>CP139502.1:63489906-64089906 GCA_021014915.2 Artemisia tridentata subsp. tridentata | reverse complement strand
TGATGTTTATTATTTTTTATTTTGTATGTGAGTGTGTGTGGGGTATTTAGTGGGATATATTTGTATAAAGTGGGTATTTTAATGAAAGGTGGAGATGTGTTTGCCTTGACGAGTAAATGGTGAAGTGAGGTGAAGGGGAGTGAGAGGAGAGAGAAAGCTGACATGGCGCTGAGGTGTATGGTGAAAAACACCTATCCTTGCCATCCGGTCTTAGGTTTGTGTTTTTTGTCATGAACATAGGTGATGATCAGTATATATAGGGAGAAAAATGAGTATATTTGACCAACTTACCCTTTCTGTATAAGTTACTGGCTTGTGTAGTACATGGGTAAAATGGTATTAAACTATTTATTTTTGTACCTCTTAACCTGACATGAGCTAGTAGCACATAACTTGTATTAACAGAACTAAACTTAAATCCTAAGGCCACTCGGAGTGGAGGATTTATGGGCCAACAGTATGGTGCAAACCGGCGGTAACACCGCCGCCGGTTCAAAATTTATGCCAAAAATCTTTGCTCACCGGCTTGCCAAACCGGTGGCCATAAATTCATTATTTAAAAAAAAAACCTTGAAAAAAAAAAAAAAAAAAAAAAAAAAAAAAAAAAAAAGAAAATCATTATTTAAAAAAAAAACCTTGAACGAAGAGGAGCAAAAGTAGGTTCAGAAAGGAAACTAGGGTTTTTAGTTACGAGTGAATTGAATCTAAGCGACGGAACACATGCTGCTGATTGAGCCATTTATAAGATGATACGATGGAGTGTTTGGTGTGTGGATTGAGGGAGAAGATAATTATATAAGGAAGAAGATTGGTTTTTCAGTATTTGGGTTTGGTTTTGCGTGTCAGATTCAAGAACCCATATTTGGAATTGGGTTGGGCTTTTATTTTATTTGTGGTTCTCATTTCAATGTCCGGTTTTAGTTTAATTATAAAAAAGGAAAAAAAATTGAGAGGTATGAGAATTTATTGGGCGCCAGTGAATTAGGTTGTGAGGTATGGGAATTTATGGGAATGAGTTGGCTGAAGCTTATTGGTTAAATTTGGGAGGTATGGTAATTTGGGAATCATGACTCCTAGTGCCCTAAGCTACCGGCTACTGCACTAACTGAACATATATTTAACTTCACTCAGATTAACAGAACTTACTGCAAATTACAATATCTTTAAAAGTAATACAGTTGATACCTTAACTGGACTTAAAATCTAATCTACTGAACTGTACTAAGGGAACACGCATTTAACGGAACTACTTGCACGTCTATATCCTACAAATTGTTTACAGTTTATATCAAAATTAAGTTTATAACATAACCTACTGCAGTAACAGAGAACATAAATTAAGGGAACTCGTATTTACAATTTCTATTAATAACTGAGCTTAAAATCATGCCTACTGAATTCGTATTTACAATTTCGAATCATAACAATTAATTTAAAAACATCTAGTGTAAATCCGATATTGGTTATGATCGAAAATAGAAAATGTGTCTTTGCATGGTGCATTCCCAGAATCTGTAAAATGGAGTAGTTTGTTGGGAATTATGATACGAATCAAGACCAGACAACTTAAGTCTGGTAGTTTATCTAAGTTAGGTCTGTTTGTGTTATTAGGTCTGGTAATGTAATGTTAAGTCTGGTAGCATGTTTAAGTCTGGTTGACTTATAAAGTTAATTCTGGTCGTGAAGTTAGGAAAGTCTGTTAGAGTTATGTTACGAAAAGATACAAAACGTGTATGTATCTTTATAGAAGATTTGTGAATATCTTCTGAGTCGGTTAGTATTAGGGTTTCCTTGTGTTATAAAATGATCCCTAAAGATTGTTAGTTTATGTGTGAGAGTTGTACGAGTTCACTATTGTGATTATAATCAATATACGAAGTTAGTGATATCTGTGTGTGTTCTTCATTGTTCTTGTTAAGATTCCGCATTAACAATAACAATCACCTAGGGTTTCTCAATTAGACTGGTTCGGATTTATCCTAACCATCTACTAGGTATTCAAGACTACTTAGTGATCCACATACAATTCGTGGACCAACAAGTGGTATCAGAGCAAGGAGAGAGACTCTGAATTCGAAGAACACTAAATCTCAAAAACCTAATTCTCACTCAAATCACCCTACACAATGTCTGAATTCGATAAGCCTGTTTACACTGAAACTTTCTCAATCCATAACAGTGAGGATGAGAAATCAAACCATGAAGATGAAGGAAAAACCGAAACCAGTAACTCCCAAACACAACAACAACCCATCCCTTCCACAACCACAATCTCAAACATAAAACTTCCATTACTGAAAAGAGAAGAGTATGATATATGGGCCATGGAGATGGAACATTATCTGGAATACATTGATAGCGATGTATGGAAGGTGATTCAGAAGGGAAATTCTAAGAAAAGAATTTCACAAGGGAATGATGGGTAGATTAGAATAATGCTACCAGTATCTGCTGAGGAGATTAGGGCTGTGGAGAAAGAAAAGAAGGCCAGAACCTTGCTTCTTATGGCTATTCCTAAGGAGCATCTACAAAGGTTTCATGGCATTCTTGATGCAAAGGAGATGTGGGAGGCTATCAAGAAACGATTTGGAGGTAATGCTAACTCCAAGAAGATGCAAAAGGCTGTTCTTAAACAGCAATTTGAAACATTCAGTGTTTCAAAGACTGAAGGTTTGGAGAAGGGCTATGACAGATTTCAACATCTGTTAACACAACTGGAAGTTCATGGTGCAGCAGTTTCAAATGAGGATGCAAACCACAAGTTCCTTAGGTCTTTACCATCAGAATGGGGCAATGTATCTGTGGCGATGAGGATTAAGGAGGAAGTAGATTCAATGACACCTGATGACCTATACAATAATCTCAGGATGTTTGAAAGGGACATCAGTAACACCACTCAGGCTTCAACCAGTTCATCAAATGTTGCTTTTGTGTCACAAAACAAAAGCAGTACTTACAAGGTTAAATCTGGTAGTGTTAGGTCTGGTATCTATGAAACTCCTTCAAGTGAAAGGTCTAAATCAAGTTTTACTGATGAAGTGATACATTCTTTCTTTGCCAACCAAACGGAAGATGAAAGCTTTATTAGTGAAGACCTTGAACAAATTAATGATGCTGAAGTTGAGGAGATGGACATAAAATGGCATATTGCCATGGTTGCTTTAAGGGTCAAAAGATTTCAGAAGCAATATGGAAGGACCATCAACTTCAACAACAAATCACCAGTGGGATACACAAAGAGGACAGTTGAATGCTACAACTGTCACAAGCATGGACATTTTTCAAGAGATTGTCCAGAGAAGAAGCCTGCTGATGGGAAAAGAGATGATGATGGGAAGATGGAAAAGAATTAGATGAGCCTGCTGACAATGGAAGCTGGAGGAGTCAACTGGGGTGAGCATCCAAGAGTGAATGAGGAGTCTGATCATGCTCTCATGGCCATTGGTAATGAGGTATCATTATGCTCTAAATTATGCACTGACTCATATAATCATGTTAAGGCTTTGTGTGATGAGCAGCAAGAACAAATAGGTGATCTAGAAGTAAATTTATTAGCACATAAAAATGCTGTAAAAACTTTAGAAGCACAAAAGGTCACTCTTCAAAACCAACATGCTGCTTTAAATGAAAAACTATACTTTCAAGCTAATAAAATATACGAACAAGATGAAAAGCTTAAAAGGTATAGACAATTAGGGCTTAAAATTCAGAAGGAAAGGGATGAGCTGAGAAAAAGGGTAGATCAGTGGAACAATTCAAATAATAACTTGTTTAAGTGTTGGGATTCTCAAATTAAGTCAAATAAAAAATGTGGCTTAGGATATGAGGAAAATGAGAATAGGGCTATATTTAAGAATAAGAAGAGGACTATGCTGATAAGCCTTTGTATAATAGGTTTGTTAAGACTAGTGACTTTAAGGGAGTACCACCACCTTTGAGTGATGACTATACTCCTCTTGAAAAAGAAGAGTTGGATGATTCACTCTTTGTGTATGGTAAGAAAGGTCCTCAAGTACCTGAACCAACCACCTCAGAGGACAAATCCAGTAGGTATTCTTCTTGTCAATCCAATGACTCTGAAGGATCTATTGATGGTTCCTCTGATTACTCTAAGTCTGAGTCAAATAATGAGGAAAAAGAGAATCCTGAACCTAAGGTTGTTGAGAAGTGTGAACCTGTTGTTACTAAACCTGTAGTGACTGAACAAAAGGCTGAGACAGTTAAACCTAGTTGTGTCAATCACATAAAATCTCCTAGGGAATCTATTAAAATGAGTGAGTCACCTAGAAGCAATAGTGTTCACAGAGAAAGTAGGAGTAGTTATACTTATGCTCCTAAAAGATGCTTTATGTGTGGAAGTTTGAGTCACTTAATAAAAGATTGTGACTTCCATGAAAAGAGAATGAAAAGAGAGGCTGAGCAAAAGAGAATGAATGTTAATAAGGGTCATGGTTCAAATAAACCAGTTTGGAATAATGCTAGTAGAATTAATCATGCCAACTAGTTTGTTCCCAGACCTGTCCAACTAAATAACACTACCAGACCTAACTCTTATGTTAATTCTGGTAGACCAAATTTTAGGTCTGGCTACAGAAACTTTAATGTGAATAGGCAAAATGTTAATTTTATGAGCCCTAAAGTGAATACTGGTTATGTTAATTCGGTGAGACCTGTTGTGAACACTGGTTTTGTGAGACCCAAACAACCTTTTCAAAAACCTCAGGTGAATGCAAATTTTCAAAGAAATAATTTTTATAAAGCTCATTCACCTGTAAGGAGACAAACAAATTCAAATGGGGGTTCTGCTGATAATTTCTCTGATTGCTGGGCTTGGAATCCATTTAAAAATGAATTTACCTATAAGTCCAAACATGGTTTCACTGGAGCAAGTTCATACAAGACCTATAAGTATGTTGCTCCACAGAAAGGACTCAAGCCCACTCAGGCCTGGATTGTTAAGAAAAACTGATTCTCTTTCTTAACTTTGTATAGTTTGTTTATTTGTTTGTTTTTCATCTTGCTACTCTTCTTGGTTATTCTTATTTTCAGTAGTTAATTTGTTTTCTGCTTTCCATAGTATGTGTGTTTTTGGTATTTTGTGCTTAACTTTGTTTTGCAGTTGTTAACTCTTCTCTATTGCAAGTAATTCTTATGTGGAAAATTAAAACATCAGAACCAAAGAGCTTTTTATTTATTAACAAGAAATTGCATTCTAGGATGCAAGTTACAATGCTTCATAAGACAAAAGCTTTAACGCAAACCAGCTAAACATCACCACCTACACTTTCTGTTTCCCTTTGCCCATGAAGTCAGGAATGGTCTTCTTGGCTCCTCTGCCACCAAACTGATTCCACGCTTTTGGGCATGGAAGTCCAAGAATCAAGCTGCTTGGTGGGGGACGTGGCACAGAACCACTTCTCAGGGAAGGCACAATCTTCGAAGGAAAAGTCTCTTCATCATCTTTGGAGGGGTCTTCTTCTTCAGCACTTTTATCATCTACATCAGAAGGGGGAATTGGTCTTGAAGTCTTTGGTGCTTCATTGTCTGGTTCCTTTTCAGTAAGATCATAAGAACCTAGCCATTGTTTCAGAGTTGATTCTCTTAATGTCTTGTTTCTTGTGATTGATGAATACCCTGGTGGGAAGTATCCACCCCATCCTCCTGATGATGTATCAGAAGATGAGCCATTCGGATCCCAGGAAGAATCGGATGATATCTCTATGATATCTGAGTTGGATGGATCCATTATGCTTATAAGGATTTCTTTTGGTTTGTGATGGTTTTTGTGATAAAACAATGGGTGGTTTTATAGGGAAAATCAAGGTTTAATGTCTTTTAATGCTCGGTTGGTGTATGAGTTAATACTTGCAGGGACAGAGTTATTAATTGTATTTTTGGAAAGTTGACCACTGTCTTTATTTTGGTTAAGTATTTATTAGTGATTAAAAAAAAAAAAAAAAAGAAAAAAAAAAAAGAAAAAAAAAAAAGGGGGAGATTTACACTTAAGGGGAGGTAATGTACATTTAAGGGGAGGCAAATGTACAAGTTTTTATGTTTTTAAATCGGGTAAACTTAAGTGTTAAATCTGGTAGCTTGTATGTCTTGCAAAGATTGGTTTTTGTCTCCTTTTTCTTGTTGTTTCAACTAATTCTTGCAGAAAAGATTGGAATGAGATGATGCAAAGCCTTGCATTCGCTATATTCAGTGTGTAAATCCACTCTCTTGGTTAGGTCTGGTATTGCTGGATTAAGTATATTTTCACAAGTTGTTAAGTGAGATTATTGGAACTTCTCACTTGGTGGAGGTGCTTTGCACTAACACATCAAAAGGTTATCAGTCCACCTTGTCTCATCAACATAAGGACTGGCTAATCCTGAGCAAACGGCTAACAGGTAAAGATTGCTCAAATCCGTTTATGGCGGACAATTTGCCAAAAATTGTATGGTATTCAACTCACCATATCTAAGATAAGTGAAGAGTTGGCTAGCCCACAAGGTTATGGCTTGTGGTAAAGGCTGTGGAAAACCATAAATGGTAATCAATTCACCATGATGAGGTGCTTTTCCATCAAAGAATTGACTAGTCCAGAAGCAAACGGCTTTTGGTAAAGACTTAACAAATCCGTTGATAAGCTGATGATTTGCTAAAAATCATATGGTTATCAGTGTACCATGGTCTTACACACCAAAACATTGGCTACTCCAGTGGTAATGGCTATTGGTAAAGAGATTTTAAATCCATTACATTTTCAATGATTCACCTCTCACAGATGGTAACACATTTGGAAGTGATGAGAATAGTCTGGAACTTAAATGAATTTGATGTACATATAGTCAATGTTGCTGCAAAGACCATATCAGAAGAGCTTATCAAGATTCAAGCTGCTAGAAAGGAACAAGACCTAAATACAGTTCAAAGTGTTCAAGATTCAATCCTCAGAAGGCTTAATTAGAAGAACTTGAAGTTCATGGAGCATGAAGATCAAGTTAGGGGAGGATTATTGGGAATTATGATACGAATCAAGAGCAGACAACTTAAGTCTGGTAGTTTATCTAAGTTAGGTATGTTTGTGTTATTAGGTCTGGTAATGTAATGTTAAGTCTGGTAGCATGTTTAAGTCTGGTTGACTTATAAAGTTAAGTCTGGTCGTGAAGTTAGGAAAGTCTGTTAGAGTTATGTTGGGAAAAGATACAAAACGTGTATGTATCTTTATAGAAGATTTGTGAATATCTTCTGAGTCGGTTAGTATTAGGGTTTCCTTGTGTTATAAAAGGATCCCTAAAGATTGTTAGTTTATGTGTGAGAGTTGTACGAGTTCACTATTGTGATTATAATCAATATACGAAGTTAGTGATATCTGTGTGTGTTCTTCATTGTTCTTGTTAAGATTCCGCATTAACAATAACAATCACCTAGGGTTTCTCAATTAGATTGGTTCGGATTTATCCTAACCATCTACTAGGTATTCAAGACTACTTAGTGATCCACATACAATTCGTGGACCAACATAGTTTCTTACCTGAGATTATCAATAAACATGCTTCTTGTCATTGGGCCTTTGCGTCCAAGCCTTTTAACTTTCACCTACAAACATATACTCAACTGACAGACATATATAACCACCTTCATGAATGTGTGTTTATGCAAATAAAATGTTATTATACTTCATGAAGATACTGTAGGTGGTTTAGGAATAAGACTGCAATAAAAAAAATAAATAAATAAATAAAATAAAATAAAATAAAATAAAACATTTTTATCGTTACATGATTAGAGATTTTGCAAGTATCACTAATTGTCTCTATTATTACCTTAACCATGACAGGAGGTTCTATGGGTTGAACAGAAGAAGATTTAACCTGAAGATCCTGCAAAATGTAGGAAACATCACATCAAAATTTATGCAGTCCTATACTTCTCATTTAGAGATATTAGCATATAATCTTCTCATGTACGGAGTATAACTTACATAGTTACATAGTACCATACACGATGAGACACTCAGGAGTCAATGCCACCATCTAAATGAGACGAACAAATAAAGAAAAATATTTTGGAAAGCACTAATGCTAACTCTCTACTTAGAAAAAAATCTATTTGGAAATCCATGTCTTAATATATTCAAAAATCAGCATAGTGCTCATCTAGTAGTATTTAGTATGGGCAAAGGAAAATAATACTTATTGAATGTGTATCTTAAGTCATAAGCCATCTATCTTTAAGCAAACATGATACATTCACATCACTTAATTCTAGTTCAGTGTCACATTTTTTTGTGGTTTTTCAAGAGATCAGATGTAATCTACAAACATAATTTATGTCAATAAAATTTTAGAATGTTATAATTTAAGCACAAATAATCTTATATTATTTCAACTTTTTTTGAAAGGTAGTGACTCAGGGTGTAAATTGTGATTCATACCACTTTGTCCAACAACATGCGGCACTATATATAATGTTGGTTGTTGGGTTAGGGGCTTTATTGTTGACCCAACTGCAGGACACCTTATCTTTGTTAATTGTATTTATGTCCTTCGCATTTAGATTAGATATGTTGATCCATGCCCATCCTTGTTGCAACATGATTAAACAAAATAAGCATTCATGTAGCTACACTGTGATATAGATATTAATGCATCATTAACTAATACGGAGTATATCATAGCAATAAAATTCAATTTTATGAACTACTTAGTTAGCTGAGTTTATAGCTCAGCTTAGTGCTTGTAGAAACACTGCTAAGATAGATATATCCTGGATCTCATATCATCAATGTCCAAGCAAAATTATCATGGTTGAAAACAATGTGAAATCGGGTTAATGAACTTAAGAAACAAATGTAGTTTTGTTCTCGTGAGGCTAATAAAATTAAACCTTGTGCTCTCTACTGAAATTCTTAAATGCTATAAAAGGCTTGGGTTTCCAATCCATGGTTTGGCATGCATAACTTTCCTTAATGCCTAAGCTTTCCAATAAATGCAAAAAGAATCCTATGACATCATATAAGTGAATAAAACACGATAAACATGAAATTTGCATAGCATAACTATTGACTGTTGGCCTGTTTTAATGGATCTATGATCTATAACGTGGTCAAAATATACCAAAACACAAAGAAGTAATTTAAACTTTACTTGAAATGCTTAAGTAATATAAATCTGTCATCCAATGTCAATCGAATACATGTTCAAATATATATACATATCGAACGGGTACAAGTGAATGGTTGTGTTGGTTCGTATGATCCAACAGACATGTCCCTTCGATTATAACTGCCTATAACTGTTTTTGTAACTAACTTTCCTAACTAACTTTAACTGCTTTACAGCAGATTGGGATTAACCCAATATTCACCCCCTTAATCACAATCGCTTTGTCCTAGATCTTTAACTCCAATAAGTTGCCTCATTGTTAGAAACTTGATCTTCGGTAGTGCTTTTGTGAGTATGTCAGCCCTTTGATAATCTCCACTTATGAATTCGACTTGTAAGTCTTATCTTTCAACGCATTCTCTTATGAAGTGGTACTTCGTATCAATGTGTTTACTTCTTCCATGGAATATGCGGTTCTTCATTAGTTCTATAGCTGATTCGTTATCAACCATAATAGTTACCTTTTCTTCCTTTGAGTGTGTAAGCCTGCTTAGTAGTCTTTTTAACCATAATGCTTATGTTGCTACTGCAGTTGTTGCAATAAATTCATATTCGCATGATGATAATGCTACGGTTGCTTCCTTCTGTGTGCTCCAGCTAATTGGTGAATCACCATAATAAAATATTATTCCAGTAGTTCCTTTTCCTTCTTGAGTGTTAACTCCATAACTACTGTCGCTGAAACCTTGTATCTTGTTTCCTCCATTATGCTTGTAGGTGATACCATAGTTCTTTGTTCCTTTAACATAACGTAGTACTTGCCTTATGGCCTTCATGTGTTGCTCTTTTGGTTCTTGCATAAAACGACTAAGTAATCCAATAGGATAACTTAAGTCAGGTCTTGTGTGAAGCAGATATCTTAAACATCCAATTAAGCTTCGATATTCAGTTGAGTTGACTATTGTTCCTTCAGTGTTCTTTGTCAGTCTTGTTCCTGGATCCATAGGTATTAGAGTTTCATTGCAGTCTATCATTCCAACTTCCTTTAGGATCTTGCTTATGTAGGCAGATTGCTTTATTGATATGTCACCTCCAGTTTGTGTGACTTCTATGCCTAGATAGTAAGCTAACAATCCTAAGTCACTCATTTTGAATTTTTCTTCCATTTGAGCTTTAAACTTGTCGATCTCCTTCTTCGGTGTGCCAGTGATGATTAGGTCATCTACATAAACTCCTACGAGTAGTATTGAGTCCTTTGATGCCTTCGTGTAGATTGCTTGTTCTAGTGCACATTTCTTGAAATCTAATGACTTCAAAGTGTTGTCTAGCTTTATGTTCCATACACGTGGTTCTTGTCTTAGTCCGTATAGATCTTTTATAAGTCTGTAGACTTTTCCAGTATTCTCTCTCTTTATAAATCCTTCGGGTTGTGTAACGTACACTTCTTCTTTCAAATCTCCATGTAGAAATGTAGACTTTACATCAAGATGATGTACTTCCCATTTGTTGTTAGCAGCTATGGCGAGTAATAATCTGATAGTTTCCATCCTTGCTACAGGTGCGAATACTTCTTCAAAATCTATGCCATGCTCTTGTATGTAGCCTTTTGCTACTAGTCTTGCTTTATGCTTGACTATGTTTCCTTTAGCATCTTTCTTGGTCTTGTATACCCATTTTAAGCCAATTGCTTTATGTCCTTTGGGTAGAGTGGTTAGTTCCCATGCGTTGTTCCTATTTATGGAATCTAACTCGACCTTCATTGCTTCAATCCATTTTTGATCGATTGATGCTTCTTTGTAATTCTTGGGTTCATCTTCAGCCAGTAACAATTCCTCGGTGTTCTCATATAAATCATTTAATGTTCTAAAACCTCTCAATGGTGTATGATCAAAGTGTGAATGTGAATTTGTGGTTGATATTGAACCATTATCACTTTGATAGGTTGATTGTACTAAGGTAATTGGTGTAACTTGAGGATTTACTCGTGATGAAATTGTTGATGGTGTGTGAAGTGTTTGTGAATGTGAGGGTGAGCTTGTTGTTGATGTTGTATATTCATCATCATCATTGTTAGGGAAATCATTGTCTTCGTCATTTGGTTGGATTTCTTGATCATGATGTTCATTTGTGGCTTCAAGATTTTCTATTTTGAAGTCAGTCCATTCAGGTTCATCGTTAGTGTGTTCACTCATGTAATCTTTCCAATCCCATGCTTCATCCTCCTTAAACTTCACATCTCTACTAACACAAATATTTAAGATGTATATAGCATGTCTAACAGCTTCAGCCCAAAAGTTTTGTGGCATGTTAGTTGCTTTCATCATACATCTTGTTGTAGACATGATTGTCCTATTTCTTCGTTCAACTACTCCATTTTGTTGTGGTGAATAAGGAGCGGTAAGTTGTCGTGCTATGCCATTTTCTTTGCAATATTGTGTGAATTCATTTGATGTGAATTCTCCACCACGATCAGTTCTTAACATCTTTAATGTTGTCCTTAACTCCTTTTCTATCGTGTTCTTGTATTCCTTGAAAGTATCAAATGCTTGATTTTTCGTATCTAGGAAATACACCCACATATATCTTGAGTAATCATCTACTAACAAGAATAAGTATTTATTTCCAGAAGGTGTCGGTGGTGTGATTGGTCCACATAAATCTCCGTATACTAAATCTAAAGGTGATGTTGATCTAGTTTTTGCTTTCTTGGGAAATGGCGCTCTACTATGTTTACCAACAAAACAAACATCACAGATTTGTGTTGTATGTTTAATGGAAGGTATTCCGTGAACTAACTTCCTTTGAGCCATAGATTTTAGTGATTCAAAGTTGAGATGTCCTAGTCTTGCGTGCCATAACCAAGTGTTATCTTTTAAGTTTGCTAATAAGCAAACAGGTGTGCCTATCCTTAGACTTGCTTTATATAGACGGTTTCTCTGTCTTGTAACTTTCATGAAGATTTTGTCATTCATGTCATAAAGTCGTAATTCATTGTCTTCCATTACTACTTTACAACCAATTTCGGTGAATTGTCCAAGGCTCAATAAGTTGCTTTTCAAGCTTGGAATGTAATATACGTGTGATATAATTCTTTGCTTCTCGTCATCACATTCTATTAAGATTGAACCTTTTCCTTTGATCTCTATGTGTGATCCATCTCCGAATCTTACTTTTCCACTAACCTTCTCATCTAGCTCCTTGAAGTGTTGTCTCACTCCAGTTATATGGTTGCTAGCTCCATTGTCTAAATACCATAGACTATCCATATTTGTCTCTTTATATCCTACATCTTCTTCATGTATTGAGACATTTTGATCTTCAACTTTTGTTACATGATTCCTTTCATCTGGGTCTTCTAATATTGCCATTAATAAAGTTGGTTCTAAGTCCTCCTCGACAAGATTAGATTGCATACTAGAGTTTGTCCTTGAACGACACTTAGATGCATAATGCCCCATCTTATTACATTTGTAACATTTTACTTTGCTAGGATCATAGCTTGATTTCTTGAAGTTGTTTTGAGATGTTTCTCCATCTCTTTTTTCTCCCTTAAATTTTTTGTGGTTTTTGTCTTGTGAAAATTTATATTTTCCACTTCCACGTCCTTTAAAGTGCTTTCCTCTACCTTCATGTCGTGTGAACATCAATTTCTCTTGATTGTCCACTTGTTTGCCTTTCTTAAACTTAATTCTTTCTTCATAAGTTTTAAGTCTCCCTATTGCTTCTTCCATTGTCATTGTACTTAGTTTGGAATATTGTTCTATAGATGCAACTATTTGCAGATACCTATCGGGTACAACATTTAGTAGTTTCCGTACTAAGGTTTGATCTTCAATTGTGTGTCCTAGACTAGTGGCTTTGTTTACAAGAGTTGTTAGTTTTTCGGTAAAGGTGTCGATTGTCTCGTCTTCCTTCATGTGCAACAACTCAAAGTCAGATTTGAGTGTTTGTAATCTTGCTTGTTGAACTCTCTCTTCGTCAATATGTCTAGTCTTTAAAGCATCCCATATGGCTTTTGCGGTTTTGTGCTTTGTTATTTGAAGCAATTGATCTTCGGGTAAGGCTTGGTAAAGGTATGCAATAGCAGTTTTATCCTTTTTTCTATCGGGTTGAGTTGTTTCTGTCGGCTCTATTGTTTCCCATAAACCATTCGCTTCTAGAATGATTTGCATTCGAATTGCCCATAATGAGTAATTCGCGGGTTTTAATATCGGGCATTGGAATTGAGGTGTAGTACTAGTTGTACTAACTTCTTCTTTCCATTATCTCCACCATCTTTCGTCATATCTCTAGGATATTGACTAAAATCTCCAAAATTTCTAACATAAGGTGTGTCAAAATTTCTATATCTAACGCGCTTTTATTGTTTTGTGCCTTATAGACTATCAAAACTTTATAGGACTAGTTTTAATCCAAAAAACTATCCTCGGAGATTTTATATTCTCAAACGAATAACCTAAGGTTAATTACTCCTTAAAAATTATTCCTAATATATAATAAGCAGCGTAATCACTAGGTTATTATATTTTATAAACCTTGAAAAGATACTAACTTAAAAAAAATAAAGGAAGTAACTTATCTGAAAAACCTATATAATATATATCAAAAAACTAATATATACTATATCAAAAAGTTGAAGGGTGGTTTTGCAATTTAGGAACCTGGGGGGGTATTAATGAACCCGTAGCCTTTTAATTTGGTCCTTATGTTGCCCTAGCACTTTTGTTGCGCCTCTTTCTTTTGTTTATCTCTTCGGAGAGAATACAAACGTCTCTTTTGAGACTAAAAACTGCTCTTGGTTCTTTGATGGGTTGACTGTCGTGTATATGGCTATGGTTAACCTTCTTCTTCTCCACGCTTGGTGTGTTCTTTACTCGAACGCCTGTGATCCCTTTGGTGCGAAAATATATCGTGTATCAATTGAATCAGGTGGTGATTCAATTACGGGTGCTCAATTTGATTCTTCGAAAGAAATAGGTGTGTTTGTTCCTTGTTTTTGAATCAATTGATTTCTGCCCCTTGATGACTTTTGTGTTATCTGGAATTTGGTATTTGGTTTTTCCTTTTTATGAATCGATTAGATACCGGTTGTGTAACCGAGTCCAATCCTGATGATTATGGGTTTGGTTCTATTTCGGTGTGATCTTTGACTGTTTTTTTTGCAAAATAAAAATAAAAAAAGAGGAACCTTTTTTATGCCGGTATATTAATCACTTTGTGATTGATACCTTGGTGACGAAAATGGATTCTTTTGATGAAAAAACACACTGAAGGTGATTCCTTTTGATTTTTTGTGTTCGAATGGTTTTCCAAAAAAAATTTACCGAGACACAACAATGTATTGATTCAAAACGGGATGTAACAAAACTGTGGAAAACTAGAAGGGGGGTTGAATAGTTTTACGTCTTTTTAATATTATTATGAAAACCTTTGTTTACTTTTTAAAACTTTGATTCGATCTTATGTGAATTCAATTCTTGAACAATATGAACAAATATAAGTAAATGTAAATAAACAATGCAAGTAAAGTAAATGAAATGAAATGAAAGATAGAGATGGAAAGATCAAACCACAACACACGGATTTATAGTGGTTCGGCTACAAGGACACCTTCCTTGACCTACTCCACTCCTCGAGTCACCTACTCGAGAGTTCACTTCACTATGTCAACCAACTCCCTTGTGGCGAAGAAACCTTACACACTTTAGCTTACACCAATTTAACGACACAAAGCTAGATGTCGAGTCCTAATCGTAGCTAGAACCAATCTCACAACTTCTACACAACTTCTTCACAACTTATTCACAACTTCTTCACAACGGCTTCACAACTTCTTCACGGCTACTTTATGACTTCTTCACGACGGCTTCACAACTTCTACACTACTTCTTTACAACACAACTATTTACTTACACTTCGATCTACTTATAACAACTACACAATACTTTATCAAATACTTTACACAACTACAAAACAATATGAATTAAACTACAATACTTCTTCTCTAGATGTTGAAGAAGTATTCTTCTTTTGCACTTGGATGGTAGAAGCTTGGATCACTTAAAAACCAATGCTTAAGAATATATGATCAAAGGATTTAGAAAGGATTTAGAAAGATATAAGAAGAGATTTAGAACAGAAGATTTGGGGTGCAAAAGGTGAGGAAAAAGTCCAGGATTGAACCAGTATTTATAGGCAAAGTTGGGGGGCTGAGGAGCGTGGCCGGTCCCCTTAATTAGGGTGCCGGTCCCCTTAATAATTAAGGGGGCCGCCCCTTATATCCGTTGCCCAGCTTTGTCTTTTTGTGGGGAAGGTTTTTATGGAACATTTTTGCCATTTTTGGTTAAAAATTTGAATTCATAAATTTATTATGGATTAAATATTTTCCTTTAATTTCCAAAAATGATTTTGTAAAAGATATAAAAGGTTTGTGACATTTTATAAAAAATCTAGTGATTAAGAAAAAGTTCCTTTGATCATATAATTCATTAGGCATTTGTTTATTCATACCTTAAGTGATTAAGTTGTTAAAGTAGATATTTACAACTAAATACTTGTTTACGTCATAATCTTTCGTTTAATGATTTTACATTTTGTGATTGTCAAAACGTAGAGATATCGAAAAATATTAATAATGTGTTTAGGCATTATTTATATCAACAATCTCCCCCTTTTTGATGATTACAAAATCTAAACTCATTAAATTAAAAAATTAATTTTTTGACAAGTATTTAGTTAGTTTATATCTACTTCTCCCCCTTTTTGTAGAATCAAAAAGGTTATGCCGACAAGTTTTAGATACGAAATTTGTTGGGACGAGAACTCCCCCTTGATGTGTGCTCCCCCTCGTTTGAGGGCATCAAGGAATCGAGATATGGAATACTTGCAAGAAAAATATTAGAAGCACAAGCATATATATAACAAAAGGAAGAGAAAAAAAATGAGCAAGCATATTGAAGACAAACATTCATTAAATATAGATGTTGTGTATAAAGACACAACCATACAAGAGTACATAATAATTAAATCATACATCAATTAGCAAGTAATGCAACCAATCATACTACATGATCATACAAAGAGTACATGAGCTTTCATAGAGCTTGCAAACAAAATGGTGGAAAAAATATTATTGGTTAAGCATTGCATATGCTTAATTTGGAGAAAACGAAGGTGGTGGTGGTGAAATAGGTGAAGATGGTGGAGGTGGTGGTGGAGGTGGATTGGTTAGCATGTATTCAATACATGAAAACATGTATTGCATTTCATCTCTAAGACCAAAGATGATGGTTCGGTTGTGGATACAACAAAGGCAAGTATCCCCATGGGCTTCAAGTAAACCCCAAGGTACGGGAAAGAATGGTGGTGTGATTGGTGAGGATGAGAAATGAGCATCAAGAGGTGTGATTGGTGAAAGGGAAATAGCAAGTTAGGTGGATGGAGGTTCTTGAGTGGGAGGTGGTGGTGATGCTCTTGGTGGTGGTGTCATTTGTGGTGATGATAAGTGTGAGTTTATGTAATCATTGATGGATGAGGATGAAGGTATGGAAGAAGAGGATGTGCCATGAGTGGAAGGTGTTTTGGATGGTGCATTGGGTGCACTAGGAGATGAGCATTGAGGTGGTGGTGATGGAGTGGTGTTTTCTTCTTGAGTTAGATCAATGAAGAGTTGTTTAGGTGGTATGATGACAATCTTTTGTTTCTTTGAAGTCTTAGAGATGGAGGTTTTTGGTGATAACATGGTGGATTAGGATGGTGTTTGATGTAGTTGAAGAGTGATGGAATGAGGAGTTATTATTTGGAGGGAATTTATAATGTGAAAACATGGTTGGTTTAGGTAAGTTTTTGAAATTTTGTAGTGATATTCCAAGATCAGTTGGGTTATTAAGAGAAATGGTAGCTGGGACTAGAGAAAGGGGTCACAAGATGCAAAAGGAAACAGTAAAAGTTATTGTCCAGATGGCCAGTCCCCTTAATTGTAGGCCGGCTCCCTTAATTATTAAGGGGACCGCCTAGTAAAAATAAGGGGGCCGCCCATCTGGTGTTTTCCTAGGCGACCAAAAATGAAAATTTCCCAGAAAAGGGTCAATTTTTAAGTGTGTATTTGCAGCAAGCTCTATTTGGAACATATACATTAAGAATGATCAAATAGTAACATAAACATATTAAATAATCATGCATACATGTAAACTATCATAAGCATATTATAAGCATAGCATAAAGCAAGCATACTAATAACATGAATCTAGTAGCAAGGTCCTAACATGATAATAGTTAAAATCCTAACATAATTCAAGATACAAGAAAATAACAAGATAAATGTCAAGTATATCCGAATATATCGGATCAAAAGCACCACACATAATTGTCTAATAACATCATTGTTCAAATAAGCCTACACCAACATCTCTATCTCTTCTTCCCAAGTATCTTCCTGAAAGCTTTTCCGATAGACTTGAATCCACCTCGAACCTCCTGATGCATTTGTTGAGTAGTGTTGAGCAATGAGGTTTGTCGTTCAAAAAGGAGTTGATCGGTTTGTTGGGAAGGAAGAGGAACTTGATAGTCGGTATAATTGAGTTCCGTAAGATTATCAACGAAGGTCGTGGGAGATGGAGTACTTACACATGAGGTGCCTTCCTCCTCATCATCATCTTCCCGATGAGATGTAGAACCACGAGGTGCGAAGAGAAAAGGGCCACGAGATTTGTCCTTGTCACTTCGAGATCAGCGAGGTTGGTTAAGAGTAAGAGGACGCAAGACGGGATGAACGAATTGATAGATATCACTCTCAAGATGTGGGTAATGTTCCATGACATGACGATAAAGTCGAGTGAGGAACATACCATAGGGAAGGTTGGCATTTTGAGTATTTTTGGCGGAGATGATACGATGGACAAAGAGATAAGCCAAATTGTATTGTTCTTCCACAACAACACAATACAACATATGAGTGATGCTAGCCATGAGGTGATCACGGTGACCGCCGATACCAAACGCATTCTCGCGAATGAGTTCTTCCCAACGCTTCATGTCGGGGCTTAGTTCTTTGAGAAGGATTTGATTTGCATGAATATCGACATTTCTCGACTTGATTCTTCTGCTAGTCGTACCACGTTCTAGCTCAAGTAGTCGACGAATGTCATCAGGAGTTGGAATCTCATAATAGTATGGACCATCCTGAGGTTGATTTTTCTCAAGAGACGAAAGATCCCATTCATTTGAAAAAACGGCCTGACCATTGTAGGGAATTTGAAGGATTTGACCAAACTGAGCAAGAGTGAGAGTGATGAATTCGTTTTGGATCATGAAAGAGATGAGAATATAACCATAGTTATCGGTTTGCACCGTAACTTGGCTATAGAAGTCAAGAACGAAACGAGGAATGATGGGTTCATTTATTTTGAAAAGACAATCGAGACGAACATTGGTGAACATTCGTTCGATATTATCGGATTGGAAAAAGGAGGGATCGACAACTCTTCCCTCATGAATGTTTCTATTTTCAATGGGATGATAGAAACATGCAATGGCGGGTGGTATGTGCTTAAACACATACTTTTATTTGACCAAAACCGGACCCAAATAGACCAAAAACAAACCAATTATGCCAAATATCTCGTGTTTTTGTGTTTATGATTGTGCATGGATGGATATTGTAAAAATGGATAAATATCGAGATAAAAAGACAAACCGAGCACGAGATTTGGAAAAGATATCTAAAGCCGAAGCCGGGAGAGATATTTTTGCTCAAAAGTCAAAGTCAACCCTCAGAGTCTCACCAAATAACAAGAACAAGCCCTTGGATCAAATTTGAAGATTGGCAAAATTAGTCCCTTGAATTCTAGCAAATACAATTTTGGCCCTTGAATCTTTGTTTAACACAAAACCTTACACCATTAACACACTATCCGGATTTAATCCAAAATAACACAAACCCAATCCCATCCATGTCTACTACCCAAGCCCAAAACCCAAGCCCACTATCTAGTCTACACACCCGATCCACTAACCATCCGGACAAAACAAAAAAAAAACACGGTCAATAAACAATAAAAAAATTTATCCCGCCACTTCCTTCATCCCCAATATTACCCCGAAGAACACTAGTTTTACCCGTACGAAAAATTACCACAATTAAGGGTAGTATGGTCCAATTACGTACTTATAGAAGCAAGTCAGAGGTGTCAGAGCTCAAAGAAGCACAAGAATGATACGTGGCACTCTCTTAGAGGACCGAACACCTCACAATACTTGATCCAAGAGCTGTGGTTGAATGATTGATGTCTAGTGATGATCATAGGGCTGATATTGAATCAAAGTAGCACAAGAAGGCACGGATCGATGACATGGCAGCCTAGAATCATCCAAGCTTGGCTATAAATAGCCCTCGTCTCCTCACAGAAAAGCTGTTTGTTATTTTAGGATTAGGAGTAGGGTAATGTAATTTTTAGAGTAGAGATATGTTGTTAGTTTAATTTTAAATTGTATTCTCAAATTCTCTTTTGTAATTTCAAAGTTTCATTAATGAAAAGTTAGTTTGATGTTCTTATAATTTGTGTCTCTTTAGTTCTAATTTTAGCTTATACTGCTTATTTAGCCTGTTTTCACTATTCTCAGCTTACTTTAATTCACATTTTTCATTATTGTTCATTTTATTCCAAAAATCCAAAAATATTGAAAAGTACTTCAAAAATTCAAAAATAGCTTAATCCCAGCTTCAATAAGCTGTTTTACTACTAGTTTAAGCTTAATCTAGCTTTACATAGCTTTGGTTAAGCTGATTAGGCATTGAATCAAATTCAGTCTCAAAAGTTCTAAAGTCAACACAAAAGTCAACCTCATGGTCAAATAAGGTGCTGAGAAGAATAAGCTATCAGGTAGAGCTTGTTTGGGTTATTTTCTGGCTTATTGGATAAGCCTGGGTTGTGATTAGTTCCTGAGATAATCCACATTCAGCAGAGATCAGTTGTGAGTTTCAATTCCATACTAGCTTATTACTGCTTATTTGTGTTCAGCTCATTTTACTGCTTATTTGTCTGTGGTTTCTGTTTCTTATGATTATTAGTAGCTTAGATAACAATAGTATAGAGTAAATTATTGCTTAAATTGTAGAATCCTAGTGTAAAGTTGCAAATCAGAATTAATAAAGTGTGTTTGGCATAAGTGCTTGGCTGAGCTTAATTGGTAGATTACTGTTCAACTGCATTTAGCATAGGTTTGATTTCAATTTTTAGAGAATAGATAATCTGTTTTTAGTGGAAATTTAGTTTGCTTGATCTGATTTAAGGTTGTTGAACCATAGGTGCATTATTAGAGCAAAATCTGTGTTAATAAGCCCTAGATAAGCTGAGGGATACTGATTTTTGGCAAAAAATTGGTGTATCTAGGTTAGTTAAGTGAGGCTACAAGAATTGGTATAATTCTATTGAGTATTTCAAGAGAAAAAGTCCAAAAGACCAGATCTGCTGCATCAGCAGACTTTTGTGCAGACAACAATTGTAACACCCCGACCCGACAAGGGCAGAGATGTCACAACAATGGTTACATATCAGAACAAACATAAGCATTAGACATAAATAATACAATAGAAATTCAAGGGTTACAATGGAAACTCTGAAACTACAAGCTTACAATACAAAAGTTTCTAATTAAAGGTTCTTCTAATCATCTTCAAAAGCTATTACGGTCTTCTAAGCCCAAGTACTCTCCACTCATACCCAGCTTCCAAACTAAAACCTGCCGCAGGAAAAGGAAATGCGGCTGAGCTACGAAAGCTCAGTGAACAGATATAACGATACAAAGCATTAGTAAAGGGATAGTGAAGTAAGTGAAACAATTCAAGGTGTAACATGAGTAGGAAAGAAAATGGGAAAAGGTTATCAAGAATTGGTTACAATGTCTAAGTGTAAAAGAAACCATAACCTACCACCAGCCCAAGTTCAATTCAAGTCAAGTCAAGTGTCAAATCAAGCATAGGTTATAGGGTAACAATAACAGTAATCCACTACGAGCCCAGAACATATCAAATCAAGTAAACAAGTATACATGTATACGGAGGGGTGACCTCGGTATGCCAAGTATAATATGAGGGGATACCTCCAAGGGTTGGAGTCATGAGCTCCCAAGAGTGAATGACGTGTATCGCACACACCCATCATGTCACTAAACAATACAAGTAAGTCAAGTCATGTACAATACAAATCTAGGATGCATCCATACGCCCCTGTAGGCTGCCACAATGTCTTCATCTACGTGTACAAGTCAAATATCAAGTCAATGGCAGGGACGGGATAGGTCATCACTTTCCTACCCAAAAGTCAAGTCATCAGTGCATCAATGACAAGGACATGAAACCCTCATGCCTAGTATGGCTCATAGTCTCAAACTGTGGGTCAAGGTCAAGTATCAAGTTTCATGTTTCAAGTTCAAGTTCAAGTCAAATCATATATCAAGGGTTCATATCAATGTATCAAGATTCAAGTCAAGTTTCTAATCCAAGTTTATCAAGGTTCAGGTCAAGGGTCAAGACAAGAGATCATAACAAATGTTTATAGTAAAGGTTCAATTTAAAAGTTCATTTAAAAACAATCCTTCAAAAATGGTTTTCATAAAAATGGTTTTCAAAAATAGTTTTCATAAAGATAGTTTTAAAAATAGTTTTCATAAAACATTTCATAAATAATTTAAAAGGTTTTCCTCATTCAGTTATAATATCAAGTAATCAAGGTTCAAGTCCAGGTTCATGGCAAGGTTCATATCAAGGTTCATAGCAGGGTTCAAGGCAAGGGTTCAAAGAAAAGGTTCAAATCTAAGGTTCACTATACAAGGGAAAACATAGCAATGGCTTTGGGGAAATCCTAAACGAATCAAAACAAGAGATCAAGAGAACGAAGGCACCTTACAAGAAGGGCAGAATATCTTTACCTTATTTGCAGAACAAAAGAAGAGCGAAACTGAAAGGGATCAAATCACTCCCTCTTCGAACCTAAAGGATTAGAGGACATAATTACAAAGGGGTTTTAGTTGTCTTTCCATTTTAACTAAGTTTCTATTTTTAGCAGGTTTCCAAAATTAGTAAATTTCCATTAATAGAAAGATTTAAGTATTATAATATAGATTAAGTCATCATTATGCATATTATGGGGATAGGGTATATTTTAGAAAGTCTTAGTAGTTCAGGGTTAAATATGACAAGTTTACATAAATTAGGGTTTTAATAGTAAATATTCCAAAGTTAAGGGTTTTAAATGAAATACCACAAGTTACTAGTTTTAAATACATCTTTTTAAATCAGAATTACATCTTCAGTACATTAAGTTCCAATATTTACAATTTACACCCTTTAGTTATTAAAGTTACCAAATAGACCTTATAGTTACATAATTCCATAATAATTACACATTAAACCCATAATTACCCAAAATTACATATTACACTTCTAATATCATTATTTACACCGAAATACTCTAAGTTCCAGAATTTACACTTTTAGTCCCTCCTTTTTAATTTATTTTAATTCGAACCATTAAATAACAAATAAATCATTATCTTGCAAATTTTACACATAAGGACCTCATCTTATAATTTTTATACATTGGTACTGATCTAATTAACATTATAAAAATAACCCTTAAGTTTCAAAGTTGGCAAAACACACCCTTCTTATTTTATTTACAAATCGGTAACCCTTTTATTATGTAAATACAAACCCTAGTTCATCCAATCATTAACCCATCATTACTCAATCATTAATTAGAGTTTAATTACTTAGATTACATCACATAAACCCTAACCCTAATCGGTTCTAGGGTTTTTCACAATCTTCCTTAATTTTCCATGAAATCCGATTATAAACAAATTCCCAATCAATTAATCTAAGCTTCAATAAATCACATGGCTATTTTTCCAGACCTTTATAAACATCAAAGAACATAATAAAAATATAAAAGCACCTCATAAAATTCGGATTAATATATTTGGGATTTTAGTGTGTTTTAGCTCATAAAAATTCGTACGCCTTATTTATTTTGCATGATTTGATTTATATATTTTATTTAGGCCTTATATGATCATACTAACATAAGAAAAATATAACATGCATGATTGAACGTGTCAAAGGGATATTTGGAATTGTTACCTTGTCGTGTGAATAATTCGAACAAGAAAAGAGACTAGCGAACAAACCAAGCTTCTACAATCCAATTCCTATTTTTTTTCTTAGCTTCCTTAAACCTTGATGATTACCAAAAAAATACCAGAACTTGTCCAGAAAATCGAATGGAGGCAAAGAGAATTTTTGTGTGTCGACTTTTAGTGTTTTAGGGTTTCGGAAATTTTTAACAATGAAACAAATGGGTTTTGATTTATATTAGGTGAATGGACCGACCTAGGAGGGGGGTGAAACTCAGAAAATTCGGCCCATAATATAAAAATATCAAAAGAATTTTATTTGTGATTTATTTCCTATTATATTTAGTATTATCTTGATTTTAATTAGTTTTAAATATAAAATAAATACTTGAATTAATATTTTCGGTTTTATTTAAATTTTAGGACATGCAAAAATGTTAAAATGTTGTATTAAAATTATTTCATATCATATGTAGTTCATTACCAGAAGTTTGGAATTTATTTGGTACTTTATAAGCTTATTAATCAAATTTTAAAATTGTAGGGGCATTTTGGTCATTTTGTACATTTTAGATTTTTGGGTATTACACAACACAACAAGCTGCTGATCTCATCTTTTTATTGGCTTATCCATTAGAGACTAGCTTCTGATTTTTGGTTTACAATTAGATTACATAATAAGATTTTAGGAAATAATCTGGTATCCCACTTTCTAGCTTATTAAGTTGCATAAATTAGGTCTGCAATTAAGCCATCAGAACTGCCCTGAACTGCATCAGCTTTTGTTCCCATGTCCATCTGTTTTTTAGTCTAATTGAGTAAGCAATTGTGGATTAAATTTGGGCATTTTTGGAATATAAGTAGACTGTGGTATGAGCTTTGAGATGCTACTTTTGGATTTCCTAAATTAGCTTATGCCAAGCTTTTAGAGCTGCTGTAAGAGGGCTGTTCACCCACCTGCTTCTACCCTAATTTGTCAACAGCCAACTGCTTATCTGCTTTTTCCTTGAGTTTATTTTGACTTTTTCATTTGTTTTAAGTTTCAAATAGTGTGTTAATTAGTTGTTGAGCATTGGAAAATTTTTGGTACTGTTAGCTTATTTTTTAGAACTTTTTGAAACTGCTTTTTCACCTTAACAGCTTATTAGGGTTTTGAAAAGTTCTGATTTCATTTTTCCTAGATTTAGAATATAATTTTAGATTTATCTGCAAATTTTCATATTTTTCCAAAATCATTTACTATTTTTAAATCATTAAATTAGTTTCTTTTAGTTTTAAATTCATAAAAAATAAATAAAAAGTCAAAAAAAAATATTTTTCTTTTCCCAAAATTTTCTTTTCATATTTAGAATTTAAGAAAAATAATTTTACATTTTTAGGACTTAGAATTTAAAAATTCACTTTTTAATTACGTTTTTAAAATTCGTCGCGTTTGTTTTAAAATTCCAAATTGCGTTTTTAGAATAGTGTGCTTAGAATAATTGTACTCTTAGCTTAAGTAATTGTTTTTACTTTATATTTCATTGTTCGTAGTGTAAAATCCACCAATCATCACTCTCTTATTCACCATTCACTTCATGTGGAGTTTGTTAGACTCCTTGGACCGTTTAGAGCACTAGGGTTAAATAATAACAATGATAAGAACACGATACGCAGCGGAATAATAAGAATATCATTATTATTGACAACAAGGTTTATTAATTATCATCTCTAAATACTAAAACTAATATTCATCTACAGCCCCAATTCTACTTGATCAAGGTAGAACTTGTTACACACCTTGTAACAGAGATCAAGGACTTGACCTTAAGGCTGAACTAACTAACTAACTAACTAACCAACCCTAGATGTTTATAACTTACGTCTAGGTTACACACACACACCTTTAGTCGACTACATTATGGAAGACATGTATATAAAACCCTACACCCTTGATCTCTTTATATAGAGAGATATTAGGGTTTACAAAATACTACGAGGGACTAATAAATAAAACTTCTTTTGCAAGTATGTCCCTTGTGTTTTGCATGTCTTCATATACTGCAGCAGAAGTACTTTGATTCAAAGTATTTTGATTCAGCAGTACTTTCATTCAAAGTACTTTGGTTCAGCAGTCCTTCATGTTTCATTCTTTCTTGTTTTGACACATCAAATCAATAAACCCAACAATCTTCCCCTATTTGATGATGACAAAACAAATACATTCTTGTACGAACTTCCCTAGACGAAGTAGAGAAATTGAGATAATTAAATCTCACCATGAATGAAACAATCTTTGTCTTCCCCTTAAGCCATGCCATGCCACTCCAGCATCTTTTCCCCTTTTAGTTATCAACAAATAGGGAATGTAAGTAGTAGAAACTTCCCCTCGAGTGGTGCATTTAGATGATTAAACGTTCAATCAATAAGCTTCCCCTGAAACTAATATGTTTACATCATCTCTTGAATCTTCAATTCTGTAGGCTCCTTGTAATGATTACTGATGAAGAAAACCAAATATAACGAACTTGATGAAGAAGTAGAATAACCCAAACTTGTGTCTTATGTCTTGTACTATCCATGTGACTCTAAACTTATACCACCATTTAAGTAGACTGCAATCTCTTGACAAAATCCTCAACTAATATGAGACACTGAGCACTACAATGTAACTCCTTCAAGTGATAGCCAATATGTGCATAGAGCATCATAAGAAAAATCACACATTGCTAGATTCGTCAAGTTGTTGTCACCACCATTAAGCACGAACAAGTTACCTCCTACTATAAGGTATGATAAGAACACGAACCTGTGATACTCAACTACAACATCAAATAAATGATATTCAACCTTCTTCGTAATCAATTAATCCAATAAACCAAATACGAGCCTTTTAAAAAAAAACTTTATAAACCAACTAACCATCTTGTGTGTGTGAAACTAATAACCTGTGTGTGTAATCTAACAAACTGCTCATAATTAGCCGAGAGCCAAAGTAGAACCAATCTCTTAAAAACCCATCTCGGCTTCCCCTTAATAGTAGAAAAAAAATTATAGCTTTAAGCGCAGCAGTACTTTGCAATGCAAGAACAGTACCTTGGAGCATAGCAGTACTTTGTAGCAGTAATTTGGAGCAGTACTTTGAATGAGCAGTACTTTGAATGAGCAGTACTATATCATCGACTTTTATTCTCCACCAATAATAAACTAGTCCTACACCATTAATATATCCTATCTTCATTATGCGGTGTAGTACTTTGCAAAAGTCTAACTCACGTTAAATTGAATTAATGTGATTCATGATTATTAATGACTGACCCATAATTAATTGATCCATATCCTCGTATCAATTAAAGTACCACCGTCACACAATAATAAACCAATAAACGACAAACAGCTCCATATTCTGTCGCTGCTGCACTGTCTCACAATCTCGGACCCACATAAAAATTGCTATCCATAAGCAACCAACTAGAATAAATTAATTCAGTGAGTCGACAAATCAATAAGTACGAGGTAAATACAATTTATTCTTCACTTTGAGTCTTTCACCAACCCACGATCTATCTCATCCAATTAATGAAGAATATTGTGATGAATGATGGCCAATTTAATGATAAACCGACCCATTGATATGAGAAAAGTACGAGGTAAATAAATTACCTTAAATCCCATTCTTCACTTGCAAGAAACGACATAAAGATCCCATACAAAATAATTCTTGAATGATGATAAACCTTTTTGTCGCCACATAAATCAATACAGAAAGATTCGATACCCTATTAAAAATAACGATTACCTCCTTTTGTTGACTTTTTGATCAGGCAAAAACGAACTTCGACCATCTTTTCTGAATAAACCTTAAAAAGAACATCGATCATATAACTTTTTCTGATATAGCTTTTCTTCGGCAGCAAAACTCGACATCCTTTTCATCATAAACATGACACCAGTAAACGTTGTAAATCCCTAGGTAACGAGCTCCCCTGGCTCTGATACCACGTGTGGAGTTTGTTAGACTCCTTGGACCGTTTAGAGCACTATGGTTAAATAATAACAATGATAAGAACACGATACGTAGCGGAATAATAAGAATATCATTATTATTGACAACAAGGTTTATTAATTATCATCTCTAAATACTAAAACTAATAATCATCTACAGCCCCAATTCTACTTGATCAAGGTAGAACTTGTTACACACCTTGTAACAGGGATCAAGGACTTGACCTTGAGGCTGAACTAACTAACTAACTAACTAACTAACCAACCCTAGACGTTTATAACTTACGTCTAGGTTACACACACACACCTTTAGTCGACTACATTATGGAAGACACATATATAAAACCCTACACCCTTGATCTCTTTATATAGAGAGATATTAGAGTTTACAAAATACTACGAGGAACTAATAAATAAAACTTCTTTTGCAAGTATGTCCCTTGTGTTTTGCATGTCTTCATATACTGCAGCAGAAGTACTTTGATTCAGTAGTACTTTCATTCAAAGTACTTTGGTTCAGCAGTCCTTCATGTTTCATTCTTTCTTGTTTTGACACATCAAATCAATAAACCCAACACTTCACGTATTCGACACCGTAAACGACGACTCGACTTCAACCTTCGTTGGGACTACGACCCGGGGAAATACATCCGTTGTGTTTTCTTTGGAATAAAAATACACTGTAAAAATACTTTAAAAAAATGGCGCCGCTGCCGGGGAAGGCTTGAGAAGAGTTTGAATTTCATTCGTTGAATCGTGTTTTGAAGACCCTTCCTCGGAAGTTCTTTGTTTTTATAAAAAGAAAAAAAAATACAAAAAGAAAATAAATATAAAACACTTTTTCTAAAGTGTTTTCAAAAATACAAATAATATAACCTCACTTTTCTGAAAGTGTTGTAAACCATTCCAAAATAACAACAAAACAATCGTGAAATCATTTGATTTTCAAATTATTTTTCGATTACAACCTATACAAGTGGTTTAAGGATGGTTCGACATTAAATTGACGAACCGAAAGAGGCGGGTTTTTAATTAGCTTCGGCAGACCTTTACTTCTCCGCCACTCTGCGCGTAGTCGTAAGAGAAACAAATATCGATTGAGGGATCGGTACCAAAAATATTGTGATTAATTTTCCTTAAAAATAAAAATTCAAAAATATTTTATTTTCAAATTTGTTTTTCTTTTTAAACATTTGTTTGTTTTTGGTGTATGCACACCCGATCTTCTACTTCTCACCCTCTTCTTTCACCACTCTCAAATCCCGAGAGAATTATCCGTCACAATCACCGAGTTACATTTCCAACCAAAGAAATGGACGACGATCAACACCCGCCGATGGGTGGTGAAAATCACATGCCAGCTCCCGATCTCTGAACGATGGAGGAGCTGTGCTAACCCACAATGCACGGACGTGGTGGCCCGATTGCCCCCGTAAATATCCAAGCCGCCGATTTTGGACTTAAACATCATATGATTCAACAAGTCCAAAACTCGTGCCAATTTCATGGCTTGCCAGGTGAAGATGCGAACAAACATCTTGATAAATTTATCACCGTCACCCAAAGTATGAAACAAAATGGGGTCACCGATGACGCCCTCCGTCTATATCTCTTTCCTTCTTCCTTGACGCATCATGCCACCGCTTGGTTTGATCGTCTTCCCAAGAACTCCATTCATAATTTCGATGAAATGGTTACGAAGTTCTTGGCGAAATATTTCCCACCGTCGATGGTGACGAAATTAAGGAACGAGATGTGGAACGTTGTTGTTCGAAGTTCAAACACTTGGGATATGAATCTTAGTAATGTGTTTGAGAGATATTTATGTATTGAATGTGTCTAGCATGCGGAATCTACTACAACACACTTTAAAAGAACACAAGGTGGTGAGTTTAAGTAAACGTGAGAATGCAATGAACAAATAACACAACTTTGGTTAACACAAAATGATTCAATATTATTGATGAAATAATACGGATGATCTAAATATCACCAGGATTACAAAGTAATCTTGAATCTTTGATTGTAAAGGATTTGTGATTTGAAGTAACTAAGTTACTTGAGAGATAGTTTGTTTTTGGTTATTGGTTGTGAAAGATGCATGCATGAAGTAGTGACTAAGATATCCTTTTATAAGATAAGGATATCTTATTACATGTTGTCAAGTGGAAGAGTATAATACTATACTTTGACTATATTGGCGCCTACAATTAAATACAACTACCCATGTACACTCTGATATATTCTTCTGTCACCACAGAAGACTATTCTACTTCTACATAACGTATAACAATGTACAAAGACTAATAATTCAACTAAATATCTATTACAAAATATCTAATCGACTTGACATAAGCTTGGCAGGCTCTTCATTAGCTAGCAGTACCTTCTACCCAGAAGGTACTGGTAGAACATCTTCATACTTGTTCAAAATCAACTAGCAGGCTCTTCTCATCATTGGCAGGCTCTTTGACTTTGATCATTTTATTCCCAACAATCCTCCCCTAAACTTGTTATTTCCATTAAAATACACAAGTTTCTGATGAATAAAATACATACCTTGAGGATTTGAGAGAACTCTTCCAAAAACCTTTACTTTCTATCCTTCCTTTTTCTTTCATATTGCTCAGATATGCTCCTCAGCAAACTCTGAACAATTTCTGAGTTTTCTTCATCCTTGTCACACCTTAATCTATTGGAGATCATAGCTTTAAGCACTTCATAGCTAAGTGGATACTCTTTCTCAGCTAACATAAAGAGTTCTATCCCACTCTGTGTGAAAAGGTGATGAATATTGCTATGGCTTAGAAATTCCCAAGTTGTTGAAGGATCATAATAGGGAAATTTCCAATGAACATCTTTGGGATCAGGATCAAACATCCTATTGAATTCTATCCAAAGTTCTTGTTCCTTAGCATCTGTACTAGAAGTTGTGTCTAGCCTAATCTGCACTAGATTCCACAATTCTTCCAAATCTGCTCTATCAGATGCTCTAACTAAATTTTCAAAATTCTTGAAGATAGCAGACTGTCCCCCAACCCTTGATATTTTCCATGACTTACCAAATCTATCATGGTGTATTTCCCAATCAATTATAGGGTGTCTAGACCTAATTGGATCAGCATGTATGATAGTAGGTAAAGTAATCAACATTTTACTTACTTGCTCTGTGTCCAATTTTGCTACTTCTTTCTTCTGAGCATCTTTCTTCTTCATTGAGGGGTGTACATCAGATGGAACATTATAGTAAAGACTCTTGTAGGCTTGAAGATATAAAAAGAAGATTTCATCAGCAGATTTCTTCTTAAGTTGATAATCAGTCCAATTTGCCTGATTCTTCAAAAATTTCTTCATAAAGATTGTTTGATCTTTGTTAGTTTGGCCCACTTTAAAACCTCTCTTCTGACTTTCCTTCATCTTCTCAAAAATGTCAGCCAAAGCTGCTTCTTTGTATTTCTTGTTGATGAAAGATTCAAGTGCTTCAGTCTTCTCATCAGAATTGAGTGTCTTGTCATTAACTATATTTGCTGCATGACCTTTCACAATTGGATCATTATTGATAATCCATAACATCTGTGCATCAAAGGTCTCTTGAGCAATTTGAGTATCAAGAAGATCTTGAGCAGCATCTTCAGTATCTTTCTGCTCTTTCATTGCTGCAAGCATTCTTGAAGCTTCAAGTGCTTCTAGCTCTTCTTGTTGAACCCTTTTGGCCTCTTCTTCTCCTAAAGCCATCTGAATTTGCTGAGTTCTTTTCAACTTCTTGGACTTTGGCTCATCTTCAATCATAATACCTTTGCCCTTATCCTTTGGAGTTGAATCTTGTGATGGAGCAGAAGATTGCTCATCAGCAATTAAAACCCTCTTTCTCTTGTACACTCTCTCAGCAGACCCTTTATACCCCATAGCCAATAGCCTTTCTCTTCTAGCAGATTCTTCTTCTGCCCTAGCAGGCTCTTGCCCTGCTCCAACAGGCTCTTGCCCTGCTCCAACAGGCTCTTCATCATAAACTTGAGTTCCATCATGGAATTCAAATTGAGCCTGTTCCTCCTCTTCATCCTCATCTTCAGACCTATCCTTCCTCCCCTTTTTGGAAGAGTGATCTATCCTATCAGCATCTGACTGTGAAGAACTAGATAAAACAACCTTTGCAGACTTTTTACCCTGTAACTTCTTCACTTCACCCTCCAATTTCTTGACCCTCTTGACCAATTTGATGTTGATCTTAGAAAACCTTTCATTTTGACTTTTAAGAGCATTCTCTAAGAACTTCACCTTGTCTTTCAGTTCTTGCATTGTCTGAGGTGATTGGGTTTGTGATATATGATGTGGTGATGGTGGTGGTGTTGCTGATGGTACTGGAGATGGTATTGGTGATTGTTGATGTGTTTATGAAATGAAACCATGTGAAGAACTAGATGATTGTGTATCAGCAGATGGTGTTGGTTCTTCTGGATGTTGTGGTACCATTTCATCAAAAAGTGGAACTTCCTCCCCTCTAAAACCAATTCTCATATTTGAAAATACTTTGTGAGAAAGTTTTGGTGTGTCATAAATTAAGTCTGTGGGAAGCAACACATGTTGTAGTTTTCCAATGATGCAACCAATAAATCTTGGATACATCAAAAACTTTGTTTTACTTTTCACATTGTTTATCAATCCTTCAAAAATATATTTAGAAAAATTGTATTTTCTGTTTGTGGCTAAGCAAATGAGAGCAGAAGCCATGTTTCCACTAAATTGCTCCCAAGAGGTTTTCTTTTGGCTCAAACAGTGAAGGATTGTGTGAATCAAAAATCTCCATTGTGGAGTAAGATGCTTTTTCAGAAAAGTAAGTTTGTTAGACTCAGCATGATACCCCATTCTTTGTAAATTTTCAAAAATTTCAGTATCTGGTAATTGACTAATACCATCAGAATCATCCAAATGAAGATGTCTTCTTATGGATGACTCAGTAAGAGTCAAATGCTTACCATCCACTTTGGCCTTAATTCTTTGTTCCCCATTTTCAGAAGTTTTAATTTTAGCAGATTGCCAAAATTGCAAAATTTGATTTTCATAAATAGTGGGATTGACTAGCAAAGCAAACCTGATGTAGGAGTTGTTTAAAAAGTCCACTACTTGATGAAATGAGGCATTATCCTCTGACTTCTCCAAAAATGCTAACTGATTGTGACGTTGGACAAAATCTAGAACAACTGTGGAAGCCATAATGAAAATTTTGAATATGATGGTGGGATTTGTTGGTAGTACTGGTAGAAGATGAAAGGTGTATGTGAATTATGATAGTGACTGATGAAAGAAGATATGAGAGAATTACTTTTAACCGACAATAAGAAAGATTAAAATAAGTAAATGAAAAGGCGGTTAAAAAGATCTTTTATATGTAAAATATAATATAATATAATCATCAGTGAATTACATAACTACCCCAACGGCTAATTTTAACTACCAGGCCTAATGGCTAAAACTTTTTCTGACAGGCTCAACGGCTATATAGCAGTACCTTTTTATACTAGCAGTACCAATTTTGAACTACCAGTACCTTTGAAAGTTTTATAAAAATCCCTTATAGTTTTTAGCAAACTACCAGCTATCAACGGATTTGAGTTGTCTTTACCAAAAGCCGTTTGCTTATGGACTAGCTAACTATTTACAATTAAGTATGGTTAGTTAACAACCATTTAGTTTTTGGTAAACTATCAACCATCAACGGATTTGATTTGTCTTTACCAAAAGCCGTTTGCTTATGGACTAGCCAACTCTTAAGTTTGTGAAAACTTGGTGAGCTGAATACCAAAAGCCAGGATGGCCCAAAGATGGTGCAATTTCCTTGGATGGAGGAAATTTAGAAAGGCAATGATGCTGTGTATCTTGGATGATTGGTTCAACAAGTGAAATCATCTAATGTCATGCCTTTGAGTTGAAACCTTTCTTAGTTTGATCTAGATAGAACTTTCTCCTTTGAGAAATGCTTCATCCCTTCTAGATATGTGATCTAACTCTATCTTTTTCAACTCTGCATCATCTTGTATGCTCTTGTCTTTCACTAATTGGTTTTTCTTCCATTCTGGGCTATTAATTCCTCCCCTGAGATTGTTATCTCTCCTGAAATGAATTTAATTTTTGTTGCACCTTTTTGATCGGAAGAACTCTTGTTTTGTTATCAACCTGAAATGTGTTAGTTGCAAACCAAAAGAACAAGATGCAAAGCACTTGATCTATAGTATTTTAAACATTCAAGCCTTTATATGAACAAAACATAGCAATTTTGTATCAGCAGGACCAATTATGAACTAACAGGACCTTTTGACTAACTAGCAGTACCATGTTTAAAATCCAATACCAGTTAATTTTATGAACAAAAACACATGTTTTTCAAAGATTTATCATTCCAATACCTCCTACAAGATATTTGAATCTACCTAAATCAAAAGCTTTGGTGAGAAGGTCTGCATAATTCTTTACAGAATCAATTTTAACTACTTGAATTAACCTCTTCTCATTGCAATCCCTTATGAAATGGTGTCTGATTTCAATATGTTTTGTTTTTGAGTGTTGAACTGGGTTTTTAATGATACAAATAGTACTGCTATTGTCAATATAAATAATGGTGTTAAGAAAATTGTACCCATAGTCAAGCAATTGATTTTGGATCCAAAGAACTTGCCCACAACAACTTGCACCAGCAACATATTCTGCTTCAGTTGTAGAATTGGCCACCATTGTTTGTTTCTTGCATTGCCAAGAGATTAGTCTGCAACCAAGAAATTGACATCCACCAGTTGTGGATTTTCTGTCTAGTGTTGCACCAGCATAGTCACTATCCGAATAAGCCACCAATTCAAAAGATGATTCCCTTGGATACCAAAGACCCAACCTAGGTTGACCCTTAAGATATCTAAAGATTCTTTTGACTGCTGTGAGATGAGAGATCTTGGGATGTATTTGAAACCTTGCACACACACATACTGAGAACATGATATCAGGTCTTGATGATGTAAGATACATCAAGGACCCAATCATAGATCTATAATTGTGCAAATCCATGTCTTCTCCTTCAGCATCCTTGAGTAGCCCTTTGTCTGGATCCATTGGTGTACTTGCAACCTTAGAATCAGCAAAATTAAATTTTCTTAGGATCTCTGCTACATACTTATCTTGGCTGATAAATATGCCTTCATTGGATTGTTTCACTTGGAGACCCAAAAAGAAAGTAAGTTCCCCCATGGAACTCATTTCAAACTTACTATGCATAAGTTTTTCAAATTCTACACACAAGTCTTGGTTTGTTGATCCAAAGATTATGTCATCAACATAAATCTGCACTAGCAAGATGTCTTTCTTTGTTCTTTTGATAAACAAAGTTGGATCAATCCTGCCTCTTTGGAATCCACTTTCTAGTAGAAAACAAGCCAATGTTTCATACCATGCCCTAGGAGCTTGGTGTAGACCATACAAAGCCTTGGTAACCTTGTAAACTTTGTCTGGATACTCAGCATCAATGAAGCCTGGAGGTTGAGACACATATACTGGTTCTTCAATCTCACCATATAAAAATGCACTCTTAACATCCATTTGATAGACAGTGAAGCCTATGAATGAAGCATAAGCCAAGAATAGCCTAATTGCTTCAAGTCTCGCAACTGGAGCAAACACTTCTTCATAATCTACCCCTTCTTCTTGAGTATATCCTTGTGCTACCAATCTAGCCTTGTTTCTGATCACTATACCCCTTTCATCTTTCTTGTTTCTAAACACCCATTTGGTTCCAATTGCCCTATGACCTCTAGGCAAATCAACCAATATCCAAACCTTCTGAATCTTGAATTGGAGAAGCTCTTCTTGCATTGCTTCCACCCAACTTGCATCATCCAAAGCTTTGTTTATGTTTTTGGGTTCAGCCTGAGATAGAAAACATGAAAACAAGCATATATTGGAACTATCATTCTTCTTTTCTTCATAAATAGAGGAGATAAACCCTTCTTCATCTGAAGATAAGACTTGAGATAAACCAACTTGAGATCTTGTTCTAACACCAGAAGTTATGCTTCCAATCACATCATCAGTTGAGTGATCTTTGAGAATTCTAGTGTTTGGTGTTTTAGGAACTTCATATGTAGTTGGAAGATTACTAATCCCAACTTCTTCTTGAAAAGAATCATCTATTTGAACATTCAATGGCTTAGCAGTACCAATATTTGAACCGGCAGGACCATCTGAAGAACTAGCAGTACCATTGTCATTAGCACCACTTTCTTGATTCTCTTGATTCTGAGTTCCTTGATCTTCTTCATTACCCTCATTTATTGTGTTTGAAGGTTCTTCTTGACTTGAAGATAGATCCATACTTTTCCAAATTGGCATCCAGATGTAATCTTGATCTTTAGGAGTTTCAACATTGTCTTCAGAACCTGCATTTTCATTAGCATTTGTACCTGTAACAGGCACATAATTCATAGATTCTGAAAGCCTATCAACATCAAACATCCAATCTGGTCCAACTCCTTTCACATTTGTAAGTTTCTCTTGAAACTCTATGTGAAGATTTTCTTCTACTAGCCTAGTGCAAGTGTTAAACACTCTGTAGGCCTTACTCTGCAAGGAATACCCTATCAAATAGCCAACATCTGCTTTTCCATCAAATTTGCCTAAATGATCTTTGGTATTGAGAATAGTGACATGACAACCAAAAGGTCTCATAAAACTTAAAGATGGTTTTCTACCAAAGAAAAGTTCATAAGGTGTTTTTCTTTGTGGTTTTGTCACAAGAACCCTGTTTTGTACATAACAAGCAGTACCAACTGCTTCAGCCCAAAATAAAATAGGCAACTTAGAGTCTACTAACATAGTTCTAGCAGCCTCTATAAGTGTTCTATTCTTTCTTTCTGCTACTCCATTTTGCTAAGGTGTTCTAGCTACACTAAACTCTCTTTTTATGCCTTTTTCCCTGCAAAAGTCATCCATAACTCTATTCTTGAACTCTGTCCCATTGTCACACCTGATGACCTTAACCTTCTTATCAGATTGGTTTTCTACCTCAGTGATATAGGTTTTAAGTATCTCACTAGTTTCATGTTTAGATCTTAAAAAGAAAACCCATGAAAATCTGCTATAATCATCAGTAACAACTAGACAATATCTTTTTCCATTCAAGCTGCACACATTAGTAGGACCAAAGAGATCCATATGAAGCATATGTAAAGCCTGAGTAATAGAGTTTTGGGTCTTGGGCTTACAAGAAGCTCTATGTTGTTTGCCTTTTAGGCAGTCAACACAAGTTTGGTCGTTTTGGAAAATCTTTTTGGGTAAACCTCTTACTAAATCATATTTTGCAATAGTGTTGATTGTTTTAAAGTTTACATGACCAAGCCTTCTATGCCAAAGCATAGATTCATCCAATGAGGCTTTTGCTACCAAACAAGTTAAACCTTCCTTTGGATCAATGTTCTTTAAATTGACACTATACATATTGTTCCTTTTTGGAATTTTAAGAAGGATCTGACTCTCATCAGGCATCTTAAAATCAGAAGAAAGAACCATACATTCATTGTCAGTAAATAGAACATTGTTCTTTTTGTCACACATTTGTGAGACACTAAGAAGATTAAACTGAAGTTCTTTCACAAAATACACATTTTCAAAATCTAGTTTACTGGTTTTGATAGTACCTTTACCAGTGATCTTTCCTTTTATACCACCCCCAAAGGTAACATATCCTCCATCAAATGTTTTGAAGTCTGAGAGGAATGACATGTTGCCTGTCATGTGCCTTGAACATCCACTATCAACATATCCTTGGTCTTCAATATCAGATGAATGTTCCTGCACATGAATAAACACATTAGTTTCCTTGGGGTACCCAAGCCATGACAGACTTGGGTTTGCCTCTTGCATCAATGAAATCAAACCTTTTCAGGATTGTTGATGCACCTTTTGATTGGATTGGTTTCCAAATCCAACATGCTGAGGACTTAACAGCTCTTTCCCTTCTAATCCATTGTGTGGTCTTTGGTCTATCAGTACCAATTTTGGCAATACCAATTTTGGCAGTACCATTTGGTCTAGCAGGACCTTTGGTTTTTGGTGTCCAAATTTTTGTTTTAACCACATTTATCTTTTGAATAGGACTTTTCTCAACTTTTGGTACACTTTTGAAAGTGTTTCTTGTACCCTTTTCAGTTGGTTTTGTAATAACAGGCTTATGTTGTCTAACAGTATGATTATCTTTTGTAGTGTTAGACTTAACAAAACTTTTTCTGGGGTGAGAAACATTTGTTTTAGACTTTGTTTTACTCCCAGAAACCCATTTATTACAATAAGCATGAAGATGATTAAAGCTACCACAATAATAACAAGCCTTATTGAACATAACAAAGTTATCACCTAATTGTTGTGACTTAAGGTTGTTCCAATTTCTTTGGCTTCCCCTAGGTTTGTTATTACATTTTTCACAACTTTCAACTGTCTTCAAAACAGCTTTAGTCTTAGGTTTAACTTCTACTTTCTTAGGACTAGTTGGTCCTACTTTGATTCCTTTGATAGGAATAGTCTGATCTTCATCATCATCAGATACCCAATCCTCAATAATTAGGACATCTGGTCTCTTATCAGTGAGCACCTTAGAGAGTGGAACATTCTTAGCACTCTCAGAAGGTTCACTTATCACTACAGGTTTAGCCAATGGTTTGTTAACAAATTCATGTAAACCTGATACAGCAAGATCACTACCTTGGGGACATGGAATTCCTCTATAAGGAGGTGGACATTCATTGTATCCTATCCCTGATTTTATTCTTTTATTCATCTGATTCTCTACTATGCTCCTAGTACACTCAGAAGCTAGTTCCAATTTAGTAACAGTCAGTTGAATATTATCTCTAGCCAATGTCACTTTAGTGCACTCAGTCCTTAACATTTCAATTTCTGTATCTTTCAAAAATATTTGTCTATTAAGAGCACCTTTAGCATCAGAAAATGTGAGTTCATTTTCTCTATAGTGAATGATTTGTTTTTCTAGCTTGGACATACCACACTTATGGTCAAATAAGGTTTGATTGGTTTTTCTATGTTCTAAAATTTCTGTATCATAAGCTTTACTTATGATTTCTAATTCTTTAAGAGATTCACAATTATTAGAACATTTGATAGTTTGTACCTCAGGAGTGGAGAATGCCATCAAAGCCAATTCATCAGAAGTTGACTCATCTTCACCCATGAAACTCCAATCAAAACCCATGCCATCTATAGCAACCATTGCTTTTGGTTCAGCAACTTCAACAACCTTACTCTTGCTTTCAAAGTTTCCTTTCTTCTCAAAGCTTTCTTTATTTCTGTTGTCAAACCCTCTACCCTTGTTATCCTGCTTTTTAGGTCTTCTACACTCTCTAGAGTAGTGACCTTTCATGTGGCAGTTGTAACACTCCACCTTTGACTTATCATAGCCAGCAGGCTCATTTCCATCTATCAGAATCTTCTTGCCAGTCCTCATCATCAACTTCTTGGCTCTAATGCTTAAAAGTGAAAGTTGCCACTTTATGTCCATTTCTTCAAGATCATCAGGATGAATCTCTTGAAGATCTTCAAATGATAATACGGACCCATTGTGCTGAGATGTAAGAAAAGCACACCCAATTGTTTCATCTAATATGGATTTGGTACTACCAGAAGTACTAGCAGTACCAAAGGTTGTATTGGCAGTACCTTCTTCTCTGCTACCTTGTTCTTCATTATCAACCTTTGAGATGCTTGGGGATGAAACAAAAGCCATATTTCCTGAACTTGACCCAGTAGTCTTCTTTACTTCATGTTCTACAATTTTGAAATTGTTGTAGAGATCATTGAGACTCATCTGGTCAATATCTGACTTGTTCTTCCATACAATGACATGCATAGACCATTCTGAAGGTAAACTTCTAAGAAATTTAGAGTTTAGGTCTTCTTGAGTTATCATCACTTCATGGATGGCTAACTGACTTGCAAGCTTCTGAAGTCTATTGAACATACTGTCCAAAGACTCATTGGTTGTAGCTGTGAAGTTCTCAAATTGTTGTTTGAGAAGTGTTTTCTGTGTTTTCTTGGTAGCATCATTACCACCAAACCTAGCCACAATTGCTTCAAAAAGGGTTTTGGCATCTTTGTATTTGTTAAAGATCAGAAGTTGATCATTTGGAATAGTCATCAGTAACATACTCCTTGCCTTTAGATCATTTCTCTTCTGAACTTTTTCATCTGCATTTGATGGTTGTTCTTGTATTCTTGTTACAAGAGCATCATTTACTGTTGTAGTGGTGATTTGGGGTTTAAATGAATTGCCTTGTTCAATGATCTCCCAAAGTGCATAGTCCTGCACTTGAAAGTATTGTTCAACCCTTAGTCTCCACATTTCAAACTCGTTTTGCTTGAGTAATGGAAGTTTAGCTGCAACATTGGTTTGAATATGTTCAACATCCATTTTTCTTTTAAATTAGTAAATATCAAGCCTAGCTCTGATACCACTTGTGGAACGTTGTTGTTCGAAGTTCAAACACTTGGGATATGAATCTTAGTAATGTGTTTGAGAGATATTTATGTATTGAATGTGTCTAGCATGCGGAATCTACTACAACACACTTTAAAAGAACACAAGGTGGTGAGTTTAAGTAAACGTGAGAATGCAATGAACAAATAACACAACTTTGGTTAACACAAAACGATTCAATATTATTGATGAAATAATACGGATGATCTAAATATCACCAGGATTACAAAGTAATCTTGAATCTTTGATTGTAAAGGATTTGTGATTTGAAGTAACTAAGTTACTTGAGAGATAGTTTGTTTTTGGTTATTGGTTGTGAAAGATGCATGCATGAAGTAGTGACTAAGATATCCTTTTATAAGATAAGGATATCTTATTACATGTTGTCAAGTGGAAGAGTATAATACTATACTTTGACTATATTGGCGCCTACAATTAAATACAACTACCCATGTACACTCTCATATATTCTTCTGTCACCACAGAAGACTATTCTACTTCTACATAACATATAACAATGTACAAAGACTAATAATTCAACTAAATATCTATTACAAAATATCTAATCGACTTGACATAAGCTTGGCAGGCTCTTCATTAGCTAGCAGTACCTTCTACCCAGAAGGTACTGGTAGAACATCTTCATACTTGTTCAAAATCAACTAGCAGGCTCTTCTCATCATTGGCAGGCTCTTTGACTTTGATCATTTTATTCCCAACACGAGATTAGCAATTTCCGTCAGCTTCCCGATGAATCCTTATTTGAGGCATGGGAACGCTACAAATTATCGATTGATCGGTGTCCGAACCATAATATGTTGTTGGTTACCATTATAGATACATTCTATAACGGTTTGACATTACGACACCGTGATACGATTAACGCTGCTGCCGGTGGTACGTTCATGAAACGTCGCCCCGAAGAGTGCTATGATCTTATTGAAAACATGACCGCCCACCATAATTTTTGGGATTCCTCTGCCGAGAGGAATGAGTCAACAAGATCTAGCACTGATTCTTCTACCTCCGAGATAGCTGCTCTCTCTAAACAGATGAATGATATGTCAACTGCTATCTTGAGAATTCATCAGACTATGAATCAAAACAACAACAATCAAGTCAATGTTGTTAATAATAGTTGTGAAACTTGCGGTGGTCCTCATCTGTATTTCGAGTGCCCAGCCTCCGGTGGCTACACTCAAGAGAACGTTTACGCTGCTACGGGATCCTTTAATCAGGGAGGTAACGGTTACCAACCCCAAGGAGACCGAAATTTGCTCAGCTACCGTTCTAACAATTTTCTCGAACCACCCGGTTTCACCCAAAATCAAAATCAACAAGTGCAAAACCGCAATGTTCAAAATAACCAAAATCAAAATCGGGGTAATCAAGGTTATCAAAACCAGGGGAATTATAACCGATCCCCGAATCAAGGAAATTTTCAAAACCCGAATCAAGGAAATTTTCAGAACCAAGGAAATTTTAATCAGGGAAATTTTCAAAATAACAATCAGGGTTTTAATCAAAACAACCGAGGGCCAAATCTTAACAATAATCAAAATCAAGGATTTGTGCAAAATCAATCAGCCTCGGATGAATTAATAAAGCAACTAATCCTTCAAAATCAAAATCAACAAAAATATCAAGAAGAAATGAATCGGTTGTTGATTAATCAAATCTCAGAAATCAAGAAGGCTTTAAATGATCGACCCTCGGGCTCTGGAACTCTTCCAAGCAATACGATCGCTAACCCGAGGGGCGATGTTAAGGCGATCACTACAAGGAGTGGTGTATCATATGATGGACCCACGTCTCCGACTACCTCTTCTTCTCTACCTCCCAAGGTAGTCGTCCGTCAGACTGAGGCGACAAAGGACACGGAACTTCCTACTAATAACGGAAGAACCAAAAATGTCCAACCTCCGGTTGTCCAACCTTCTAAACCTCAGGATGTGCTTGAGCCCGAAAAAGCTCCCATAAAAACAACACTTCCTTATCCATCGAGATTGAATGATCAAAAGCTCCGCGAAAAAGCTTCAAATCAAATGGAAAAATTCTTCCAAATCTTTCAAGAATTGCATTTCGATATAAGCTTCGCGGATGCTTTACTTCTGATGCCTAAGTTTGTTTCCACCATCAAGAGTTTATTGAATAACAAGGAAAAATTAATTGAATTAGCAAAAACTCCTCTGAATGAAAACTGCTCAGCGGTAATTCTCAAAAAGCTTCCGGAAAAGCTTGGAGATCCCGGAAAATTCCTCATTCCATGTGAATTTCCGGAGATGGTTAATTGCTACGCCTTGGCCGATATTGGTGCTAGTATTAACCTAATGCCGTTGTCCATTTGGGAAAAACTTTCTCTTCCGAAACTCACCCCCACTTGCATGACTCTCGAGCTTGCGGATCGTTCCATAACCCTTCCTAAAGGTGTAGCCGAGGATGTCTTTGTCAAGGTTGGGAAGTTCCATTTTCTCGCCGATTTTGTGGTGGTTGACTTTGATGCTGACCCCCGTGTCCCTCTAATTCTCGGAAGATCATTCTTGAGGACCGGGCGAGCTTTGATCGATGTATATGGTGAAGAGATAACTCTACGGGTTGATAATGAAAAAGTCACGTTCAGCATTAATCAAAACTCTAAATCTCCAACCACCAAATGCAACGTTGCTACGATTGATCAAAAATCTGATCCCGTAATTGCTTCCAAAAGAAGTAATTCGATGCTTTCAAGATTCACGGTTAAGAGTATGTCAGAAAAACGTGTTGAGCTCAAAGCAATGAAAATTACCCCGGGCTCAAGAAAATGGTTTGAGAGTTGTGCCACGGAAGTGAAGAGTATTTTTGATGATGAAGAACAAGAATCGGAGGACACAACAGATGTGGTGAAAATTGCTAGCTCTCAGAGCACACCACTTGTCCCACCTCCGGAATCAGTTTATCGTATTGAGATTGCTGATTCTATGGATGAAACTAAAAATCCCACTCCTTATTCTGCACCAAATATTTCCGACTCTTCCCATAGTGATCCGGGGGGAGATGTTTCGTTATTAAAAATGAAATTTGATTCAATTCCCCCCGAGAACATAATTGAGGAAGTAATTGAAGAAATTAAGGAAAAACCGTCTGATCCTTTGGAGCTCGAGCTCGAGGATGCTTTTCCCGAATATGAGAGCTTTATGTTTGATACGACATAGAAGAATAGTGGAAATCCCACTTCTCATGCTGATTTTTCTCTCCCGGCTTTTGAAGCCTTCTACTTTGATATTGATCATTCGGAGGAGACGAGTAGTGGCAGTACCACTTCTCATGCTTATATCTCTCCTCCCGAATATGATTCATTTCATTTTGATATGAATGATCTTTATCATGAGGAGTTCTCCGATGAACTTTCTCTCTTTATATCTCCTCCGGAATACGATCATTTCTACTTTGATCTTGAGGAAGATACTAGTCTGGGGGGAGGTGTACTTTCTCATGAGTATTTACTTATTGAAGATTTCATCCCAACCCTCCCTCCCAAGACTTTTGTTGACATTCAAAGCTTAAATGACAAATCTTCTTTTGATGATGAAGAGTTGTATATGATAATCATAAAAATCTTTCTACTCTTCATCACATATGCTGTGATTTCTCCTCTCCTTCACTCCTTCGGGAGTGAGGACACTATCTTTGACCCCGGTATTACCATTTATGGTTATTCTTTCTTAAAACTGTGGGTATCTCGTCGGTGTGGAACTTTCGTATGCTTCAATGTTTATCCAAACATCTTGAACGAAAGTCCGATGGAGATTTTCTTTTCCACCTGCTCCCCCAAGAACAATTGAATTCAGGGCGAGTCTAAGCTTTCCGACTCGATACTAAACAAGCACTTCGTGGGAGGCACCCCATGCTTATCCATCTATCTTCTTATCTCTTTTCTAATAAGTGACGTGAGGAGGGCTACCTCTTCCATATCTTGTGTTTCGTGGTTGTTTGTGTCCAGGATTTGCCCGAATTATGAAGACTCTCATGCTCGTGGTTTGCTTCTCTCCACTCGAGTTTCATCATTCGTTGCTCCTCCGATATCCTTAATCTTATCGTTTTACATTTATCTTCGGCATAATTAATAAACGGCCTTAGGTTTATGTAGGAGAACCCTTACCTTTAAGACATTGAGGACAATGTCTCGTTTTAGTCTGGGGGGGGTAATCTTTCGATTTGATTTTGCCTTGCATTTTTACCGTTTACTCTCGCAACCCCGTTTTTCCTCCAAAATTGAAAAAAATCCAAAAAAATGAGAAAAATTTAAAAATTTTTACAAAAATATAATAAATTTTGACATTTTGTTGACTTTCCGCTGGTGAGAGTAGGAATGAAATTCTGACTTGATCGGGCGTGTTGAGCCCTAGCTTGTCCCCTTAACCATTTATAATCTATAAGCTCGTGCTAGTCTTTTATACAAGGAGCTATAAAACGCGAATTCTTTTTAAGAGTTTGCAAGTTCCCATAATTGACTTTATATATGCATGGCTTGATTATTTGGCTAAGCATTCGCGGATCTTATTATTTAAGATTTTAAATTTGCGAAGAACGAGAAATGATAGAGTTGTTTATAAGTTAGATTGCTAAATGTGGAGTAGTTGGATCTCTTTAGAGCTCATCGAAGTTAATTGTGGCTTCTTGTTCCCATAAGCTTGTTTCACCCAATAATAGTAATCTAGGAATAATTAAAGGTATTTTGGTTTTGGCGATAATTAGTTTTTACTCCTTCCTTAGAAAATCCTTGCTTATGAAAGTTGGGTACACATCAAGGTACTGTCAGTGTTACGGTGTAATAGGCAACTGATTCCTGATAGTACGTGCTATTGTCTCTATTGCTATAAAATCCGTAGGACTCGGGATTTGGCAAATATATAATGAATAATGAATAATAATAATAATCCAAAGCCGATAAAAGTTTTCTGTTTCCTGACGGTTCGCTCCCGTTGACTCAGACTTCAAAAAGGCAGAGGAAAAATATCCAAGGTCAAAATAAGACTCCCGATTCTTGACGGTTCGCTGCCGTTGTCTAGGTTGTTTAAAAGGCCAAGGATCAATAAATGTGCTTAAATAATGTTAAAAATGCCAAATTTCGACTCCGAGGGTGTCCTAATAAAAGCTTCCGTCTCTGGAGTCGTAGATGAGTTGTTTCGGTCGTATATAAAAGGGATATCCTCAAAATCGTGTAAAATCAGAGACCTTGATGTGGACCTCATTTTTGTATGCAACAATTTTCAAGGGAAGGTTTGGAAACTACTTAGCGTCTAAACTAGGTATCTTTATCGGACTAAAACTTATCGAAACGAGAGTATGAAGAAATTCATTTCTCACCAAAAATAAAATAAATAGAGGAAAATAGGAATATGGGAACAAGAGGTAATTATACAAGTAACTTCCATGGGTAGTGTTGGCATCTAACTTGTAAATAGACAATGATTTTGTTTTTAAGCTTAGTTTGGGGACTCGTGAAAAATCAGGAACGACGAATTTTATCCGTATGGTTACTTCTTTATGAGTCGTGTTTCCTGCTCGATGACCCTAAAAGTTATTGAAAGATAATGATTGTCAATAAAGCCGTTACTTGATAAAAATACAAAAATAGAATAAAAAGGAAAATCGGGGAGTTTTTAAAGCTTAAGATTTCTTAATCTCTTTTGAAAATTTTGCTACTTTTCAAAGTTAGTAAAAAGAGATTGGAAATTTTCGGTTTTGAAAACGTGTTTTTATAACATTGCGTGAGGACACAGCAATATCTTAGTCTGGGGGGATTATGGTATGTGCTTAAACACATACTTTTATTTGACCAAAACCGGACCCAAATAGACCAAAAACTAACCAATTATGCCAAATATCTCGTGTTTTTGTGTTTATGATTGTGCAGGGATGGATATTGTAAAAATGGATAAATATCGAGATAAAAAGACAAACCGAGCACGAGATTTGGAAAAGATATCTAAAGCCGAAGCCGGGAGAGATATTTTTGCTCAAAAGTCAAAGTCAACCCTCAGAGTCTCACCAAATGACAAGAACAAGCCCTTGGATCAAATTTGAAGATTGGCAAAATTAGTCCCTTGAATTCCAGCAAATACAATTTTGGTCCTTGAATCTTTGTTTAACACAAAACCTTACATCATTAACACACTATCCGGATTTAATCCAAAATAACACAAACCCAATCCCATCCATGTCTACTACCCAAGCCCAAAACCCAAGCCCACTATCTAGTCTACACACCCGATCCACTAACCATCCGGACAAAACAAAAAAACACGGTCAATAAACAATAAAAAAAATTTATCCCGCCACTTCCTTCATCCCCAATATTACCCCGAAGAACCCTAGTTTTACCCGTACAAAAAATTACCACAATTAAGGGTAGTACGGTCCAATTACGTACTTATAGAAGCAAGTCAGAGGTGTCAGAGCTCAAAGAAGCACAAGAATGATACGTGGCACTCTCTTAGTGGACCGAACACCTCACAATACTTGATCCAAGGGCTGTGGTTGAATGATTGATGTCTAGTGATGATCATAGGGCTGATATTGAATCAAAGTAGCACAAGAAGGCACGGATCGATGACATGGCAGCCTAGAATCATCCAAGCTTGGCTATAAATAGCCCTCGTCTCCTCACAGAAAAGCTGTTAGTTATTTTAGGATTAGGAGTTGGGTAATGTAATTTTTAGAGTAGAGATATGCTGTTAGTTTAATTTTAAATTGTATTCTCAAATTCTCTTTTGTAATTTCAAAGTTTCATTAATGAAAAGTTAGTTTGATGTTCTTATAATTTGTGTCTCTTTAGTTCTAATTTTAGCTTATACTGCTTATTTAGCCTGTTTTCACTATTCTCAGCTTACTTTAATTCACATTTTTCATTATTGTTCATTTTATTCCAAAAATCCAAAAATATTGAAAAGTACTTCAAAAATTCAAAAATAGCTTAATCCCAGCTTCAATAAGCTGTTTTACTACTAGTTTAAGCTTAATCTAGCTTTACATAGCTTTGGTTAAGCTGATTAGGCATTGAATCAAATTCAGTCTCAAAAGTTTTAAAGTCAACCTCATGGTCAAATAAGGTGCTGAGAAGAATAAGCTATCAGGTAGAGCTTGTTTGGGTTATTTTCTGGCTTATTGGATAAGCCTGGGTTGTGATTAGTTCCTGAGATAATCCACATTCAGCAGAGATCAGTTGTGAGTTTCAATTCCATACTAGCTTATTACTGCTTATTTGTGTTCAGCTCATTTTACTGCTTATTTGTCTGTGGTTTCTGTTTCTTATGATTATTAGTAGCTTAGATAACAATAGTATAGAGTAAATTATTGCTTAAATTGTAGAATCCTAGTGTAAAGTTGCAAATCAGAATTAATAAAGTGTGTTTGGCATAAGTGCTTGGCTGAGCTTAATTGGTAGATTACTGTTCAACTGCATTTAGCATAGGTTTGATTTCAATTTTTAGAGAATAGATAATCTGTTTTTAGTGGAAATTTAGTTTGCTTGATCTGATTTAAGGTTGTTGAACCATAGGTGCATTATTAGAGCAAAATATGTGTTAATAAGCCCTAGATAAGCTGAGGGATACTGATTTTTGGCAAAAAATTGGTGTATCTAGGTTAGTTAAGTGAGGCTACAAGAATTGGTATAATTCTATTGAGTATTTCAAGAGAAAAAGTCCAAAAGACCAGATCTGCTGCATCAGCAGACTTTTGTGCAGACAACACAACAAGCTGCTGATCTCAGCTTTTTATTGGCTTATCCATTAGAGACTAGCTTCTGATTTTTGGTTTACAATTAGATTACATAATAAGATTTTAGGAAATAATCTGGTATCCCACTTTCTAGCTTATTAAGTTGCTTAAATTAGGTCTGCAATTAAGCCATCAGAACTGCCCTAAACTGCATCAGCTTTTGTTCCCATGTCCATCTGTTTTTTAGTCTAATTGAGTAAGCAATTGTGGATTAAATTTGGGCATTTTTGGAATATAAGTAGACTGTGGTATGAGCTTTGAGATGCTGCTTTTGGATTTCCTAAATTAGCTTATGCCAAGCTTTTAGAGCTGTTGTAAGAGGGCTGTTCACCCACCTGCTTCTACCCTAATTTGTCAACAGCCAACTGCTTATCTGCTTTTTCCTTGAGTTTATTTCGACTTTTTCATTTGTTTTAAGTTTCAAATAGTGTGTTAATTAGTTGTTGAGCATTGGAAAATTTTTGGTACTGTTAGCTTATTTTTTAGAACTTTTTGAAACTGCTTTTTCACCTTAACAGCTTATTAGGGTTTTGAAAAGTTCTGATTTCATTTTTCCTAGATTTAGAATATAATTTTAGATTTATCTGCAAATTTTCATATTTTTCCAAAATCATTTACTATTTTTAAATCAATAAATTAGTTTCTTTTAGTTTTAAATTCATAAAAAATAAATAAAAACTCAAAAAAAAAAATTTCTTTTCCCCAAAATTTTCTTTTCATATTTAGAATTTAAGAAAAATAATTTTACATTTTTAGGACTTAGAATTTAAAAATTCACTTTTTAATTACGTTTTTACAATTCGTCACGTTTGTTTTAAAATTCAAAATTGCATTTTTAGAATAGTGTGCTTAGAATAATTGTACTCTTAGCTTAAGTAATTTTTTTTACTTTATATTTCATTGTTCGTAGTGTAAAATCCACCAATCATCACTCTCTTATTCACCATTCACTTCACGTATTCGACACCGTAAACGAGGACTCGACTTCAACCTTCGCTACGACCCGGGGAAATACATCCGTTGTGTTTTCTTTGGAATAAAAATACACTATAAAAATACTTAACTCAGCGGGAGATATTTCGGGAGTAACGGAGACTTTTGGAATATATTGTTTGGTTTTTGAAACATCACCAACCGTGGCTTTAGGCATTTTCACCTAAACAAGATAACAACAAGAAAATAAGATTAAAAAAACATAACATGCATATGTCGTATATGCTACTCATGTGGAACACAAACATACTTCGACTTTAAAAATTTAATCCTAAGAAGTAATTTACAATATTCCTTGGTTTTAATTTTTAACTCGCTTGAAATGTATTTCATGATGTTAAGGAGTAGTTATAGAGATATTATGATAAAGAACCAAAAACATCCAAACGCTCCCTTATACATCATAAGCTACTTTAAAATGTGGCTAGACGAACATTAGATTGTATATCTAGCTATTTCTTGCGAGTATTTATGTTAAGTAACTTATTGAAAAGATGAAAACGTAGATTTTGACCCAAAAAAATAACTTTTAATATGTTGTGCCAAACGCTCCCTTTACTAGAAAAACAACGACTAATATCTCAATATACATATGAATTATGTATCTTGATGACTCAAAATCACTAGTTACGTGTTTATAAACTTGACAATTAGTTGTGAAATTTATTTCGATTTAATTTCGACGATTCTATGACCCAATCCAAACACTCTCTTATGTTTAATAAAACCATTTTTCATGATTCAAAAAATATATTTTTAGGATTAAAGAGTTGTGATAATATAATGTGGTTAGTTTTAACAAGTGTTTATGGCATGATTCAACAATGTAAAAAAAATTTGAATGAGAGTGCATGGTTTTTCAAAATTTTGACATGAAGGTTTTTTTATTACTTAGTTTTTAGTGTTGATTAAGCATTCTAATCCTATGGGGAGCATTTGGTTATGAAAATCCTAGACTTAATTTCAATAAAATTCGAATTTGAAAAACTTGAATAAAATACCTAATTATGATTAGACTCAAAATTGGATGAAATTAGACAAAATGTGTGTTGGAAAACTTACAATATATGTTGTTAATCGTGTTGTAAGCGTTTGCCCTTTGCGAATTAAGCCCGAATTGGTGATTTGGTAATTGATTTTGGTGGTTTTGGGGTGGTGTATTTCGTTCACAGCAAGTAGAGGGAAGATTTGTTTGAGAAATGGAGTGTTTGGCAAAAGATTCAAGGAGGAAAACATTTTTGGGAGCATCAGATGGCCGATCCCCTTAAACATTAAGGGGACCGCCCTCGATAACAAGCCGGTCCCCTTAAACATTAACGGGGCCGCCTGCCAAAAACTTGGAATTTTGCGAGTTTGTTTCTAATAGTAAAATATTTATATGTATACAGATAGATTTATCATATATCAAAAATACGTTGGAATGTATTGGCACGAGGAGGGAATACTTGACATATTTTATTAACATTTCGTTAATTAAAAAATTATCTTGACAATTTTGGATAAAATGATCAAGACGTCAAGTCGACAAAGAGTTTGAGGAATGAGAGGGAATGTGTATATGTATATATATATTATGTGTTAAAGTGGACTATTGAATGGTGTCGAGAGATGATGAGGTAATGACGGATATGAATGCTAACGGCGATGGGAGTTTGTTTCATCTATAGTTTTCTTGCGCGAAGGTTCAAATTCTACTTCTATGTTGATCCACTCAACTCACTTCTCTTCATCACCATGAGTTTTGTGATAGTGGACATAGAAGATTTTCATGTTGAACGTTAGAGTCTAAGAGAGCCAAGGGGGAAGAAAAGGTTCGAGAATGAACAATTTCTTTTAGTTCTAGATAGTCAACTAATGACGTATCTAGGTTGTGACTAAGCATTTTAGACTAACGGGGGCATTCAATTAGTTTATTTTTGAGTCCAAAGAAATTGTAACGAATACAATTCCCCCGGGTCGTTCTCCCAACGAAGGTTTGACGGCGAATAAGTCGAATCGTGAGTGAATATGTGAAGTGAATAAGTGAAAGTGATTATTTTGGTATTGTTTAAACTAAAATATGGAAAATTAAAAGCAAAAATCTACGTTATCAAATAAATGCACACAAAAAGAAATCAAATAACGCAAATCCCGGGCTAATCCCGAGACTTATAAATCTATTAGTGAAATTATACTAAAATGAAAAAGTAAAAACCTAAGGGACTAAAAATGTCACTAATCAAAACTAATTTTATAAAAGAAAATTAAAGAAAACAAAAAGTTAAAAAGTTTAGGGACTAAAGTGTGAAATCTGAAACTATTTTAATTTTAAACAAAGACAGGGACTAAAATTGTCATTTTACAAACTGATTTACACTTAAAAACAACCAGGCACGATTTAAACTCAAATTGAAAAACGAGGGGCCAAAAGTGATAACATCAGAAACTTAAGAACACTTAGTTTCGGCCAGAAAGTATTCTCACAAAGCACTTTTCAAACGCTTGTAAAATGCTCGATTCTTAACCAATTTTGAAAACAAAAACTGTTTTGGAAAGCTAACCAAGCAGAGATTACTAGTATCTTAAAAGCCCTATGCCTAGATCTCAATTGCTAGGTCGATTTGGATCAAATACAGATGACCAGAAGAGGATAATGCAGCAGTCAATTTAGTACAGCAGGTTTTCGACAAACTTCAAGAGCAAATATAGGTGACCAGATATTATTGTTACTATTTGAGATTACAAACTTTAAATCTTCACTAGGAAAACTACTCAGAAACAATTTATCAAGCCAAATCAAACACAAGCGATCATTCAAATGGATTCATGAAAACAGTCATCCAAGAAACAAAATGTACTAAACTCATAGAACATGTTTGACTAATTAAACCCTCACAATGGTTGACTAATTTGAGATTCAACTACTTAGACCTATTAATCTAGTTGAAATTAAGCTATTTAACTGATTTTCTAATAAGCTTACACTAATGATCTAATCAAATTAGCCCATAGCAGTTCCTTAATATCAGCAGACCACAGCAGTTGCCGGCAGAACTTAGAATAGGCGCAAACTTAGACCAATACTAATCCAACTCTAACCTTCTAATGTAAACTGATTTAAAACCTTTTACACTACTTGAAATACCAATGAAAACCTCAAATCAAACTCAGCTTATTGCTGAGCTTGTTGTCGCAAAATCGGGCTCAAGTAATCAATCTAGGACCAATTGCTTCTAGTGACTATTAAACCTCAACTTCTCTACTGATTCAAGCTTTAATAACCTAACCACAAATTAACCACTTTCAATGCACTAGCAAATCCACAGTACAATCACAGAAACATATTAATCTAAACACCCTTTTTATCATACCTTATTTCTATCAATCTGAATTTCCGGATTATCCACTTATTACCAATCATTAACTATTACTCAATAACATCATAAAAACTCAGAATATCAACAATCAACAAGAGTAATTACTAGATTCTCAGATTCACTGAATTATGATTAAAACAGAAACTATATCGAGGCAGTTTCAAACGTAAACTTATCAACTAATGACTAAATAATCTAAACTAATATTAAATCTAGCAAATAACCTTTAACTAACTAATATCAACCAGAATTTAAGCTAACAACAGAATTAAACTATGACAGTGAGTAGAATGAAAATGAACGAAAAACTTACAAAATTAGTCTCCCTCAGCTAGAACAGAGGGAGTTCACTGAGCTTGCCTATCTTTAGATAGGCCAATGGCTTCCCTTTCTCCACTTGGACTATCAAATTAACTCAGATCACAATAAAACCAAGGCAGTTGACTTTTGTTGAATTTGATCAATGGAACAGTACCAATCTATCAGTCACTCACAATAAGCTATGATTGAGCTTATATGAGCTTAGTAAAACAGAAAAGAAGCTTGTTGAAGCTTGAGTTTGAACTTGAAACAAATATTTTTTTATTTTTTAGAATTTTCTGGTTTTTTTTTCAATATGAAATAAACAAACTGAAATGATAACCTTAAACAATCCAACAATAACTAATCTGAACTGAATAAGCAGTAAATGAAATTAAAATAAAACTAAATAAGAAAATAAGCCAAATTGAAATTAAACTAAATTTTTATTAATTCAAAAGCTGAGTACAAAATTGAAAAGGAGATTACAATTCATAAAATAAATTGGCAGCATTTCATTACACTAAAAACTACTTACAAATGAGAGAAAATCAAGCCCTATATATAGCTGTGAGGAGGAGCTTGGGTCACGATTGCCAAGCTGGCAATCCGTGTGACATTGTGTTTCTTTTGATCCAATCAACACCCTTAAATCCGTACCCAATGATTGAAATCAATCAGAGCCCTTAGATCATTGAAATGTGACGTGTTGTGCCCAATAGTAAGCTGCCACGTATCATTCTTTGCTCTTCTTTGGCTCTGACACGTTCCTGACACCTCTTACACCCTTCTAGAAGCATTTGATTGGACCAATATACCCTTCTTTGTCGTAATTAAGCCGGAACAATAACTAGGGTTCTTGGGTGAATAGAGGTAACTGGATAAATAAGTGAATTGGGGGTCAGTAATGTGGAAGTTATTTCTTATTCGGTTTGACTTGGGGTTAAGTGGGTTTGACCGTGGGTTTTTATGGAAAAGGGTCGGGTTTGGTTAAGCAGACCGGGTTGTAGGATTTTTGGGCCCATGGATGGGTTTTGTTGATAACAGATCATGGACTTGAATGAATATTGGATTTAGGACTTTTGTTTTAATACATCTTTCAAGGACCAAAGTTGTAGAAAGCTGAAACTTCAAGGGCTGAAAATGCCAACTTCATACAAATAAACCAAGGGCTGAATAATCCAATCTTGAAAGATGAAGGGCCAAAGTTGACTTTTTCTTCAAACTTCACAAAAGGGTCAAACTTGCCAATCTATCAAACTTTGAGGGCTACTTTGGATGTTTTGAGCTCTTCTTTGACTTTTAGATCACCAGCTTTGACTTTCGACACTCATTCCACTCTCGTGCTCGTTTTTGACGGTTTTTCTTGATTTTATGTCCATAAATGAAATATCCGTACCTGCACGATCACAAACACAAAAATACACAATCTTTGGCATTTGTTAGCAATAATAGTCTATTTGGGTCGATATTTGGCTATGAAAAAGGTATGTGAATTAACACATACCAAAATCCCCCAGACTACGGTATTGTCGTGTCCTCACGCAATGTGATCAATTCACGCTTTTGAAATAAATAATTTCAAAACCTCTTTTTACTAGCTTTGAAAAGTAGCAAAACGTTCAAAAGAGATATGAAATCATTTATTCCCAAAAACGCCCCGTTATTCCATTTTATTACTTATACTAACTTTACACTAATATTTTTGAATTTTTCACACTTTATTCATGTGACGGTATGCCGACTTTCATTATCTTTCGATAACGTTTAGGGTCATAGAGTAGAAACACAACTTATAAAGAAGTGACCATAAGGATAAAATTCATCGTCCTTGATTTTTCACATGCTCCCAAACTAAGCTTTATAAGCGAGATCACAACCTACTTAGAAATTAGATGCCAACACTACTCATGGAAGTTACTTGTGTAAGAACCTCATGCTCCCAAACTTATTATTATTATTTTTTTGTTTCTACTTATTTTATTTTTGTGAGAGAAATGAATTTCTTCATAAGCTTCTCATTTTCATAATTATTAGTCCGATAAAGATACTGATGAAGCGAAAAGTGTACCGCTTTTAAGGGGTCATTTAATCCTTAAATCGTATTTATTTGATCAAATATTGCCCTAAATCGTTCCTTTTGTCATTTTAGGTACTTTTGAGGAGAAATCTGGAAAAGGAGGCATTTTGGACGTTTTTGGAGCATAAAAGTGAAGAAAACGACAAAGTCTCAAAAATCGGCTAAAAGTTACTCTTGACGGCGTCACAATTTACTCTGGACGGCGTCATGCTTTGGCAAGAAAAGTTGGACGTGAAATTTACTCATGATAAGCCAGTGAAAATTGCATGTGAATTCTGACGGCGTCACGCTTTAACTTGATCAAGGGCGTCACGGCTTAAATCATAAGGGGACGGCGTCACGTTCATGGTTCGACGGCGTCAAGCCTTGATAAGCCAGAATGGATTTTGGAAGAGCTAAAGAGGGACGGCGTCAAGAAGGTCATCCGGGAACCCTAGAAGCGGCGAGGTGACGGCGTCACACTCCATAAGGTGACGCCGTCAGATCCAAAAATCTATATATAGTTTTCTAATCTTTTGTCATTAAGGAGAGCTTAGTGTGTGGAATTTTGGGATAAAACCCTAAGACGATTTTAGCTACTTTTTCAGGGCTTTTTGCCTTGAGATCTTCCATGTTTCATTGAAAGATAAGTTATCAAGTAATCATTCAATATGTCTATGTGTTGTTTGATTCTATCTTATTCTTGTCTTTTGTTTAACATGTTAGGCTAAATTTATCTTGTGTTTGCTTAGATCTAATGAAACTTAGCTATTGATTATTGGTTGTTAGTGTGTTGTTAGTTGTATTGGATGATTGTTTATCTATGTTAGGCTTAAGAAAACTGGCTAACTTCCTATTCGGTAACTTGCTTGAACGTCTTAAGAAACATGAACCAAACGCGTACTAAAGGTTTTTATGGTTGTATTTAATGCACAAGCGAATTCTAGTGATCCCATGTTAGGAGCTTCCTAGCCGGCTCGACATAGGAGTGAAGTAGGAGCTTGTAGAGTTGGGGAAGTAAGTACGCCACCCCACGAATGGTATTAAGGAATACACCCGTCATCCACGCAACTAATACACACTAATTAACCGGTAAAAGATAGTTAGGGAGTAAGGAAATCTAAGTAAACACATTTCTCTACACATAAGTTTCTCACCACATTTCATTTTTGTTATTTTATTTTATTTGCATTCGTAGTAATTTGGGTTAGTTGACTAGCAACTAATTCCGCCCACTCCTTCAAAACCGAGATTTTATTTGCTTTCATAAAATTATAAAAACATAAAAAAAGAATCTTCCTCAACCCTTAGACCTAATTAGAGTAGCCTTTCATACCTAACGAACACTATTCCCTGTGGAGAACGATCAATCCCCCGTACTTACCACTACACTATACTACATCGGTCAGGTACACTGCCTGGTGGGGTTGTAAGCCTCTTGAGATCCCTCGAGAGGTAAAACCTGTTGTAAGGTTACAAAACCACGCAATCAGATACCAAGCTTAAAACGCTAAGTAGTTTTCCATCTTCTTGCAAGAAAGTTTGCCTTAAAAATAAGGTCCAAATCAAGGTTATTACATATATCAAAGACTAAAGAACTCATACAAACATGTAGACATCAGTTGTGGAGAAACATCACGTGCACCTCATGTGCCCGATCTAGGGTCATTCACATGTACCTCACGTGCCATCAACTTGTCTAACACATTAAGCACAAAATCCATACATCTCAACATACATTTTTTTTTTTAACTCAAACTTTTCTTCACTCAATAACTTAATACCACGGGATTACCGGGTGTTTCCAAAACATCAAACATACAATTCTTATGACATAGTAACCCTTAGAAAATGAACCTTCACGGTTTAAATCCAAGACCTTACCGCCTTTAGAAGTAAGGATCCAAGGTCCGATCTCAATCCGAAATCTAAGAGCACTTTACAACTTATTCACTCAATACGGGACCTTGATGTGTACCCAATCTTTAGAGCAAAAATTCTTTTAAGAAGATGGAGAACTAAATTTCGTTCTAAACCTAAATATCTTTAATTATTTATACAATATATGGGGTGAAACAATTTTACGAGAGCAAAAGGCCACAAGTACCTACGACGAGCTCTAAAGAGAACCAACTACTCCACGTTTGGCATCTAACTGCTAAATAAATTCTATCATTTCTCGCTCTTCGCACATTTAAAAATCTCAAATAATGAAATTGGCAAATACTTAGCCGATAATCAGCCACGCATATATAAAGTCAGTTACAGAAACTTGCAAATTCTTGAAAAGAATTCGCGTTTTCTAGCTCCTTATGTAAAAGACTAGCGAAAGCTTTAAAGCCATGCATGTATAAAGTCAAGTACGGGAACACGCAAACTCTTAAGAAAGAATTCGCCTTTTATTGCTCCTGGTGTACAAGACTAGCACAAGCTTATATGATTTTCATTGGTTAAGGGAACAAGCTAGGGCTCAACACGCCCGGTCAAGTCAAAATTTTATTCCTACTCTACCCAGCGGAAAGTCAACAAAAATGTCAAAACTTATTATATTTTTGCACAAAAATTTTTAAATTTTCTCATTTTTTTTTTTTTTTTTTTGATTTTTTGAATTTTGGAGGAAAGACGGGGTTGTATGAGAAAATGGCAAAAATCAAATCACAAGATTACCCCCCCCCCCCCAGACTAAAACGAGACATTGTCCTCAATGTCTTAAAGGTAAGGGTTCTCCTACATAAATCTAAGGCCGTTTATTAATTATGCCAAAAGATAGATGTAAAACGATAAGATTTTAGGATATCGATAAGCGGCGAATGATGAAACTCGAGTAACGTGAAGGAAACTACGAGCACGAGAGTCTTCATCAATCGGGCATTCCTGGACACACCACAGAAAACAACGAGGCACAAGATATGGAAGAGGATCCCCTCCTCTTTATTAAGAAAATAGAAAGAAGATAGATGGATAAACATGGGGTGCCTCCCACGAAGCGCTTGTTTTTGTTAACCGAGTCACATGAGCTTGACTCGACCCCGAATTTAGTTGTCCATGGGGAAAGTTTGGAGATCCGGGACAACCATGGATGGTACGTCCCCTCCAAAATAGTGCTTCAACCTATGACCATTCACCTTAAAGTTTGGATCGTCATTTTGAGCTAACTCGACGGTTCCATATGGAAAAACTTGAGTGATGGTGAATGGCCCAGACCAGCGGGTTTTGAGTTTGCCCGAGAAAATCTTTAGCCGAGAATTGAAGAGGAGGACTTGATCACCAACATTGAAAATGCGATTTTTAATCTTAGAGTCATGAATCCTCTTTGTTTTCTCTTTGTAGATCAAAGAATTCTCGTAGGCTTGATCCCGAAGCTCATTTAATTCATTAATTTGGAGCTTACGGTGATCACCCGCGGTCTTAAGGTCAAAATTGGCATGTTTCAAGGCCCAATATGCCTTATGCTCGAGCTCGATGGGCAGATGGCAGGCCTTTCCGTAAACCAGCTTGTAAGGAGTACACCCGATGGGTGTCTTGAAAGCGGTTCGGAAAGCCCATAAAGCATCATCCAATTTGTCGGCCCACGAGGCTCGATTTTCACCAACGGTTCTTTCAAGGATACGTTTCAATCCACAATTCGAAACCTCGACTTGTCCGCTTGTTTGCGGGTGATACGCGGTAGAGAGCCGGTGAGTGACACCATACTTGAGCATAACTTTTGCAAATTGATCATTGCAGAAGTGAGTACCACGATCACTGATTATAGCACGAGGAGTTCCGAATCGGGAGAAGAGATTTTTCAAGAACTTAACAACCACTCGGGCGTCATTAGTGGGGAGCGCTTTAGCTTCAACCCATTTTGACAAGTAATCGACGACCACGAGGATATACTTATTCCCTCGTGAAGACGGGAATGGCCCCATGAAATCGATGCCCCACACGTCAAAAATCTCACAGACTTGAATTGCATTTTGAGGCATTTCGTCTTTTTGCGAGATTTTTCCTTGACGTTGGCAAGAGTCACAAGACTTTACCAAGTTGTGGGCATCGCGGTAGATTGTCGGCCAATAGAATCCAGAATCAAAGATTTTTTTAGCGGTGTAGCTGGCACCATGATGTCCCCCCGTGGGTCCATTATGGCAAGCGTTGAGGATGTCAACGGCTTCTTGGCCATGCACACACCGTCTTATCACTTGATCGGCACATATCCGGAATAAATAGGGGTCGTCCCATAAATAATGTTTAACATCTTTGAAAAACTTCTTTTTCTGTTGGGACGACATCCCTTTCACCACAAAATTCCCCGCATGGTAATTTGCGTAATCAGCAAACCATGGGGTACTCGGATCATTCTTTAAAGATATTTTCCCAAGTGTCTCGAGAGGAAATGTTTCGGTTATTTCCTTTTTCTCGAGATCACTTTGATGGGGATTTTCAAGTCTGGACAAATGATCAGCGGCTAGATTCTCTGCTCCTTTTTTATCACGAATGATAATGTCAAATTCCTGGAGCAGAAGAATCCACCGAAGTAATCTCGGTTTAGCATCTTGTTTTGCTAAGAGATACTTGAAAGCAGAATGGTCCGTATACACTATGCTTTTTGATAAGACAAGATACGGTCTAAATTTCTCAAAAGCGTAGACAACGGCCAACAACTCTTTCTCAGTAGTAGTGTAATGAGATTGAGCGTCGGTCATTGTCTTGCTAGCATAGTGTATCGGTTGGAAGTATTTTGACTTGCGTTGCCCCAGGACTGCACCGATAGCATAATCGCTTGCATCACACATTAGCTCAAAGGGCAAGTCCCAGTCGGGGGCAACCAAGATCGGAGCTTCAGTCAGTTTCTTTTTAAGAACCTCGAATGCTTCGATGCATTCGGGAGAGAAGATGAACGGAGCATCTTTTTCAAGAAGATGGGTCAGAGGCCGGGCGATTTTTGAGAAGTCTTGAATAAATCGTCTGTAGAAACCGGCATGACCAAGGAAACTACGGATTCCTTTAACGGTAGTGGGATGAGGTAGCTTAGCGATAACATCGACTTTAGCTCGATCGACCTCAATCCCAGATTTGGAAATCTTATGGCCGAGGACTATGCCCTCTTTAACCATGAAATGGCACTTCTCCCAATTTAGAACGAGATTGGTGTTTTCACACCGTTCAAGCATTTTCTCTAAATGGGAGAGGCACGAGGAGAAAGAATTTCCATAAACCGAGAAGTCATCCATAAAGACCTCCATCATTGTCTCGATCATATCATGGAATATGGCCATCATGCACCTTTGAAACGTGCCCGGAGCATTGCACAAGCCGAAAGGCATGCGTCGGTAGGAAAATGTTCCATAAGGACACGTGAAGGTGGTCTTTTCCTGATCTTGGTGATCAATTGGTATTTGAAAATACCCCGAAAAGCCATCGAGAAAACAATAGAACTCATTTCCTGCCAAACGCTCAAGCATTTGGTCCATAAACGGTAATGGGAAATGGTCTTTACGGGTAGCATCATTGAGTTTTCGGTAATCGATACACACTCTCCATCCGGTGACGAGACGTGTGGGGATTAACTCATTTTCTTCGTTTGTTACAACGGTCATTCCACCCTTTTTAGGCACACAGTGGACGGGACTAACCCATGAGCTATCCGAGATCGGATAAATCATCCCTGCGTCAAGGAGTTTAATAACTTCCTTTTTTATGACATCATGGATTTTTGGGTTAACCCGTCTCTGTTGCTGAACAGCGGGTTTGAAATTATCTTCCAATAAGATCTTATGGGTGCAGAATTTAGGGTCAATACCCTTTATATCAGAGATCTGCCAAGCAATGGCTTTTTTATGCTTTTTAAGCACGTCTAAGAGTTTTGTCTTCTCCTCATCTTTGAGAGCTTTTGAAATGATGACGGGAAATGTATCGGAATCTCCCAAGAAAGCATATTCAAGATGAGGAGGTAAATCCTTGAGCTCAAGCTCCGAAGGATTCTCAGTAGACGGCTTAATTTCCTTAACGTCGGCCATTTTAAGGTCCATCGGAGGGGAAAAAGGGGTAGGGTCTTCATTCAAAAGTTGTTCAAGCATCAGAATATCCCCCTCCGGATCATAATAAGAATCATCATCTTCCGGTGAAGAAGATGTGTCGGTAGCAAGAAACTCATTGACCTCTTCCAAAAAGAAATCACCTCCCTCAAACGGAGTGAGGGACGGGGAAGAGTCGGAGATGATCGGTGAAGAAATAGTAAACGAAGAAGAATTATCAATAGAGGTAGAAGAAGAATCCAAAGTGGGATTGCCACTAGCAAAACCGAGAATCTCTTGAGCATACTCCTCCGTAGTAACGTCAATAATATCAATACGGTTCACGGACATGCAATTATCGTTGGAGGAGTATCTCGCGGTTTGATCCAAATCGAAAGTCACGGCTTCATTACCAACTCGCAAGGTAATCTCTTCATCATAAACATCAATCAACGCACGCTCGATTCTTAAGAATCCTCTCCCGAGAATGAGAGGAACTCGGGGATCGGCATCAAAATCGACAATCACAAAATCGGCCAGAAAATGGAACTTTCCCACATTAACGTAGACATCTTCGGCTATTCCAATTGGTCGAGTAATTGATCGATCCGCAAGCTCGAGAGTCATGCGGGTCGGAGTGAGAGCGGGGAGAGATAAATTTTCCCAAACGGACTTAGGCATTAGGTTAATGCTAGCGCCAAGATCGGCCAAGGCGAAACATTGAATCATCCCCGGAAAATTGCACGGAATAAGGAACTTTCCGGGATCTCCAAGCTTTTCTGGAAGCTTTTTTAGGAGAACCGCGGAACATTGTTCATTTAACGGGGTTGTTTTTGCCATCTCAAACAATTTATCTTTGTTGCTCAGCAAGTTCTTCACCATCGATGCAAATTTCGGCATTAAGAGAGCAACATCCGCGAAGCTAATTTCGAAGCTCATATCTTGAAAGATTTGGTAGAATTTCTCCATCTGATGCGTATTCTTATCATGGTGCTTTTGTTCATCAAGTCGCGACGGATACGGAAGTTTTATCTTAACGGGAACCTCTTGTTCAAAATCAACTTTCCCTTTTCCTTTTGACGATTGGACAACCGGAGGTTGGATGTCTTCGGTCCTTCCGTTATTAGTAGGAAGTGCCGTATCCGTTGCCACCTCGATTTCACGGGCGACTACCTTTGGAGGAAGAGAAGAAGAGGTAGTCGGAGCCGTAGGTCCATCATAAAAGACACCACTACGTGTTGTGATCGCCTTAACGTCGCCCCTCGGGTTTGCGATCGTGTTACTTGGAAGAGAAGTAGTACCCGAGCCTGAGGGTCGATCATTTAAACGTTTCTTAATTTCACTCATTTCCTTAGTTAACAACTCTTGAGTTCTCATCATATTTTGATTTTGAAGCATTAATTGTCGAAGAATCTCATCCGAGGGTGACGGATTTGGAACAACATTTTGATTTTGATTAAAATTTTGCCCTCGGTTGTTGTTATTGAAACCTTGATTATGAAAATTTCCTTGATTTTGATTCATATTTCCTTGATTAGCATTGAAATTCCCATAAAAATTCCCTTGATTTTGATTTCCTTGAAAACCCCGGTTTTGATGTTGATTATAACCATTGTTTTGAAAACCATTATTTGCACGATTTTGATTATTGTTAACTTGATTACGGTTTTGACCTTGATTTTGACTTTGATTATTGAATCCCGGTGGTGGTCCAAGTGAATTGTTTGAATGGTAGCTAAGGAGATTACGATCTCCTTGGGGTTGGTAACCATTACCACCCGAATTAGTAGCATACACATTCTCGTGTCCATAAGCCCCGGTGGCCGGACACTCGAAATAAGAATGAGGACCACCACATATTTCACAACCATGGTTAACAACATTAACTTGATTGGGTGTTTTCTCAATAACAAATGAATCGAATCTTTTAGTAAGTGCGCGCGAGAGCATTCATAACTTCTTCATTGTTCTTACTACTAGCACTAGACGTTTGAAGATTTCTCCTTGAATTTCTCACACGGGCTTTGTTTTCAATTATTCCGAACGCCTCTTGAGTATTACGAGCCAATAAGTTTCCACCGGCCGCCGAATTGAGTGAATCCTGATCGGCAAGACTCAAACCATTATAAAAGGTATCGATTTGATGTAGCTCTGAAAAACCGTGGTTCGGACATTTCTCCAACAATTCTTTAAACCGATCCCAAGCCTCGCTGAACGATTCATCAAAGGCTTGTTGGAAACGTAAGATTTGAGCGCGGAGATTAGAAATCTTAGAAGGAGGATAGAAATGGTTCACGAACTTTGAAGCTAGGTCACCCCAAGTATAGATTGAGTTCGGGGGTTCCTTCTCAAGCCAAGTTCGAGCCGCTCCCTTAAGGGAGAAAGGAAATAACTTTATCTTTATCGCATCATATGATACTTGGTTAAGCTTAATGGTCTCAACTATATCGGTGAAGTTCCTAATGTGAATATGAGGATCTTCACTCTCGAACCCGTGGTAAGAGATATTAGTGATTAGGTTCAATATCCCGTGATTGATTTCAAATTGATTAGCAAGTATGTCGGGAATCACAATGGCCCTTCGCACACCATTAAATGGTGTTTGAAGTTGTTCCTCCATCGGACGGAGGTCGGGGCCCGGTTGTGCTCCTTGATTAGGCTCCACCGGAGGAGCTTGATCGGCGTGATTCATTTCCTCAACGTTTGGGAAATGAACACGGTGTGTGTGTCGAATTACCCTTTCGGGATTTGATAATGGAGAAATAAGATTTTGAGAAGATGAGCGGGTGTTCATACACCAAAAAGGAAACAAAAATGAAAATCAAAAATCTTTTTGTATTTTTGGTTGGGAATTATTTTTGGCTTTTTTAATATATTGAAAAACAAAAGACTTTATTTTCTTTTTGGTAACCGTTACGTTAACCGTAACCGTTTCCTTTAAAACTACGCGCAGCGAGGCGGGAGAGAAGAATGGATCTCTCTTCAGTCTGCAATTTAATGTCAAGACTTCCTTAAACCCCGTAATAAGGTTGTAGTAATAAAGTAATCCGATAACGATCAATTTCACGATTTGTTTTGTTGTTATTTGGAATGGTTTACAACCGCCCTCCTTCAACGGAAGACCGAGGATGTTTATTAAGATGTATTTATGAAAACACTTTAGGAAAAGTGTTTTATTTATTATATTTTTGTATTTTTTTATTTTTTTAAAAAAACAATAACTTCCGAGGAAGGATCTTCAAAACACGATTCGACGAACGGAATCACACACTCACTTCAACCTTCCCCGGCAGCGGCGCCATTTAATTGATGTAATATATTTTTGAGTCCAAAGAAATTGTAACGAATACAATTCCCCCGGGTCGTTCTCCCAACGAAGGTTTGACGGCGAATAAGTCGAATCGGTGAGTGAATATGTGAAGTGAATAAGTGAAAGTGATTATTTTGGTATTGTTTAAACTAAAATATGGAAAATTAAAAGCAACAATCTACGTTATCAAATAAATGCACACAAAAAGAAATCAAATAACGCAAATCCCGGGCTAATCCCGAGACTTATAAATCTATTAGTGAAATTATACTAAAATGAAAAAGTAAAAACCTAAGGGACTAAAAATGTCACTAATCAAAACTAATTTTATAAAAGAAAATTAAAGAAAACAAAAAGTTAAAAAGTTTAGGGACTAAAGTGTGAAATCTGAAACTATTTTAATTTTAAACAAAGACAGGGACTAAAATTGCCATTTTACAAACTGATTTACACTTAAAAACAACCAGGCACGATTTAAACTCAAATTGAAAAACGAGGGGCCAAAAGTGATAACATCAGAAACTTAAGAACACTTAGTTTCGGCCAGAAAGTATTCTCACAAAGCACTTTTCAAACGCTTGTAAAATGCTCGATTCTTAACCAATTTTGAAAACAAAAACTGTTTTGGAAAGCTAACCAGGCAGAGATTACTAGTATCTTAAAAGCCCTATGCCTAGATCTTAATTGCTAGGTCGATTTGGATCAAATACAGATGACCAGAAGAGGATAATGCAGCAGTCAATTTAGTACAGCAGGTTTTCGACAAACTTCAAGAGCAAATATAGGTGACCAGATATTATTGTTACTATTTGAGATTACAAACTTTAAATCTTCACTAGGAAAACTACTCAGAAACAATTTATCAAGCCAAATCAAACACAAGCGATCATTCAAATGGATTCATGAAAACAGTCATCCAAGAAACAAAATGTACTAAACTCATAGAACATGTTTGACTAATTAAACCCTCACAATGGTTGACTAATTTGAGATTCAACTACTTAGACCTATTAATCTAGTTGAAATTAAGCTATTTAACTGATTTTCTAATAAGCTTACACTAATGATCTAATCAAATTAGCCCATAGCAGTTCCTTAATATCAGCAGACCACAGCAGTTGCCGGCAGAACTTAGAATAGGCGCAAACTTAGACCAATACTAATCCAACTCTAACCTTCTAATGTAAACTGATTTAAAACCTTTTACACTACTTGAAATACCAATGAAAACCTCAAATCAAACTCAGCTTATTGCTGAGCTTGTTGTCGCAAAATCGGGCTCAAGTAATCAATCTAGGACCAATTGCTTCTAGTGACTATTAAACCTCAACTTCTCTACTGATTCAAGCTTTAATAACCTAACCACAAATTAACCACTTTCAATGCACTAGCAAATCCACAGTACAATCACATAAACATATTAATCTAAACACCCTTTTTATCATACCTTATTTCTATCAATCTGAATTTCCAGATTATCCACTTATTACCAATCATTAACTATTACTCAATAACATCATAAAAACTCAGAATATCAACAATCAACAAGAGTAATTACTAGATTCTCAGATTCACTGAATTATGATTAAAACAGAAACTATATCGAGGCAGTTTCAAACGTAAACTTATCAACTAATGACTAAATAATCTAAACTAATATTAAATCTAGCAAATAACCTTTAACTAACTAATATCAACCAGAATTTAAGCTAACAACAGAATTAAACTATGACAGTGAGTAGAATGAAAATGAACGAAAAACTTACAAAATTAGTCTCCCTCAGCTAGAACAGAGGGAGTTCACTGAGCTTGCCTATCTTTAGATAGGCCAATGGCTTCCCTTTCTCCACTTGGACTATCAAATTAACTCAGATCACAATAAAACCAAGGCAGTTGACTTTTGTTGAATTTGATCAATGGAACAGTACCAATCTATCAGTCACTCACAATAAGCTATGATTGAGCTTATATGAGCTTAGTAAAACAGAAAAGAAGCTTGTTGAAGCTTGAGTTTAAACTTGAAACAAATATTTTTTTATTTTTTAGAATTTTCTGGTTTTTTTTTCAATATGAAATAAACAAACTGAAATGATAACCTTAAACAATCCAACAATAACTAATCTGAACTGAATAAGCAGTAAATGAAATTAAAATAAAACTAAATAAGAAAATAAGCCAAATTGAAATTAAACTAAATTTTTATTAATTCAAAAGCTGAGTACAAAATTGAAAAGGAGATTACAATTCATAAAATAAATTGGCAGCATTTCATTACACTAAAAACTACTTACAATTGAGAGAAAATCAAGCCCTATATATAGCTGTGAGGAGGAGCTTGGGTCACGATTGCCAAGCTGGCAATCCGTGTGACATTGTGTTTCTTTTGATCCAATCCACACCCTTAAATCCGTACCCAATGATTGAAATCAATCAGAGCCCTTAGATCATTGAAATGTGACGTGTTGTGCCCAATAGTAAGCTGCCACGTATCATTCTTTGCTCTTCTTTGGCTCTGACACGTTCCTGACACCTCTTACACCCTTCTAGAAGCATTTGATTGGACCAATATACCCTTCTTTGCCATAATTAAGCCGAAACAGTAACTAGGGTTCTTGGGTGAATAGAGGTAACTGGATAAATAAGTGAATTGGGGGTCAGTAATGCGGAAGTTATTTCTTATTCGGTTTGACTTGGGGTTAAGTGGGTTTGACCGTGGGTTTTTATGGAAAAGGGTCGGGTTTGGTTAAGCAGACCGGGTTGTAGGATTTTTGGGCCCATGGATGGGTTTTGTTGATAACAGATCATGGACTTGAATGAATATTGGATTTAGGACTTTTGTTTTAATACATCTTTCAAGGACCAAAGTTGTAGAAAGCTGAAACTTCAAGGGCTGAAAATGCCAACTTCATACAAATAAACCAAGGGCTGAATAATCCAATCTTGAAAGATGAAGGGCCAAAGTTGACTTTTTCTTCAAACTTCACAAAAGGGTCAAACTTGCCAATATATCAAACTTTGAGGGCTACTTTGGATGTTTTGAGCTCTTCTTTGACTTTTAGATCACCAGCTTTGACTTTCGACACTCTTTCCACTCTCGTGCTCGTTTTTGACGGTTTTTCTTGATTTTATGTCCATAAATGAAATATCCGTACCTGCACGATCACAAACACAAAAATACACAATCTTTGGCATTTGTTAGCAATAATAGTCTATTTGGGTCGATATTTGGCTATGAAAAGGTATGTGAATTAACACATACCAGGCATGCAATTAGCTAGTTTATCAATCTAAGCATATAATATAGTAGTGAGCATGAAGGAGAGGCGTACCTTTTAGTCTTCAATAAATAGTCTTCAAGCACTTCAAAGCGTTTATATTGACTTATAGAAGCCAATAATGGATGAGATACCGAATTTCCCGACGAGTTGACAATTTAGCCACTTGGTCCCCATTGTCTAATTGGTCCATAGTTGTTTGAACCAAACATGGTTTGCAATTGACTAGGATGCATATATGGTGGAAGTATTCCCCAAGGATTGAAACTTGGTGGATTTGAATAATTCCACATTGGGTGACTATTATTATGGAGGTTTTGTCTATTTTGGTTTCTTCTAGGTTGAGGAGTTTTAGGCCGAGGGTGAGGACTAAGTGGTCTTCTAGGAGGAGGTGTTTTTTACCTTAATTTTGGTTTAGAATGTCCTACTTCGGTTTTTAAAGATGGTTTGTAGAAAATCTTTACTTCCTCATTACTAGCAATGGGTATTTTTCTATCTTTCATAAGTATATATTTAGGTTTTGACTCTAAAGATTTTTGCTTACTAGATTCACATTCAAACTTTACATTTTTAGTTTCACTAGTTGAAGCCTCAGTTGAATTAAATCCTAAGCCAGTTTTATCTCCTGATACTCTTTAAACACTTATTATTTTCTTAAGAAAATTACTACTATTTTTGAATTTGTCAAGTTTGCAAATTTTTTCCTTAAGTTTTTTGTTTTCATTTTTAATCTCTTTACATGTTTTACATTCTACAAAAACTTCTTTGCCTTTTTCTAAGTTGTGTAGTTTAGTTTTTAGTTTGAGTATTTCGATTTCTAATTGATTATTTATCCGTTTTAGTGATTTATTTTTAATCATTACTTTTTGACCTAATTTGCACAACCTATTATATTCGCTATCTAGGTCTTTTTCGTCTAATGATAAATTTTCATCACTAAAGTATTCGGTTTCGGAAAATACCTCATTTGATGTCTTTGCCATAAGACATTTTTCTTCCTTTTCGGTTTCTTTCTGATCTTCATCACTATCACTCCATGCTCCTCCAACGAACGCCTTTTGATTTTGCTCCTTTGACATCATTGGACATCTTCCGATGAGATGATTAGGATCACCGCATTTAAAGCACTTCCTCTCGCTCTTGCTAGTTTTGTCATCTTTATTTCTTTGGAATGCCTTTCTTTCGTCATGTGGTTGTCTAACGAATCTTCCTCGTCTTTTGAAGAATTTCTTGAAGTCTCTTACGGCCATGGCATATTCTTCGTCATCGCTTTCGGAGGTTGAACTATCTTCGTCACTAGATTCCTTCCTCGCTTTTAAGGCGATTGACTTGCTTTGCTCCCTTTTCCCTCTGACCATTTCTAAGTCTTTCTTTATTATTACTTCATAGACTTTCAAGTTCCCGATCAATTCGTCAAGTTGAAGTGTTGACAAATTCTTTGATTCCTCAATGGCCGTAACTTTAGCTCGCCATTTTGGATGAAGAGCCCTAAGAAATTTCCTGACAAAATTCTTACTAGAAAAACTCTCATCAAGTGCTTTTAAACTTGTGATAATAGTTTTAAACCTAGCAAAAGCATTATCAATTGATTCCTCTTCCGGAATCGTAAATTGTTCATATTGTTGAACAAGAAGATCTATTTTATTATCTTTGACTTGACTATTTGATGGTGCTGCGTGTGTCGTTGCGGTTTAGCAGTTTTAATGCCTACTCAAGTTTTAAATTTATATTTAGCCGACTTATCAATAACACACACACTTAACGAGCAGTGTACCCGGTCAGTATGAATATAATGGTAAGTAGAGTGTCGATCACTAAGAGTGGAACGTATTATCTCGTTATTCTAATCAGTATTTTAATATCCTAACGCAAGGGGGTTTTCAGCCTGAGAGACTGGCACGATTTGTTTGCAATTAAATAGTAAAATAAACCAATAGGCACGAATCAGCAAGTAGCACACACGTACACAGATAAATACTCGAGACAATAAGAGGGCTGTCCTTATAATTAAGTAGTTTGTCACTTGTTTTATTGATAGCTTTATATGAAGTGTATGTAGTTAATCATTTCTCGTTGGTCCTAAGCTTATCGGCGAGTAAACCCTTAATGATGACTTATGTCTAAAAGTTATTCCTAAGTGATCAATTTAGTAATAACCGTGGGAGTGCAACCTTTCCGTTGCCACATTACACAAGCCACTAATAAACACAGAGGTGATCAATGCACTAATAAGTAGTAACCAAAGACATCAACATATAAACTTTAATCGATGGGAAAGCAATTTTAAGGGGAGTTGAAGTGAATGATAACATAACACAAGCCCATCAATCCTGATGAATTAAAGTTTGCTAACACAATAAAACAAAACTACTTAATGAATTAAACACATGCAGCACCTTCTTACAGCTCTTGTATCTTTGTTTGGTGTGTCTTGTGCTGCCTCCTTGACTGAATTCGTCCTAGGGTTCTGCTGCTTCGGTCTTCGAATCTAATATAATGCACACGAAATTCGTCTGGCCTTGGGGTATTTATAGTTTCTGTCTGAGGGAAGATGCGGCGCATCTAGTAAGTAGATGCGGCGCATTTACTTAACTTCGCGTGGGGTCCAAGATTATAATATTCAGGAATATTCGTACACCGCCAGAAGATGCGGCGTAACTCCATGATTAGATGCGGCGCATGTCCTCTTGTATCTTGGATCGTATCCGGTGAAATATTGGTATCGATGCGGCGCATGTCATGAGTGAGATGCGGCGCATCTGGAGCAGATTTAACTTGATCATGTCCATTTCAGTAGACTCTTCACTTTATGCATGTTTTGCTCCATTATTAGTCCAAAATCACCAAGTTTCACCAAATGCTTGTTTTTACCTGAGAATTACAAAAGTAAACGATTAAGTATCAATCCTCATACATAATATAGTAAAACAAGTCAAATTAATAGGATAAATGATAGTAATAAAATGTACTTATTTGAGTTCATCAAATATCCCCCCACTTGAACTTTACTTGTCCCCAAGTAAACCTTAGAATTTCTCTTATGAAAATGTATCCTAAAAGATGTTAGGATTTATTTTTATATCAAGCATGTATTCGTTTAATTCATAATCACACAACTAAACACTTTAACGAATTAGAAGTATAATAAAATAATTTGATAAAAGCAAATCTAATCGTTTAACTGTCCAGTCGCGACGAATATTCTATCATAAGCTTGGCAAGTATACACATCTCCCCCACTAAAGCCAAGGAATAACAAGTCTAAAGCGGTAAAAAGGGTTTTTAGGCTTAAGGGTTAATTATTCTCTTTTCACTATCGATCTCAAATTCCAGAAAAGGCGACAAAATCACAAATACATGATCGAATCCACGAACACGATACTTGCAATTGCTCAAATCCTTAACTCGAATAGGCTAAAGATAGGTCCAAACTTCACCAATAATAATATATCAAAAAGGGCGACAAAATCATAAATACATAGCCGAATCCACGACTACGATACTTAAGATTGCTCAAATCCCTAATCTCAATAAATCAAAGGTTTGGTTGGATAAAGAATAATATAGGGTATGGATAATATTTGGGATATAAATTAGTGTAAAAATAAAAATAAACAAAACAAATAAATTAAAATCCTAAGTGTGGTTAATCACTATCCCAACCATCCCATGAATAAGACTCATATCATTGAATAACTCACGCTTTAACACTTGAAACACACGCTTTAGGTAGACACGAATTATACTCAACAAGATCTTAATCAAACAATAAACCTTAATTGGCGTTCCCATAACTGTCAATTCTCATTCAATCCATAGATATAGTACAACAAATAGTGGTGATATGAACCACTTACATAACTTTACATCGTTGGTTTAAAAACAAACATCCAACTTTTCTCTTTTTTTTTTCTTTTCTTATTTTTTTTTTTCGATTTTTTTTCGATTTTTTTTTTTTTTTTTTTTTTTTTTTAACTAAACATAGACATAGATGTGTAAAATTTCACCACATCACTATAATGATAATTCTGGATAATTTTTCCATACTTTTCATACTTCAGAAATAACGGTAATAGTGAAAGTAGTAAACACACGAAAAATAAACTCAAAAATATACAATATTTACTTTCACTCCAATTGCATTGTGCAATTTCCCGACCTAACCAAAGATAATGAATTACGCACACGAACACAGGTAATGTAAGGAAACACACTTTGCCTATAGCAATTAACCAACCACGGACTTTAATCTACAGGGTAGGCTAATGTGTAAGGGTGTAACGAAACATTTTAAACATAGGTGTAAGAAACGAAAGGAATGGCTCTGAGTGTTTTTCTAGGGGTATCTTACTCTAAAAATGAGAGTACCAAAAGGGTTTATACGGGGGTTAACTAACCAGTGTAGTTAGTTAATAACACATAACATATAATAGGCTATTTGGGTGTAATCCTAGAAATTTACCAATTTAGACAAGTCATTCCAATTATATAAATAATACTCATTATGGTGGTCTCGAATAGTATACAAGCCAAGTTCTAAAGTTTATAAGTCACCGGCACACTCATAGATTTGTGAATTTTGAAAAATCACAATTTTTGAAAATAACGTCATGTGTGCAGCTATGCAACTTAGATCTTAAACAAAAACATGCTAAAAATTTTTAAGTTTGATATATTAAGCACATTTTAAGCATAATTTTTGAAAAAGTTTAGGACAAGTAATTGTTAAGTGTTCTAATTCTCCAATCCCCCCACTTAAGTTAAACAACGTCCACGTTGTTTGTATAAAAGGTTAAAAACTGGAAAATAAAAGAATTAGAACAGAAAAACTCCCCTGAGATTTGCTCGGTATGATCCTCCATTAGTATAAGAGCAAAAATCAACTTCTTGTGGATTAGAACGTTAAAGCTTCATACTTGATGTATCCACAGGAAATCCAGAAAACTATAATACCACCAACACTTTAAAACACACCTAAGATAAGAAAGGTTCAAACTTGCATAATACATTAGTAGTTAGATAAAAATAAAACTTAAAAATTAAAACTGAAAATCATCAGGTCAGTCGATGCGCCGTATCTTATGGAAGAAGATACGCCGTATCGAGCCTGGAATTAATACGGATCAGAATAAAGATGCGCCGCATCCTTAACCAGGGATGCGCCGCATTAAAATAAACTGATAAAAAGTTTTAAAGTCGGAAATAAAAAATGCAGAAAATTAAAATATGATATGACCATTGCAGGAGATGCGTCGCATCTCAGAATTGAGATGCGCCGTATCCTCATGCGGGCCTGACTGACTTGACACAGAAAACAGAATAATAAAAATTCTCCGGGTTGTCTCCCGGTAAGCACTTGTCTTTATTCCAGAGTCTTCAAGTTAGACTCACGTTCAGCTCTTTAATATCGATCATTGATTCCTACATGGCCACGTATGATCCATTTAGCAATTAAATCGTCACGCATATATTCAGGTCCCAAATTCAAAACTCCATTGTAGAATCCATCCATTATTTGATATGGGTACTCAATCCCTCTCTTCATGTCATCATCACTAATAAAAATGAATGGAGAAAATTTGTAGCAGATCCTACTAGTGGCATGTTTAAATCCAGGATGAGTTCGGGGCATCATATAAGTGATAATGTCGTTTCCACATTGAAAGGTGATCTTTCCTTCAAATCGTTTTGCATTAATAATGATCTCCCTACAAAATGGTTTTCCAACAATCACGTCACCCATATTGCTGTCACAATAGGCATTCATGTCTTCAACAACGGTGAATTCAGTTACAATAGTAAAGCGTCCAACGAAGATCGGGACATTAATGAAGGCACCAACTACATTCTTTCCCTTATACTCCACTTTATTTCTCATAATGGAATTGTAAAACCTTCTTGACATGACATTGTTTGGTAAAATAGGAAAGAAATTGGCGTCAATACACTTGTACCCAATCATGCATGTGAATTGCAAATTGTAAGCACAATCGGCGTGGATCCTTCTACCATAGTCCCAAGAACCATCATACCCCTCAAATTCATCGTAATTCCTAGTATTAATAACGTTAATTTTTGGACTATCAAGAATTTCTCCTTCTTCTAACTCAGATTCCGCATCATCCATGAATAGGTCATTGGATTCTAATAGTCCATTAAGGTCATTAAGTTCAATGTAGTCCCCATTGTAACGTTCGGGTGATTTTTCATGCACTAATACATCGTTCATAAAATTGGCTTCGAAGTCGAAGTCAATTAGTTCTCCGAATCCTTCCATTTTCCTTCTGAAATAATCACAAAAGCATCAGTAGGATCTGTTCGCTAAGAAGAAAAATTAATGAATTTAGAAACGGATATATGAATACAAATAGCTGATATCTGCGGACGATGCGCCGTATCCAAAAAGTTGGATACGCCGTATCTTAATTCGTTAAAATTAAATCAGACTTTATTCAGAAAATAGATACGCCGCTTAGAATTTATGAATGCGCCGTATCGAATTAATTAATCAAAAATCGATATTTATTTAAAATTAAATACGTCGTATTGACGAAAGTTAATGCGCCGTATTTTCGTTACGTTTAAAAATACAAGATTTTTGATTCAGAAAATGCGCCGTATCGACAGAGATCGATACGCCGTATCTGTTTAATAATTCGCAAACTGTTTTTAATTAAAATAATAGATACGCCGTATCTGCTAAAGCAGATGCGTCGTATGGCGTTAACGTTTAGAAAAAAAAAATTTATCAAAAACAGATACGCCGTATCTGCTAAAGCAGATGCGTCGTATTACTTTATCGCTTAGAAAAAAATTTCTTATTAAAAACAGATACGCCGTATCTTGGGGAAAAGATGCGTCGTATCGAATTAATTAAACGCGTTGTATTTAAAAAAATTAAACGCAATACGCCGTATCTGAGAGATCAGATGCGCCGTATCGTTTGATTTAGCACAGTACAACGATAGCAGAACAGAAAAAATACGAAAAATAAAAACAAATAAAAACACACAAACAAAATAAACACAAAAACAAAAATAAAGGCAAACAAATAACACACAAAACAACAAATATGCAAAATAATACAATGATGCAATTAATCTAATAAAAAGAAAAACCTAATTAAAATACTAATCAACTTAACAGATAATAACAATTCACTCCCCGGCATCGGCGCCAAAAACTAGATGTGCTGCGTGTGTCGTTGCGGTTTAACAGTTTTAATGCCTACTCAAGTTTTAAATTTATATTTAGCCGACTTATCAATAACACACACACTTAACGAGCAGTGTACCCGGTCAGTATAAATATAATGGTAAGTAGAGTGTCGATCACTAAGAGTGGAACGTATTATCTCGTTATTCTAATCAGTATTTTAATATCCTAACGCAAGGGGGTTTTCAGCCTGAGAGACTGGCACGATTTGTTTGCAATTAAATAGTAAAATAAACCAATAGGCACGAATCAGCAAGTAGCACACACGTACACAGATAAATACTCGAGACAATAAGAGGGTTGTCCTTATAATTAAGTAGTTTGTCACTTGTTTTATTGATAGCTTTATATGAAGTGTATGTAGTTAATCCTTTCTCGTTGGTCCTAAGCTTATCGGCGAGTAAACCCTTAATGATGACTTATGTCTAAAAGTTATTCCTAAGTGATCAATTTAGTAATAACCGTGGGAGTGCAACCTTTCCGTTGCCACATTACACAAGCCACTAATAAACACAGAGGTGATCAATGCACTAATAAGTAGTAACCAAAGACATCAACATATAAACTTTAATCGATGGGAAAGCTATTTTAAGGGGAGTTGAAGTGAATGATAACATAACACAAGCCCATCAATCCTGATGAATTAAAGTTTGCTAACACAATAAAACAAAACTACTTAATGAATTAAACACATGCAGCACCTTCTTACAGCTCTTGTATCTTTGTTTGGTGTGTCTTGTGCTGCCTCCTTGACTGAATTCGTCCTAGGGTTTTGCTGCTTCGGTCTTCGAATCTAGAATAATGCACACGAAATTCGTCTGGCCTTGGGGTATTTATAGTTTCTGTCTGAGGGAAGATGCGGCGCATCTAGTAAGTAGATGCGGCGCATTTACTTAACTTCGCGTGGGGTCCAAGATTATAATATTCAGGAATATTCGTACACCGCCAGAAGATGCGGCGTAACTTCATGATTAGATGCGGCGCATGTCCTCTTGTATCTTGGATCGTATCCGGTGAAATATTGGTATCGATGCGGCGCATGTCATGAGTGAGATGCGGCGCATCTGGAGCAGATTTAACTTGATCATGTCCATTTCAGTAGACTCTTCACTTTATGCATGTTTTGCTCCATTATTAGTCCAAAATCGCCAAGTTTCACCAAATGCTTGTTTTTACCTGAGAATTACAAAAGTAAACGATTAAGTATCAATCCTCATACATAATATAGTAAAACAAGTCAAATTAATAGGATAAATGATAGTAATAAAATGTACTTATTTGAGTTCATCACTATTACCTTGGTGAGTTATTAGTAAAGAGTTCCAAATTTCTTTTTCGGTTTCACACATAAAGATTCTTTCGTATTCTTTACGCGGCAACGCATTATAAATAACCATTTTTGCTTCATTATTTTTAGCAAGTTTTCTTTTTAAATCATCATTTTGTTTTTTCAAAAGGTACTATTTCATCTTTTTTAGTTTCTGGATTATTTTGAATAGGTAAAAAATCACCATTAGTAATAACATGCCAAAGATCTATATCTTTTGATTTCACATAAGTTTCGAATCGATTTTTCCAATAAAGAAATCCATCACTTTCAAATAGTGGTGGTCTTTGCATAGATTGCATTTCTAAATATTTTTCGAATTCCAAAGATCGTTTCGAGTTTTAAAATACAATTTATTTTAAAAATCTTGTTTGACGTGGCTTCTGATACCAATTGTGGAAAACTAGAAGTGGGGTTGAATAGTTTTACGTCTTTTTAATTTTATTATGAAAACCTTTGTTTACTTTTTAAAACTTTGATTCGATCTTATGTGAATTCAATTCTTGAACAATATGAACAAATATAAGTAAATGTAAATAAACAATGCAAGTAAAGTAAATGAAATGAAATGAAAGATAGAGATGGAAAGATCAAACCACAACACACGGATTTATAGTGGTTCGGCTACAAGGACACCTTCCTTGCCCTACTCCACTCCTCGAGTCACCTACTTGAGAGTTCACTTCACTATGTCAACAAACTCCCTTGTGGCGGAGAAACCTTACACACTTTAGCTTACACCAATTTAACGACACAAAGCTAGATGTCGAGTCCTAATCGTAGCTAGAACCAATCTCACAACTTCTACACAACTTCTTCACAACTTATTCACAACTTCTTCACAACGGCTTCACAACTTCTTCACAACTTCTTCACAACTTCTTCACGGCTACTTTACGACTTCTTCACGATGGCTTCACAACTTCTACACTACTTCTTTACAACACAACTACTTACTTACACTTCGATCTACTTGTCACAATTACACAACACTTTATCAAATACTTTACACAACTACAAAACAATATGAATTAAACTACAATACTTCTTCTCTAGATGTTGAAGAAGTATTCTTCTTTTGCACTTGGATGGTAGAAGCTTGGATCACTTAGAAACCAATGCTTAAGAATATATGATCAAAGGATTTAGAAAGATATAAGAAGAGATTTAGAACAGAAGGTTTGGGGTGCAAAAGGTGAGGAAAAATTCCAGGAATGAACCAGTATTTATAGGCAAAGCTGGGGGCTGAGGAGCGTGGTCGGTCCCCTTAATTAGGGTGTCGGTCCCCTTAATAATTAAGGGGGCCGCCTAGTTAATTAAGGGGGCCGCCCCTTATATCCGTTGCCCAGCTTTGTCTTTTTGTGGGGAAGGTTTTTCTGGAACATTTTTGCCATTTTTGGTTGAAAATTTGAATTCATAAATTTATTATGGATTAAACATTTTCCTTTAATTTCCAAAAATGATTTTGTAAAAGATATAAAAGGTTTGTGTCATTTTATAAAAAATATAGTGATTAAGAAAAAGTTCATTTGATCATATAATGTATTAGGCATTTGTTTATTCATACCTTAAGTGATTAAGTTGTTAAAGTAGATATTTACAACTAAATACTTGTTTACGTCATAATCTTTCGTTTAATAACGTGTTTAGGCATTATTTATATCAACAAAAACCTTGGTATATTATGATTTGGTTAAAACTACCAAACCTGCTCTGATACCAATTGTTGGCCTGTTTTAATGGATCTATGATCTATAACGTGGTCAAAATATACCAAAACACAAAGAAGTAATTTAAACTTTACTTGAAATGCTTAAGTAATATAAATCTGTCATCCAATGTCAATCGAATAAATGTTCAAATATATATACATATCGAATGGGTACAAGTGAATGGTTGTGTTGGTTCATATGATCCAACAGACATGTCCCTTCGATTATAACTGCCTATAACTGTTTTTGTAACTAACTTTCCTAACTAACTTTAACTGCTTTACAGCAGATTGGGATTAACCCAATATTGACTTATTATCACTAATTGAAGTATTCTACTGATGTCATGTGGCAAGAAACTTCAATTCACACAAAAAATATATGCAGTTTAGCTTACCCATGATCACTATTCAACATAATCCAAGTTACCCTACTGCTTGTGCGGCAGTAACAGCAGCAGCAGCCTCTTTTAAAATGTATTTAATGATTAAAAAGGGTAAATTTAAAAAAAAATAAATAAATAAAAAAAGGGTCATACGGGTAAAATTTAAACATGATATGGGATAAAATGGGTCAAAAGGACTCGGAAATTTAAATACTTACCACCCATTAACTATCTGATCTTAAAATATCCAATGTGTTTATTTATTGTGAAGTTTAAAAAAAATAAAAATAAAAAGTCAGCCCAACACAAAGGTTTTAGTCCATGTTAATGTTAATATCCACCCATGTTTTTCACCTTTAAAGAAATTGCAACCATTTAATATACAGAGGTGACACAACTTGAAGGTGCAGTAAGGAATCATGAAGAACTTGAACGTGTTAACGTGGATTCATATATATGCAAGTTTTTTCAAGAGAAGGTGTTTGAGCAAGACAGTTAAAGGAAGTTAATAGAATGTGTGGTTACTTACTTTGTCCTAGAATCCATATTGTGAAACAAAAGAAATTGACTATTGATAGATTCGGTTATAGAGGTTACAGCATAACTTCTCTAAAACATGTATGGAATTGCAAGTTCAGAGCTAGCATATCATCATTGAGCTGAATACTTATTGTTACACCTCCAAATATAAGTTTCAGAAAACTTATTTTTGCTCCATGGTATTGGCATCATCGATCATATGCCGAAGGTGTGTCATTCTTGCTCTTGGTATTTGGATCGTTATAGCTTCAACCTGAAAGGAAAGGTCATGTTAATATGCTATGTTGTTAAGATTCTAATAATGTTTCACTGCCACTTTAAAAACTATTCATACAATATTGTTGGACATAAAAATTTGTATATACACAGTCAGCGTAAGCTAACAATGTTTATTACACAAATTAACCTTATAGGAAAAAACATAAGTTTAATACACCTACAATCTAAAGCAATATTAATATCAGCAATTGCCTTCTAACTAAAAAATTAAAGCTGCAAACATTTTATAAAACATAGTCACTTGAAACAGTAGTAGTTCAATACTCCTCGGGTAAAGTGTTGAAAAAAGTGACACCGGATTGAAGCAAACCCACAACTAAAATAAGAAAATACTAATAAAGATGACATACGGATATAACGTGGAAAACCCCAATAGGGTAGAAACCACGGGCAAGGAAAGATACGTTTCACTATAATGAAAATTAGGAGTTACACCTTCTCTCTAGTTACAAGGATAAACACTAATCGTTTTATCTCTTGTATTAGGAGATACCACACAAACTCTCTAATAGTTAACTCACAAGTACTTGGAGAAAGAAGGATACAAAGAACACTGTGTGTTTCTTTTTTGGAATGGGATGCTTTGAATGAGACTACAAACCTTCTATTTATGGTAGTAGTCCAGGCAACGATTCATGCATTTGGTACGTAGAATGACAAAAGCAAGTAGGCCAAGTTGTCTTCCAAGTTGCAACCTATCATTGTCCAAGTTGATAAAGAATCTTTTTAGCTACAATATATCATTTACAATCTCCCACTTGAAGATTTGATTGAAACTCAATCAATCTTCACAACGTTATCCTTCCTTGCACTTTCATGTTACTTACGTTTCCGCTAGGCCGCATGAGGATCGACACCATATAAACTTGTCACAGTTGATTGCTTTTGTTAGATAATCTGCCACGTTATCATCAGTATGAATTTTCTGCATATCCACGGTTCCTTCTTCCACTTTCTCATGAACGAAGTGATACTGAACTCGTACATGTTTTGTATTTGAATGAAATGCTGGAGTCCTTGCAAGATACACGGCACTCTAGTTTTCACAAAATAGAGTAATTTTCACTTGTTCGTGCCCGAGTTCTGCCAACAACATCTTCAACCATACTGCTTCTTTGATGGCTTGAGCAGCTGCAACATATTCTGCTTCCGTCGTTGACATAGTGACAACTGACTGCAGTTTTGAAACCCAGCTTACTGTTCCGCCAGAAAGTGTAAACACATACCCGATGGTTGATTTACTTCCGTCAAGATCACCTGCATAATCAGAATTAACATATCCCTTGACAGCTAAATCCGATTCCCCATAACATAATGCAACATCCGAGGTTCCTTTATTATATCTAAAGATCCTCTTCACAGCTTCCCAATGCTCTCTACCATGTTCCGCCATGTACCGACTCACTACTCCCACTGCATGTGCAATGTCTGGTCTTGTACAAATCATTGAGAACATTAAACTTCCCACTGCTGAGGCATACAGTACTCGAGACATCTCCATCCTCTCTTCTTCACTGCTAGGACTCATCTTGGAGGATAACTTGACATTAGTAGGAAACGGGGTTGATATTGGCCTACAATCTTGCATATTAAACCTTTGCAAGATTTTCTTCACATAATTTTTCTATGAAAACCAAATTTTCCTACTAACTCTATCTCGGTGAATTTGCATCCCTAGAATCTTGTTTGCGGGTCCCAAGTCTTTCATCTCGAATTCCCTAGCGAGTTGTGCCTTCAGTTTACTGATATGATCTTTGTTGGGGCCTGCAACCAACATGTCGTCAACATATAACAGCAAGATGAAAAAATCATTGTCTCCAAATCTCTTGTAATATGCACAAGGGTCTGCGTGTAGTCTGTTATATCCAAGGCCAATGATGAAAGAATCAAATCTCTTGTACCAACACCACGGCGCCTGCTTTAAACCGTACAAAGATTTTGTTAGGAATATAAATATTCATATGAAGACTTGGTCACCCCAAGTACTCATTAGCATTTGGTAGCTCGTAGGATTATTAGTAGTAGTTTAGTTATTATAGAACTCGTGGAGTGGGTCGGGTCTTTACCCACTATCATCTCGCTCCACAGCCCACTCGGGGCACTTATGCTAGCACTATATATAGCCCTTCCCACACAAGGGAAGGTTTGGAACTCTTCTCATTTTAACCTAATACAACTTCACTTTCTCTCTCTAGTTCCTAACTCTCCTCTTTTTCTCTCTCTAGACAATCGGCCTAGAATCAACCTTTTTTGTGTTATAAGTTAGAGAATATGCTACAATTGTTATCAAGAGTCATGGTTAGGTTCGAGTGATTACATATTCACGGATTTATGGTGTACTTGGCACTTTTTTTTTGTGTTTTTGTGGTTCGACTTGAAAAGTAAAACAAATCACGATTTGGGCTTTGTTTGTGGGTTAAATTGTTAAAAATTTGAACTTTCATGCTCACAAAACCATCTTGTATCCTTCTTGACAACGTACAATAGTGTTGGTGTTAGTTATTGGAAGATTTTTGGTGTTCTCTTGACTGCGGTTTGACTTTCGGACGCATATTCCTCGCTGCATTTTGCCTCTCGGTAAAAGTTTCTTGTTTGCGGTTTGAGGATACTTTGGAAATATCTGACTGTGTTTTGGTGATTCTCGGGTTTGCGGTTTAGCTTTTAACCTAAAAAGGGAAAGAAGACAAACTCAGTGAAAGGGACATCTTGTCTTTTGCGTTTTTGTTCTTTTGCTCTGCGGTTTGACATTCCTGCATTTAGTGTTTCTGCGTTTTGTTGGTTCTGCGGTTTGCCAAGTTTGCGTTTTGAAGTGTTGCGGTTTTCCTTTAATTGTGTTTTGGGTCTTTGCGGTTTGGATCTTATGCGTTTTGGGATTTGAGTTGCGGTTTGGATCCTCTGCGTTTTTGGGATTTGAGTTACGGTTTGGATCTTTTGCGTTTTGGGTTTTGAGTTTCGGTTTGGATCTTCTGCGTTTTGGGATTTGAGTTGCGGTTTGGATCATCTGCGTTTTGAAGTTCTTGCGTTTTGGTACTAAGGTTCTGCGGTTTGACGGTTGAGGTTTGCCTAGGGTGGCTGCGGTTTGGATCTTGAGTTTTGATACTGAGGTCCTACGTTTTGACCTAACTTTGTACCATTAAGTTTTGGTCTTGAACTATTAGTATAATCATCAAATCACGGTTTACTCTTGATTTTTTAAAATCCCGCGAAAGAATCTATTTCTCGGTTTAAATTATAGAATTGTAAAATCCCGTGCAAGTGCACATTATGGCAAGCACAACTTCTGATGACATTCAAGCTGCTGGGTCCGATACCCGCCCTCCTATGCTTAATAGGACGGACTATGAATCGTGGGCACAAAGAATACGACTCTACTGCTTGGGAAAAGAGAATGGATTTAACATTCTTAAATCCATTGATGAAGGACCATTTCAGATGGGCACTACTAGAGATGTTGTCACTACCGGTGAGGATGGAACTGTCACTCTAGGAATGGATAGGCCACGTACTTACAATGATCTTAATGAGGAAGAAAAGAAGAGGTATGATGCAGACATTAGAGCCTCCAACATTGTGATTCAAGGACTTCCCAAAGATATGTACAAGCTTATCAACTTCAACACTGAAGCCAAAGCTGTTTGGGACAATGTCAAAATGCTTCTGGCTGGATCTAAACTGACCAAAGAAGATCATGAATCTCAGCTGTATGATGAGTTTGAGCACTTCAAGATGAATCCTAGAGAAAACATCACTGACTATTACGTGAGATTTCACAAGCTTGTGAATGACGTAAGGATCATCAGGATGACAATGCCAAACATCCAACTCAACTCAAAGTTTGTGAACAACATGACACCAGAATGGAACAGATTTGTTACTGCAGTGAAACTCAACAATGGATTGAGAGATACAAGTTATGAACAGCTGTATGTCTACTTACAACAACATGAAAAGCATGCAGCTTATGATCGTCTTTTGAGGGAAAAACTCAATCCAACAACACCAAATGATCCACTTGCATTTGTTGCAAATGTTCAGCCACTCAATCAATCTTCATCTGATCAAGCTTATCACCATCCCTATTCATCACAAAATCAGACATCATTCGTCCAATCATCCTTGCACCCACCATCTGCTGTGAATCCCCAATTGGATTCAGGATATTCTCATACCGACAAGATGATTGATAATCTTACCAATCAAGTTTCCTTACTTGTACAACAGTTCAAAGCGACACTCCTTCAAACCAACAACCAACTTAGAACTTCGTCAAACCCACGCAATCAAGCAATTGTGGAGGATGGAAGGGTTGTGGTTCAGAATGTTCATGGAAGGCAGAACTTCAATCAAAGGAACATGGGTTGGGGTAATGTGCATGTTGGGAATTATATTTTCATAGATTTGATGGTACAAAACAAGAAGAATGAAACATGAAGAAATACTGAAATGATAAGCAAAATACGCTGAGTAGATACTGCTGCTGGTACAAAACATATTCTGTAAACAGATCTGTTCCTGCCGATAGTGTATCTGTTCCTGCTGGTCTGTTCCTGCCGATAGTGTAACTGTTCCTGCTGGTAGTGTACTGTTCCTTCCGATAGTGTATCTGTTCCTGCCGATAGTGCAAACGAGCTGCTGCTGATCAGTGAGTCATTACTGCTGCTGGATGGATAAGGATGAAAAAGATATTTTGTATTTGAGTCAAGTATATCAAGTAGATAATATCTAGATATGTTCTCAGTCAACAAAGTTGTAAAACAAGATACATGTTGTATCTTAATGACTGACACATAAAGCAAGTAGTAGACTAAGACTTATCAAACTTTGTAATGATCTCCTTTATACTATAAAAAGGAGATCACACCCTTAGATAAAAGTATGCTTCACAGTGAAACAAAGTGAACATCAAAAGTGTGTCTTGGTTGTGATTGAACAATCAACACCAAAGTGCTTCGTACTCTCAAATTACAACAACACAAAGTTGTGTTAAAATGTAAAGCACTAAAAGAGTGTGTGTGGGAACATCAGACATTGGGTCTGATGAACATTAGACATGGGGTCTGATGTTGTTAGGTTTGTTTAGCCTCAAGGATCTTTGATTCCTGTTAGAGTGTAACCGTGCTATAATTGATCAAGTAGCATTGGGGCTTAAGTTTAATAACAAAGAGAAGTTTGACAAAAACCTTGTTGTGATAGTATTGTTTCTTTCATTAGAATATTCCGTCAATATTATCATCATGCTTTTCATAGACAAAATCCTAGATCAAAGGTGTAACAACCTAGAGTCCATAAACAATCACGTAACTTGTTTTAGTAGATGCAAGTAGGTCTAAAACAAGTTTCCACAATTAGGTTGCAAGATATGCATCGTTGAAAACTGCTGCAGAAACAGTTGAGGTATGGTCGAATTTTTGGTTTTCTTTCAAAGTACACACACAAAGGGGAAGAACCACACAGAAGAAAGTTAGTTTAGGTTCTTAAAAGATTTAAGGCTTGTTTATCAAATTATTATTGGTGAAAAAGGTCATTTGTTGCTTATTTGAAGTTGAGGTTGAATTTTTCAAAGTTATGTTTTATCATTCTTTTTGTTGAGAAGGTAACTTGTTCGTTCGTTCAAGTGACTATGAATTGACAAACACTTAAAGGAGTAACGTTGTAGTGCTCAGTGTCTCATAGAAGATGAGGTTATTGTCAAGAGACTGAGGTCTCCCTATACATGGGTATATGTTCAAAGTCAGTTTTAGTACAAGATATAGGATACAAGATTGGTTTATTCAGTTTCATCAACAAGTTGGTAATGGTTGGTTTTTCTTCATCAATCATAAAAGCCTACAGAATGGAAGATTCGAATGGTTAACATATGGGTTTCAGGGGAAGCTTAAATGTTCAAGTGTTTAACCATTTATTGTATTTGTGCAACACCACAAGGGAAAGTTATTGATTCTTACTACTATTGATTAGTATTAGGTTGTAGTTGTAAAAATCATATTTGTATACTTTTTCTATTTGTTGATAACAAAAAGGGGAAGAGACGTGGTGGATAGCATAGATTAAGGGGAAGACAGTATAGTTTCATTCATGGTGAGATTTAATTATCTCAATTTCTCTACTTCGTCTAGGGAAATTCGTACAAGAACGTATTTGTTTTGTAATCATCAAATAGGGGAAGATTGTTGGGAATTATATTTTCATAGATTTGATGGTACAAAACAAGAAGAATGAAACATGAAGAAATACTGAAATGATAAGCAAAATACGCTGAGTAGATACTGCTGCTGGTATAAAACATATTCTGTAAACAGATCTGTTCCTGCCGATAGTGTATCTGTTCCTGCTGGTCTGTTCCTGCCGATAGTGTAACTGTTCCTGCTGGTAGTGTACTGTTCCTGCCGATAGTGTATCTGTTCCTGCCGATAGTGCAAATGAGCTGCTGCTGATCAGTGAGTCATTACTGCTGCTGGATGGATAAGGATGAAAAAGATATTTTGTATTTGAGTCAAGTATATCAAGTAGATAATATCTAGATATGTTCTCAGTCAACAAAGTTGTAAAACAAGATACATGTTGTATCTTAATGACTGACACATAAAGCAAGTAGTAGACTAAGACTTATCAAACTTTGTAATGATCTCCTTTATACTATAAAAAGGAGATCACACCCTTAGATAAAAGTATGCTTCACAGTGAAACAAAGTGAACATCAAAAGTGTGTCTTGGTTGTGATTGAACAATCAACACCAAAGTGCTTCGTACTCTCAAATTACAACAACACAAAGTTGTGTTAAAATGTAAAGCACTAAAAGAGTGTGTGTGGGAACATCAGACATGGGGTCTGATGAACATTAGACATGGGGTCTGATGTTGTTAGGTTTGTTTAGCCTCAAGGATCTTTGATTCCTGTTAGAGTGTAACCGTGCTATAATTGATCAAGTAGCATTGGGGCTTAAGTTTAATAACAAAGAGAAGTTTGACAAAAACCTTGTTGTGATAGTATTGTTTCTTTCATTAGAATATTCCGTCAATATTATCATCATGCTAGTCATAGACAAAATCCTAGATCAAAGGTGTAACGACCCAGAGTCCATAAACGATCACGTAACTTGTTTTAGTAGAATCAAGTAGGTCTAAAACAAGTTTCCACAGTGCAGATCAGAGTAGGGGATGCAAATCAGGGGCAGGGAAAGCAACCCAAGTGTTACAAATGTAGTGGACTTGGACACATAGCATGAAACTGCAATCAACCAAAGCGTCCACAGAACTCTGAGTACTTCAAAGATAAAATGTTGTTAATGTAAGCTCAAGAGAATGGAGCAGCTTTGGATAAAGAAGAGTTAGTATTTCTTGCTGGTGATGGGGGGAATACTTTTGATGCTGATGTGGATGATCAACCAGTTCAAGACTTGGCACTTAATGATCCCAACATCTTCCAAGCTGATGACTGTGATGCCTTTGACTCAGATATTGATGATGAACCCACTGCTCAAACCATCTTCATGGCTAATCTGTCCTCTGTGGTCTCATCACCTCAACAAGCTGGTCCTTCCAATGCATCTGTCACATCTGAGGTACTAAAGCTTTATGACACATACAACGTGGTAGATGAACAGAAGATTCCCAATAAAGTACAACAGACAGATGTTGTTGAATCAGATACTGTTGACATGGGAAATAGTAATATTATTCCATATGAAAAATATGTGAATCACAACAACGCGTCTGATGTACCAAGTTGTGCATCTTCTGTTGTAGAAAATGCTTGTGTTGTAGATAATGCTTGTGAATTGCATAAGAACACTGTGTTTGTCCCAGATGACACCTTGACCACTAGGCTTAACATCTATAAAGATCAAGTGGCCATATATGAACAATGTGCAAAATTTGAGCTAACTGAACGTGAGCAGAAAATGGATAGTCAAATGCGTACATTCATAACAGAACGAAATTTAAGGGAAGAAACATTAAAAAAGGAGTTGTATTCTTTACAAAAACAACTGGATCAAACTGTTAAACAAAAACAGGAGATTCAAGAGAGTGTAAACACACTAAAACAAGATTTCAAAGAAAAGGAAACAAAACTCTTAAATGATTTCTCAAGACTTAAAACGTTAAAGAATAAGATTGAAAACAAGTTGTACACACAAGACCAAACCAGACAAACTGCTCAAATGATTCAAAAGCACAAAAAGTTGTGTGATAAACATAGTGAAAATAATGTAGGTGAACCTAAATTAGCTTTACTTAGGAGTGCTAAAATAGCCCAACCTGCATTATATGATGGAAATAAATTGCTTAAGCCTGGTCATGCCCCTCCTGAGGTGTCATCGTTAGAAGAGAGCAATGAGATAGAAGTAAGAAATAGAGAAAGAATGACTGAGAAAATGAAGGATCCCAAATGCATAGCCAATCGAATCATAGTCATACCCCATGATTACTATGAGGAGAATCGATTGACTGTTTTTGCACCTCAAACGAAGTTAATGCCTGAACATATATTCTGGTCTTTAGACATAGAAAAGAGAAAGGCCGATGAACTTAAAGCCAAAATTCCACCCCTTAGGAAAATTGCGGCTGCAACGGTGTATCCTCCCAATACACCTAGGCATTTAGTTCCTTTGACTCTTCCCACAGAATGTAAAACCCTAATTAGCATATATGTACTTTGTCAACTATTTGCTGATTTTGATAACACATGTAAGAAGAGCATCATGCCAACTGGAATTACTGAGGGAGAAAGGGGTTTTGAACTAACAAAAAAGTGTTTTTTAACTGAGGTTATTCCATTCTTTAAACTCCTCAAGGAATATTTTGAGGGCATGCAAAAAACCCTTAAAATTGAAGTGAAAGAGATGAAAGAGGTGTTTAAAGATATGGAAAATGAGGTGTCCCAAAATGCGATAGAACTTAAAAGTTGTGAAATTGAGAGAAAGAACATTCTTATCACCAATGAGAATTTGATTGCCAGATATATTGCTCAGGATGTATTTTATACTGCTACTGATTCTACATTAACTGCGTGTCAATTTCATGAGTTGTCTATTGCATTGAATATTACCCAGAATCGTGTTGTTGAGCTTGAGGGGGAGAATTTGAAATTGCATGAGGAAATTCAAAATGATGACCATGATAACATGGTTAAAGGCTTTTCAAAACTAGAGGTTGATAATCTTAATTTGCAATTAAAGTATCAACATTTAGAAGAAAGAATGAAAATCTCAAATGCCAAGACATCTTTGGATGCTCCTGAATTTGATGCATATTTTGAATTAAGCAAACGTGATGAAAAAATTCAAGCTCACACTAACACAATTCGACAATTGAGGGCTCAAATTGCCCAATTAAAGTCAAATAAGAGTGAAGCAATTGGCACCCATAAACCATCATCTTTAGATTCTCAGAATTTTCACTATCAAGACACCATCAATAAGTTACACTATGAAAATGAGTGTTTTCGAGCTGAAAATTCAAAAGTCAAACAGCATTACAAAGAGTTATATGACTCAAATTAAAGTCATACGAAACAATCACAATGAAAAGATAACTTCTTTGTTAAATGAAATCGAGAATCTAAAGACTCAGGTGAAAGGGAAAATGCCAATTATCGCTAGTGACAATGTTGCTCCAAAGGTTTCTGCTTGTAGTAAGTATGTTGTCGATGTTGTGCCTATTCAACTTCCCCTTAGGAACAATAGGTCTGCCCATCAAGTATATCTCAATCACCTTAAGGATAGCCTTGACACCCTTCGTGAGATCATAGAAGAGGATAGGATAGAGAAACCACTTGATAGTGCAGTTGTGGATGCCTGCTTCCTCACTAAACGGTATCAGGAACTTGTAGAATACGTCATTGGCACAGGCCCTAAGATTGATAACAAAAGAGATAGATTTGTTGCATCATCCTCTACGACCAAGAACAAGCATGTAACCTTTGATCTACCACTGAGAACATTTGAACCCAGCAAATCAAAATCAGGAAAACAAATGGCAGTAAAACAAACTAATGTTCCCATCATTTCTTCTACAGGAGTAAACTCTGACACCAAAGCTAGCGGGTCAAAGCCTAGATACAATACAAGGAAAGATAGGACTGCGCCGGCTAAGAGTGTTCATGAGAAGAAAGTAGAAGTCCAACCTAGGAACAATAAGTCTGTTTTGAATGGAATGAATCATGTTGATTCTAGTATTAAACATACTGTAATTAATTCAAATTCTAATGCTGTCTGTAAAACATGTAACGAATTTTTAATTTTTGGTAATCATGATGATTGTGTTGTGTCATTTTTGATGTCTCCTGTACTATCCCCTGTTAAGAATGTTAGGAAAACTGAACTAAGTAAGCAAATTTGGAAAGCAACAGGAAAAACGTTTACTAATGTCGGGTATCAATGGAGACCCACTGGAAGGAAATTCACTTTAGGAGATCAGTGCCCCTTAACTAGATTGAATAATCATAAAGTAGTGAAGGTTAAGGAATGGAAGCCAACTGGTCAGATTTTTCCTTTAGTGACACAATGCCCTGCAACTAGGTCAATTGCTGCTTCTAGTGTAGTTTTCACTGTAAATACAATAGCATCTGTGAATCCTGTAGTTCTAGAGTCTGTGTGTGCTAACCAAACGGACCCCAACTGCACGTGGGGATCTACATTTTTCAGTTATCCATCATTGTCTGTTTTCAAATGCATGTCGTACAAATCGTCCTTTGGTATTTGGACTCAGGCTGCTCAAAACATATGACTGGGGATCGCTCACGGCTCAAGAATTTCGTGAAAAAGTTTATCGGGACAGTTAGATTCGGGAACGACCATTTTGGGGCAATTATGGGTTACGGAGATTATGTGTTTGGAGACAGTGTAATTTCCCGGGTATACTACGTGGAAGGACTAGGGCATAACTTGTTTTTTGTTGGTCAATTTTGTGATTCCGATCTTGAAGTTGCATTCAGGAAACACACATGTTTTGTCAGAGAGTTGGATGGTGTTGAGCTTCTTAAAGGCAGTCGTGGCACCAATTTATACACCATCTCTATTGAAGAAATGATGAAGTCCTCTCCTATTTGCTTGCTTTCAAAGGCCTCAAAGACTAAATCTTGGCTTTGGCATCGTCGGTTAAATCACTTGAACTTCGGCACCATAAATGACCTGTCTCGCAAGGATCTTGTACGAGGCATGCCCAGATTAAAGTTTGAGAAATATCATCTTTGTTGTGCATGTCAACTGTGCAAAAGCAAGAAACATACTCACAAACCCAAAACTTGGAAGCTCTTCACACCCTACACATGGATCTGTGCGGACCAATGAGAGTTCAGAGTATAAATGGGAAGAAATACATTCTTGTGGTGTTCGACGACTATTCTCGGTTTACATGGGTGAAGTTTTTGAGAACCAAGGACGAAACTCCAGAGGTTATCATCAAACTTATCAAACAACTGCAAGTGAGACTCAATAAAACCGTCAGAATCATCCGTACAGACAATGGAACTGAGTTTGTTAACCAACAACTCAGTCAATATTATGAAAGTATTGGCATTACACACCAGAAAAGTGTTCCACGCACTCCTCAGCAGAACGGTGTTGTTGAAAGAAGAAATCGTACTCTTGTGGAAGCTGCACGAACCATGCTAATATTTTCCAAGGCACCGATGTTTCTTTGGTCAGAAGAAATTGCTAGAGCATGTTACACCTAAAACCGATCCCTGATTCATACTATTCACAACAAAACTCCCTACGAGCTGATACATGGCAAGAAACCAGATCTTTCCTTTCTTTGATTGTTCGGTGCTCTATGCTATCCTACAAATGACAGTCAAGATCTGGGAAGGCTAAAGGCTAAAGCAGACGTAGGTTTCTTCGTTGGGTATGTAACAGATCGCAGGGGATACAAAATCTACAACAAGAGAACCCGACAAATAATGGAAACTATTCATGTGACATTTGATGAGCTGACTGAGCAAACGGATCCTGGACAAACCAGTTCTGGACCCGCACCTAACTTATTGACACCTGGACCAATTAGTTCAGCTCTTGTACAGAATCCCACGCCTGCAGTTCCTTATGTACCCCCCACCAGTGAAGAGTTGAAGAAGTTATTTGATCCGATGTTTGACGAATACTTTGAGCCACCAACTGTTGATACTACAACGAAAGCTCCACCTGTACCTCCTGTTGCTGATGCTCCAATTCTACAAAACTCAGAAGGTCCATTTGTATCTGTCTCAATCAGTAAAGATGCACCATTTGCCAGTCACTCGCCCTCATCATCAAATATCCAATCTTCTTCGGTGTAGCAAGGTTCTGCAGTAGACAATTCTTTTGAAGTGAATCCTTTTGCTCCTGCTGATGATGATCCATTTGAGAATGTGTTTGCTCCTGAATCTCCTACTGAGACATCCTCTTTAGGAGATCACAACACGGCAACATCAGTTCAATACCCTCAACCATATGACCATCTCAGAAAATGGACCAATGATCATCCAATTGACAACATCATTGGTAATCATTCTCGTCCGGTATCCACGCGAAAGCAACTTGCCACCGATGCACTGTGGTTTTTCTTCAATTCCGTACTATCCAAAGTCGAGCCAAAAGACTTCAAAGAAGCCATGTCCAAAGACTGTTGGTTTAATGCTATGCAAGATGAAATTCATGAATTTGATCGACTTGAAGTATGGGAATTAGTACCTCCTCCAGAGTGTGCAATGATTATTGCTCTAAAGTGGATCTTCAAAGTGAAACTTGATGAGCACGGTAATGTTCTGAAGAATAAGGCACGGCTTGTTGCAAAGGGGTATCGACAAGAAGAGGGCATAGACTTTGAAGAATCATTTTACTCCGGTTGCTCGAATTGAAGCCATCAGAATCTTTCTCGCTAATGCTGCTAGTCAGAATATGATAGTCTACCAAATGGATGTTAAGACAGCATTCTTAAATGGTGATTTGAAAGAGGAAGTCTATGTAAGTGAACCTGAAGGATTTGTGGACCCTGATCATCCTACTTACGTCTATCGCTTGAAGAAGGCCCTCTATGGCTTGAAGCAGGCACCTAGGGCGTGGCATGATACGTTGTCTAAGTTTCTTCTGGCAAACGGATTCTCTAAAGGTGTTGTTGATCCTACACTATTCACCAGGAAGTCGGGCAAACATCTACTTCACGTTCAAATCTATGTAGATGACATTATCTTTGCCTCCTCTGATCCTAGTGAATGTGATCGGTTTTCTAAAGAGATGAGTTCTAAGTTCCAAATGTCGATGATTCGTTCTTCTTAGGTTTGCAAATTTCTCAAAGTCCCGGAGGCATCTTCATTAATCAATCCAAATATTCAAATGAAATATTGAAGAAGTTTGGATTTGATTCAAGTGATCCTGTTGACACTCCTATGGTTGAGAGATCGAAGTTGGATGAAGACCTCTCTGAGATCCCGGTTGATCAAACTAAGTTTAGAAGTATGATTGGATCCTTAATGTATCTCACCGCTAGTAGGCCAGATCTCTTGTTCGCAGTATGTATGTGTGCTCGGTACCAGTCCAAGCCCACCAAAAAGCATCTGGAAGCGGTAAAAAGGGTCTTCAGATATCTTCAAGGCACTATTCACATGGGTCTCTGGTATCCTAAGGACACCGCAATGGAACTCACGGCTTATGCAGATGCTGTGGGGTGTCAAGATACTCGTCGAAGTACTTCGGGAGGTGCTCAGTTTTTGGAGGAAAAGTTGGTTAGCTGGTCTTCTAAAAGGCAAATGAGTACATCTATATCTTCCAGAGAGGCTGAATACATTGCCATGTCTGCGTGCTGTGCTCAAATCCTATGGATGAGATCACAACTATCGGACTATGGCTTTGCATACAACAAGATTCCTCTGTATTGTGACAACAAAAGTGCTATCGCTCTTTGCTGTAACAATGTCCAACACTCCCGATCAAAGCACATCGATATCCGGCATCGCTTCATAAGGGATTTGCTTCACATATCCTTGTATATATCTTAAAACAAAAAGAAAATAGAAAAATATAAAACCTATAAAAACCATAAAAATCAGAAAAACACAAAAAATACCAAAAATAGTTCTTCTAGGCATGTCTTCTGTTTATCGATAACATTTACGGTCCTAGAAATGTCATTCAATAATGACACGGGTCTTTAAATGAAGCTCGAGCAGAAGTTATACTAAATGGTTAAAACATGTCTTATCGGCTTGCAGTTACTTCAGACTGCAACCCGTGCATTATTATGGGGAAAGCATGTCACCAAAAAGAGAGTTGTTCCTCCAACTCGGTGAAGTTCACCTGGGCATGGATTACTTTGTATTGGTCATGAGTATAGTATAATAAAGAAAATTTTAAATTTTCCCGTAAAAATGGAAATATAAAAATAGTGACGAGATTAATATATAATTAATTGTTGTTAATTATAGTGGAAATTTACCGGTGGTTACAGGTTCAGTGCATCATTTCTTGTATAAAAAGAGAAGTCTTCTTTACACCACCAACCCTTTCTCATCTATGATTCTTCAGGAGAGTTTTGGTGTTTCACAAGGTGGTAACTGGACTTAAATTTTCACAAATACTTGATGCTCAATTAAATGACTACAGCTCTATCAGTAGAAAACGGCTCATTAATTGAGGGGGAAAGTATTTGTTCAAATTTCCGTCATCATTTTAAACTTTGTGCAACATCAGTAGTGACACTCTCTCTTGATTTAAGGGGGAGCATAGTATGCTCCAAAATCAGAATATATTAAACCTAACCACATTTTCTCCCATAATTTCTAACTTATTTAAATCAATTGGGATCACAAATCTCAAATGGTTTGAAATTTTTGATCGGGGGAGAGAATGTGATTTAAATGTAAAATTCTGATAAAAAATGTGATCTTTTGGACTCAAGTGTAGGCTCTCCCATATGTGCTAAATTCTTTCGCATACCGATGCACATATTGAGGGGGAGCGAATGATTTATGATGGCTATTGTGGAAGAACACCAAAGACCGACCAGTTTACTTAATGTACTGGAGTTATAAGGATGGTAAGGTTAGGTATAAGTTCCCACGATCCCCCCAGAGCTGGAGGGATCTACCCAGGGACAATCCACTAGTTAGTGTAGAAGTCCTTAGGCAAGATTAAAAAAGGAGACAAGTGAGTATAAGGGAAGAGTGCCGAATGAGATGGAGCTAGTACTGGAACAAACCCAACAAGGTTCTAGTAATGAAGGCTCAGTAAGCGCTGAAGGGGTTGAAGAATGAAAAAGAAATGTAAAGATAAAGGGTGAAAAGAATGAAGCCCTCCTTACACTTTAGGCAGAAACCGGGTCAATACATATGTTGTCAGAATCACTTAGTTGATTGCTGACATTGAAGACAAAGTATCATGGACCCAGTGATACACTGCACAACCCTCCCTAGCCACTCAAGGTCCTTCAAAGGACCCTTGTTTCATTTGTCACGGAGATCAATACATGTCTATCGTCTCTCTCACTCCGAGTTAGATGATATTGAAAAGGTGGCAGTCCTCTCTAACCTCCGATCACTAAATCAAAACGCACTATTGAGTCTAGAGCCAAGAGATCATCAATAAATCTCATTAGGAAACACTTCCAATATACTTGCTGTTTCAATCACCGTGAAAAGTAAGAAAATATATGTTAAAGAGTCCTATGCATTATCCTTGTGGTATTGCCAGAACATCCGAGTGATACTTAAAGTATTCACAATGAAGATGGAAATCCTTCTAGAGCCAACATCAAACAAGATTTTGATGGGTGACATGTGAGATCATTCATAGATCAAACTTGTGACAACTGGAAAGAAACAATGGGGCGATTCACTTTTAAATCAATCTTGTTCCAGGAGATGAATTGACAGTCTCATTAATCAGTAAATATAATTCACTGATTCACTCTATCGTGTTGTCTGCTTTGAGACGTTCCGGTATGAGAACATGCTTGTATGAGAATTCCAATGATAATTCGTTGAATGAGTCTTTACAACAAGCTGGAAATTCCTATCAAGGAGAATCTTCTTTAAAGGGGATTCTACCTGATCACAGGTCGGTCCTTAAGGAACCGAATGTTAATCCAACCACACCGAACGAATGACAGAGCCATATTCGTTCTCCAACTTTATTGCTAACTATTTTATTTCAGATTCACATAAAGATGGTGACGGTGGTTTCTGATTCCAGTAGAGACGTGTCAATACACACTCCATGGTCACACTTACAAATCATTATTAAAGGCATCATGATAGATAAAAGACCTACAACACAGCTTTCGCAACTCTGATGATAGTTATCATGATCCAGAAAAGTGTGAGCATGCAGTCCTAAGGTCACAACAAATCACATGGAGGCAATAGTGATGTGCGTGTGTATTGCTCTAATTTTTATATCCACGGTGTGTCGTTGTGGTTTTAGCAGTATTCAAGTTTTAAATTTATATTTAGCCGACTTATCAATAAAACACACACTTTAACGAGCAGTGTACCCGGTCAGTATGAATATAATGGTAAGTAGAGTGTCGATCACTAAGAGTGGAACGTATTATCTAGTTATTCTAATCAGTATTTTAATATCTTAAGTTAGCTATACAACCTAATCTAACGCAAGGGGGTTCAGTCTGAGAGACTGGCACGGTTTGGTTATAATTAAATATAAACTAAACTAATAGGCACGAATTAGCAATTAGCACACACGTACACAGATAGATACTTGAGACAATAAGAAGACCTGTCCTGATAATTAAGTAGCTTGTCACTTGTTTTATTGCTAGTTTTATATGAAGTGTATAGTTCGATGCGACGCATCGAGATTTAAACCTTTCTCGTTGGCTCTAATCTTATCGGTGAGTAAACCCTTAATGATCACTTATGTCTATCCCACTATCCTAGAAACGATAGAATAAATAGGCGAGGAAGGGGCATAGCGACCCAAGCAATGCTCAGCTAGACACAGAGGTTATCAATGCACTAATAAAAGTCACCAAAGACATCAACATATAAACTTTAATTAATGGGAAAGCAATTTTAAGGGGTGCCCATGGTTTTCCGTAGTCACATGGAATCGGCCCATCAATCCTGATGAATTAAAGTGTACTAATACAATAAAACAAAACTACTTAATGAATTGAATACATGCAGGACCTTCTTACAGCTCTTGTATCTTCGTTTAGGGTGTGTCTTGTGCTGCCAACTCGTCTGACTTCGTCCTAGGGTTTCTTCTGTCTTTTGCTAAGTCTCATACTCCGTATATTGCACACAAAATTCGTCTGACTTTGGGGTATTTATAGTTTCTGTCTGAGGGTTAGATGCGGCGCATAGGATAAGTAGATGCGGCGCATTGACTTAACTTCGTGTGAGGTCCAAGATTAATATATTCAGGAATATTCGCACACCGCCAGAAGATGCGGCGTAACTTCATTTCTCTATGCGGCGCATGTCTTTTGCTGTCTTGGATCGTAACTTGTGAATCTTGATAGTGTATGCGCAGCGTATAGTAATAATTGTGTTTGGCGCGTAATTCTGGAGCAAGAACTTACGTATCTTCTAGTTATCATTGTACATTTTAGTAGTACTCTACTTAACTTCTTGCAATGTTTTGCTCCTTATAAATATTTCCAAAATTGCCAAGTTTTCAATCACATAATACTTGTTTTTTACCTGAGAAATTACAAAAGTTAACATTAACGTATCAAATTTCTCATCAAATATAAATAAAACAGTCAAATAAATAGGATAAATGATGGAGTAAAATGTACTTATTTTGAGTTCATCAATATCCCCCGCTTGAACTTAACTTGTCCCAAAGTAAACCTAAAGAATAAAATCTTATGAAAATGTATCCTAAAAGATGTTAGGATTTATTTAAATTTAAGCATGTATACGTTGTCATAAATGCACAACCACAAAACACTTAAAGAATTAGTGAAAAATAAAATATTCAAAAAAAGCAAATCTATCGTTTAACTGTCACTTACGAATATTCTATCATAACTGCAAGTAATCTCCCCCACTAAAGCTAAGGATAACAAGTTAAAGCGAGTAAATAAGGGTTATTGGTTAAGGGTTAACAATCTATCTTAACGACTAAATTCTAGAAAAGGCGACAAAATCACAAATACATGATGAATCCAGACCACGATATTTGCAATTGCTCAATCCTAAACCGAATAGGCTAAAGATAGACCAAGTAATCTACAATAATATATATCAAAAAGGCGACCAAATCAAAATACATAGCCAATCACGACTAGATACTTAAGATTGCTCAAATCCCTAATCTCAATAAATCAAAGGTTTGGATAAAGAATAATATAGGGTATGGATAATATTTAGGATACAAATTGGTGTAAAATGAAAAATAAACAAAACAGATAAATTAAAATCCTAAGTGTGGTTAATCACTATCCCAACCATCCCATGAATAAGACTCATATCATTGAATAACTCACTCTTTAACACTTGAAACACACGCTTTAGGTAGACACGAATTATACTCAACAAGATCTCAATCAAAGAATAACCTTAGTTGGCGTTCCCATAACGTCCAACTCCCATTCAATCCATAAATATAATATATAATAAATAGTGGTGATATCGACCACTTAATACAAAACTTTACATAAGTTGGTTAAAACAAACATCCAACTTTTCCTTTTTTCTTTTTCTTTTCTATTTTTTTTTTCAAGATATAAATGTGTAAAATTTCACAACTTTACTATCACTATTTTTTCGGATAATTTTTCCATACTCTTCATACTTTCAGAAATAACTGTAATAGCGAAAGTAGTAAACACACGAAAAATAAACTCAAAGATATACAATATTTACTTTCATACCAATTGCATTGTGCAATTTCCTGACTCAACCAAAGATAATGAATTACGCACGCGAACACAGGTAATGTAAGGAAACACACTTTGCCTCAAGCAATTAACCAACCACGGATTTTAATCTACAGGGTAGGCTAAGGTGTGAGGGTGTAACGAAACATTATAACAAAGGTGTAAGAAACGAACGGAATGGCTCTGAGTGTTTTTCTAGGGGTATCTTACTCTAAAAGTGAGAGTAACAAAAGGGTTTATACGGGGGTTAACTAACCAGTGTAGTTAGTTAATATCACATAACATATAAAGGCTATTTGGGTGTAATTCTAGAAATTTACAAATTTAGACAAGTCATTCCAATTATGTAGATAATACTTATTATGGTGGTCTCGAATAGTATACAAGCCAAGTTCTAAAGTTTACAAGTCACCGGCACACTCATAGATTTGTGAATTTTGAAAAGTTCACAATTTTTGGAAATAATGTTATGTGTGCAGCTATGTAATTTAGACTTTAAACAAAAACATGCTAAAAATTTTAAGTTTTGATATATTAAGCGCATTTTAAGCATATTTTGAAAAAGTTTAGGACAAGTAAGTGTTCTAATTCTCCAATCCCCCCACTTAAGTTAAACAACGTCCTCGTTGTTTGTATCAAAGATTAAAAAACTGGAAAATAAAAGAATTAGAACAGAAAAACTCCCCTGAGATTTGCTCGGTATGATCCTCCATTATTTGTATAAGAGCAAAAATCATCTTTCTTGTGGATGAGAACGTTTAAGCTTCATATTTGATGTATCCACAGGAATTGCAGGAATCTATAATACCATTCAGACTTTAACACACCTGAGTTAAGAAAGTTCAAACTTGCATAATACATTAGTAGTTAGTAAAAATAAAACATAAAAAATTAAAATGAAAATCATCAGGTCAGTCGATACGCCGTATCTTATGGAAGAAGATACGCCGTATCGAGCCTAGAATAAATACGAATCAGAATAGAAGATGCGTCGCATCCTTAACCAGGGATGCGCCGCATTAAAATAAACTGACAGAAAGTTTTAAAGTCAAAAATAAAAATGCAGAAAATAAAGTAAGATATGACCAGTGCAGGCGATGCGTCGCATCTCATGATGGAGATGCGCCGTATCTTCTGCAGGCCTGACAGACTCGACACAAAATAGAATAGTAAAAATTTTCTCCGGGTTGTCTCCCGGTCAGCACTTGTCTTTATTCCAGAGCCTTCAAGTTAGACTCACGTTCAGCTCCTTATTTTGTTCTTGTTACGTGCCATCCTTCTTCTTTCATCCGAAAGATGTTCCTGTATAGCTCCGCAACATTTTCTTCCGTTCGACTTAATCTAATATATGCTTTGGTCTTCGTCGCAACATATTCCTCATCAGGTCCCAAAGAGTATTTGATGACTTTAAATTTTTCAGAAATTATCATGGGTGGTTCATTATAAGGGATCCCAAGTAGTCGACACTTTCTTTTGATGAATTCTTCTTCATCTTTATCAACAAACTTGAAATAAGGATCCTTATTCAAATAGTCATAAAGTTCATCAATCAATTCTTCTCGCGACTCATCGTTATTATCATAGGGATCATAATTAACCACGTTAAAGGATTGATAATAATCTTGAATCTCATCCCACTCTTTTTTCAATTCCCATTGTAAGCGTTGACTAAGCTTTGTGTAATCATCAAATTGTCCATGCACCCATTCCCATAAAGTAGTGTCCGATGCTCCCTTAAGTTCTTTTAAGTAGTTGATTCTACCTTTTTCTTGCAAAGCCTCTGCTTTACGTGGGCAGTCTTCAACTTTTTCATACCAATCGTCGTCTTCAAAGTATACATCGTTTCCAAGCTTGATAAAGAGTTTCATCAGGCTCTTGCTTGAAACTGTTGATAGCCTCCATCTTTTTAGCAGTTTTAGCAAGTGGACAATATCTTTTCAGGAATTTGCTCTTCAAATCTTCCCATGTTGTGATTGAACTAGCAGGTTCATTCCTTAGCCACTTATTAGCAGCTCCTTTAAGTGAAATTGGAAAGATTCTTAGCATAAGTTGATCGTCAGTGACTCCTTCCGTAGTAAACAAATCTGCAATCTCGAGGACTTTTTCAACATGTTCATTAGCATCTTCATGTTCTGTTCCACTGAAAACATTTTCTCTTAGCTCCTTGAGAAACTGACCCTTCAACTCAAACTTTGACTTTTCATCAAACTTTGGTCTAGCAACTCCTGAACTGTAATCAGCACGGGTATTGTTCATGTATTCCTCCATAGTAGTGTTTTCCGCCATTTTTTCTGTTTCTTCTTCCTCTTTCTCTTTAGAAAAGTAATCAAGCTCGAACGAACTTGATATATCAAAGCTTTTTGTGTTGAGAAGCCTTTTAAGCTAATGTAGGGCTCGTTCAGGATCTTCGAAAGGTTGAATCAAGTTCTTAGTTGAACTCCTGCTCATGCACTTCCTGAAACCATCACAAAAGCATCAGTAGGGTATGTTCTAGAAAGTAATATATCATAAAATTAACAACGAAAATGAAATACGAAAAATAAAAGTTACTGATATCAGCAAACGATGCGCCGTATCCAAAAAGTTGGATATGCCGTATCTTATAATTGTTAAAATTTAATTAGACTTTTATTCAGAAAATAGATACGCCGCTTATAATTTAGAATGCGCCGTATCGGTTTTAAGTTATCAAAAATCGATTATACTTATTAAAATTAAATGTGGCATATTAACTAAAGTTAATGCGCCGTATTTTCGTTACGTTTCAAAATACAAGATTTTTGATTCAGTAGATGCGCCGTATTGATAAAAATCGATGCGTCGTATCTGTTTAATAATTCGAAAGACTGTTTTTAATTTAAATAGACAATACGCCGTATCTGCAAAAACAGATGCGCCGTATCGCGTTAGGGTTTAGAAAAATTTCTTATTAAAAACAGAATACGACGTATCTTGGGGAAGGATGCGTCGTACTCGAATTTATAAAACGCGTTGTATTTTATAAAAATTAAACGCAATACGCCGTATTTGGGAAAACAGATGCGTCGTATCGTTTGAATTAGCTCAGTACAACGATAGCAGAATGCAAGAAAATAGAAAAATAAAAACAAAAATAAAAACAAACAAAAAGAAACAAAAATTAAAGAAAATAAAAACACACAAAAACAGAAAATATACAAATAATACAATGAATGCAATTTATCGAATATACAACGGAGTTAGTGGTTAGAATAAAAATTAAAAAAGAAAAACCTAATTAAAATACTAATCAAATTATCAGATAATAACAATTCACTCCCCGGCAGCGGCGCCAAAAACATGATGTGCGTGTGTATTGCTCTAATTTTTATATCCACGGTGTGTCGTTGTGGTTTTAGCAGTATTCAAGTTTTAAATTTATATTTAGCCGACTTATCAATAAAACACACACTTTAACGAGCAGAGTACCCGGTCAGTATGAATATAATGGTAAGTAGAGTGTCGATCACTAAGAGTGAAACGTATTATCTAGTTATTCTAATCAGTATTTTAATATCTTAAGTTAGCTATACAACCTAATCTAACGCAAGGGGGTTCAGTCTGAGAGACTGGCACGGTTTGGTTATAATTAAATATAAACTAAACTAATAGGCACGAATCAGCGATTAGCACACACGTACACAGATAGATACTTGAGACAATAAGAAGACCTGTCCTGATAATTAAGTAGCTTGTCACTTGTTTTATTGCTAGTTTTATATGAAGTGTATAGTTCGATGCGACGCATCGAGAGTTAAACCTTTCTCGTTGGCTCTAATCTTATCGGCGAGTAAACCCTTAATGATCACTTATGTCTATCCCACTATCCTAGAAACGATAGAATAAATAGGCGAGGAAGGGGCATGGCGACCCAAGCAATGCTCAGCTAGAAACAGAGGTTATCAATGCACTAATAAAAGTCACCAAAGACATCAACATATAAAATTTAATTAATGGGAAAGCAATTTTAAGGGGTGCCCATGGTTTTCCGTAGTCACATGGAATCGGCCCATCAATCCTGATGAATTAAAGTGTACTAATACAATAAAACAAAACTACTTAATGAATTGAATACATGCAGATCCTTCCTACAGCTCTTGTATCTTCGTTTAGGGTGTGTCTTGTGCTGCCAACTCGTCTGACTTCGTCCTAGGGTTTCTTCTGTCTTTTGCTAAGTCTCGTACTCCGTATATTGCACACAAAATTCGTCTAACTTTGGGGTATTTATAGTTTCTGTCTGAGGGTTAGATGCGGCGCATAGGATAAGTAGATGCGGCGCATTGACTTAACTTCGCGTGAGGTCCAAGATTAATATATTCGGGAATATTCGTACACCGCCAGAAGATGCGGCGTAACTTCATTTCTCTATGCGGCGCATGTCTTTTGCCGTCTTGGATCGTAACTTGTGAAATCTTGATAGTGATGCGCCGTATGTAATAAGTGTGTTGCGGCGTATCTGGAGCAGAATGATCTTGATCTTGTACATTTTAGTAGACTCTTAACTTCTTGCATGTTTTGCTCCATAATTAGTCCAAAATCGCCAAGTTTCACATAATACTTGTTTTTACCTGAGAATTACAAAAGTAAACATTAACGTATCGATTCTCACAGATAATATAATAAAACAAGTCAAATAAATAGGATAAATGATGGTAATAAAATGTACTTATTTGAGTTCATCAAATAGCACTACAACGGATGAGCTTGGAGATTTACAGTGGCTGATGATCTCAAAGAATGCTTAAAGATCACAACTTCACCTGGAGAAGATACTGCAACAAGATGACTTGAAGACATATGTTGGATGATATCTGATGAACTCAAATAAGTACATTTTATTACTATCATTTATCCTAATTATTTGACTTGTTTTATTATATTATGTATGAAGATTGATACTTAATCGTTTACTTTTGTAATTCTTAGTTGAAAACAAGCATTTGGTGAAACTTGGCGATTTTGGACTTAATATGGAGCAAAACATGCAAGAAGTTAAGAGTCTACTGAAATGTACAAGATCAAGACATTCTGCTCCAGATGCGCCACATCTTGCTTATCACATACGGCGCATCACTATCAATATTTCACCAGATACGATCCAAGATACAAGAGGACATGCGCCGCATCTACTTATGGAGTTACGCCGCATCTTCTGGCGGTGTACGAATATTCCTGAATATTATAATCTTGGACCCCACGCGAAGTTAAGTCAATGCGCCGCATCTACTTACTAGATGCGCCGCATCTTACCCTCAGACAGAAACTATAAATACCCCAAAGACCAGACGAATTAATAGTTCCGAAGTTTAGTTCCGAAGTTTAGACAGAAGACCGAAGTACAGAAACCTATGACGAATTCAGTCGAATTGGCAGCACAAGACACACCCAAACGAAGATACAAGAGCTGTAAGAAGGTGCTGCATGTGTTTAATTCATTAAGTAGTTTTGTTTTATTGTGTTAGTAAACTTTAATTCATCAAGATTGGTGGCTTGTGTAATGTGACAACGGAAAGATTGCACTCCCTTAAAACTGCTTTCTCATTAATTAAAGTTTATATTTTGATGTCTTTGGTGACTTTTATTAGTGCATTGATAACCTCTGTGTCTAGCTGAGCGTTGATCGGGTCGCCATGCCTCTGCCCTCGCCTATTTATTAGATCGCCTATGCATTCTATCGTCTGTAGAAGAGTAGGAAGAAAGATAAATAGGATAGTCATAAGTAATCATTAAGGGTTTACTCTCCGATAAGATTAGAACCAACGAGAAAGGACTTAATCTCGGTGCGTTGCATCGAACTATACACTTCATATAAGACTAGCAATAAAACAAGTGACAAACTACTTATCTATCAGGACAGCCCTCTTATTGTCTCAAGTATTTATCTGTGTACGTGTGTGCTATTCGCTGATTCGTGCCTATTGGTTTAGTTTATTATTTAATTGCAACCAAATCGTGCCAGTCTCTCAGACTGAAACCCCCCTTGCGTTAGAATAGGTTGTATAGCTAACTTAATATATTAAAATACTGATTAGAATAACGAGATAATACGTTCCACTCTTAGTGATCGACACTCTACTTACCATTATATTCATACTGACCGGGTAAACTGCTCGTTAAGTGTGTGTGTTATTGATAAGTCGGCTAAATATAAATTTAAAACTTGAGTAGGCATTAATACTGCTAAACCGCAACGACACATCGCACGCATCAAGTTTTTGGCGCCGCTGCCGGGGAGTGAATTGTTATTATCTGTTAATTTGATTAGTATTTTAATTAGGTTTTTAATTTTTTTTTTATCTAACCGCTAATTCTGTTGTGTATTAGATTAATTTGCATTCATTGTAATATTTTGCATATTTTCTGTTTTTATGTGTTATTTGTTTGCTTTTCTTTGTGTTTATTTTCGTGTGTGTTTATTTTTGTTTTTATTTTTCTTTATTTTTTTCTGCATTCTACTGTCTGTTGTATTCTGCTGATACAAACGATGCGGCGTATCTGATTTCTCAGATACGGCGCATTGCGTTTTTAATTTTTATACAGCATCTTATTTAATAATTCGAGTGCGACGCATCTATCCCCTAGATACGACGTGTTTTGTTTTTAATCAGAAATTTTTTTCAAAACCCTAACGAGATACGCCGCATCTGTTTTTACAGATACGGCTCATTAATTATTAAAAACAGTTTTCGAATTCATTAAATAACGAGAAGCGACGCATCGAGTTTGTCGATACGGCGCATCTTTTCTGATAATCAAAAAAAAAAAAAAAAAAAATTATATTTTGGAACCCAACGAAGTAACGGCGTATTAGTTTTTGCTGATACGGCGCATTAAATTTTTTTTTATAAGTATAACTAATTTTTGATTATTTAAACATACGGCGCATTTGATTTATCGAGCGCGGCGTATTGCTTTTCTGAATAAAAGTCTGATTTATTTTTAACGTATTAAGATACGGCGTATCCCATTTATAGGATACGGCGCATCAACAGCAGATATCAGCAGCTTTTATTTTACTTTGATCGTTTCACCCTTCTTTTGCACGAGTAAGTTTTATTTCAGGAAGATGGACGATCCAAATATTACAATGGAAGAATATATCAAGCTTATAGAGGAAAGAGCCTTGAGCAATAATCAGATGTATGATTGGAAAAGAGCAAGATATGGTGCACAAGTCATTGAGACGAAAGAAATCACTATGGAAGAATACTTGATTTTAGGGCTTGAAAAGTCAAGGAAAGAAAGGAACAAATTGCCATTTCAACACACTTGGTGTATGTCAATTGATGATGAAGAAGATTCATATACCGTAAAACCAATTCCGGCAATTGTTATTGATAAGACTTTTTCTCCGGAGATTGCACAAGATGATGTGTATACGGAACCTTACGTTGAAGAATATTCTGCAATCGTATTACCACCATTAGACAATCCAACGGATGAAGATGAAAAGTATTCTAACTTTGATTTCGAACCATTTGGCGCCATAGTTTATGATGACATACCTCAACCAGATTTTGACCCAACGAGGGATTTTGATGAAATCTGGGATTACTTATTTAAGGATGAAATTCGGGACGATGCTGAAATTACAAGACCACTAATTGAAGATGAAGATTCAAATGATGAATTGGAGTCACTTACAACACAAAGTGGTACAAATTTATTTAATATTATTAATCCCGTGACTAATAATCTTGCTAGTTTTCCTAAACAGGTTGCAAAACATAAAGATGATGAGGTGAAATTTATTACACTACCTATTGAAGCACCTGTGATCAACCCGTTTTTGGTGGAGCTCGAAGAAGAGTTTGGTGATGAGCTCTTAAACATTGCTTTGATTGATGAAGATGATGATTTAGACCCTATGAAGGTTATTGAGGAACTCGAACTTTTACTTGCCAAAGACCCTTTCTCATCATCTGCGGAAGTCAAGGGACGCCTTACTACCAAAGAGACTAACCAAGAAGAAAGGAGACTCATTTTTCCTCAACATACTACTCTTTCAGATGAAGTGGTTAAGTCATCCAATTTATCAACCAAACCGGGTAAGGATAGGAAAGATGTACACATATTGCCAAGGTATGATCTTTATTTATTTCTTCCATCTTTACTAGCAAATTTACACTCTTTTCGTGTTTATTGCTACTATCACCCGCACTTGATCCTAAGTGGGGGGAACAACACCCTATTACACAGTAAATAAGGGTGGAGTCAGGCTCGTGACTCGAACAAAAACAAGCGCTTCGTGGGAGGCAACCCATGTTTATCTTTTAATTTTCTGTTTTTGTGTCGAGTCAGTCAGGCCGCAGAGGATACGGCGCATCTCCATCCTGAGATGCGACGCATCTCCTGCAATGGTCATATCTTTATTTTTCTGCATTTTTTATTTTCGACTTTAAAACTTTTTATCAGTTTATTTCAATGCGGCGCATCCCTGGTTAAGGATGCGACGCATCTTCTATTCTGATCCGTACTTATTCCAGGCTCGATACGGCGTATCTTCTTCAATAAGATACGGCGCGTCGACTGACCTGATGATTTTCATTTTTAATTTTTATGTTTTATTTTTATCTAACTACTAATGTATTATGCAAGTTTGAACCTTTCTTACCTTAGGTGTGTTTTAAAGCCTTGGTGGTATTATAGATTCCTGCATTTCCTGTGGATACATCAATTATGAAGCTTAAACGTTCTCATCCACAAGAAAGATGATTTTTGCTCTAATACTAATGGAGGATCATACCGAGCAAATCTCAGGGGAGTTTTTCTGTTCTAATTCTTTTATTTTCCAGTTTTTAACCTTTTATACAAACAACGAGGACGTTGTTTAACTTAAGTGGGGGGATTGGAGAATTAGAACACTTAACACTTACTTGTCCTAAACTTTTCAAAATATGCTTAAAATGTGCTTAATATATAAAAATTTAAAATTTTTTAGCATGTTTTTGTTTAAAGTCTAAGTTGCATTGCTGCACACATGACGTTATTTTCAAAAATTGTGATTTTTCAAAACTCACAAATCTATGAGTGTGCCGGTGACTTGTAAACTTTAGAACTTGGCTTGTATACTATTCGAGACCACCATAATAAGTATTATTTATATAATTGGAATGACTTGTCTAAATTGGTAAAATTTCTAGGATTACACCCAAAAAGCCTATTATATGTTATGTGTTATTAGCTAACTACACTGGTTAGTTAACCCCCGTATAAACCCTTTTTGTTACTCTCATTTTTAGAGTAAGATACCCCTAGAAAAACCCTCAGAGCCATTCCTTTCGTTTCTTACACCTTTGTTAAAATGTTTCGTTACACCCTTACACCTTAGCCTACCCTGTAGATTAAAATCCGTGGTTGGTTAATTGCTATAGGCAAAGTGTGTTTCCTTACATTACCTGTGTTCGCGTGCGTAATTCATTATCTATGGTTAGGTCGGGAAATTGCACAATGCAATTGGAGTGAAAGTAAATATTGTATATCTTTGAGTTTATTTTTCGTGTGTTTACTACTTTCACTATTACCGTTATTTCTGAAGTCATGAAAAGTATGAAAAATTATCCAGAGTGATCGTTTTGGTGATGTGGTGAAATTTTACACATCTATGTTTATGTTTATAGTTCGAAAAAAAAAATCGAAAAAATGAGAAAAGAAAAAGAAAAAGAAAAGTTGGATGTTTGTTTTAACCAACTTATGTAAAGTTATGTAAGTGGTCGATATCACCACTAGTTGTTGTATATTATATCTATGGATTGAATGGGAGTTGGCAGTTATGGGAACGCCAACTAAGGTTTATTCTTTGATTAAGATCTTGTTGAGTATAATTCGTGTCTACCTAAAGCGTGTGTTTCAAGTGTTAAAGCGTGAGTTATTCTATGATATGAGTCTTATTCATGGGATGGTTGGGATAGTGATTAACCACACTTAGGATTTTAATTTATTTGTTTTGTCTGTTTTTCATTTTACACCAATTTATATCCCAAATATTATCCATACCTTGTATTATTCTTTATCCAACCAAACCTTTGATTTATTGAGATTAGGGATTTGAGCAATCTTAAGTATCGTAGTCGTGGATTCGGCTATGTATTTATGATTTTGTCGCCCTTTTTGATATAATATTATTGGTGAAGTTTGGACCTATCTTTAGCCTGTTCGAGTTAAGGATTTGAGCAATTGCAAGTATCGTGTTCGTGGATTCGATCATGTATTTGTGATTTTGTCGCCTTTTCTGGAATTTGAGATCGATAGAGATTAAGAATGATTAACCTTTAAGACTAAAAACCCTTTTTACCGCTTTAGACTTGTTATTCCTTGGCTTTAGTGGGGGAGATGTGTATACTTGCCAAGCTTATGATAGAATATTCGTCACGACTGGACAGTTAAACGATTAGATTTGCTTTTATCAAATTATTTTATTTTTACTTCTAATTCGTTTAAGTGTTTGGTTGTACGATTATGACAAAAACGAATACATGCTTAAATATAAAAATAAATCCTAATATCTTTTAGGATACATTTTCATAAGATTAATTCTAAGGTTTACTTGAGGACAAGTAAAGTTCAAGTGGGGGGATATTTGATGAACTCAAATAAGTACATTTTATTACTATCATTTATCCTAATTATTTGACTTGTTTTATTATATTATGTATGAGGATTGATACTTAATCGTTTACTTTTGTAATTCTCAGTTGAAAACAAGCATTTGGTGAAACTTGGCGATTTTGGACTTATTATGGAGCAAAACATGCAAGAAGTTAAGAGTCTACTGAAATGTACAAGATCAAGACATTCTGCTCCAGATGCGCCGCATCTTGCTTATCACATACGGCGCATCACTATCAATATTTCACCAGATACGATCCAAGATACAAGAGGACATGCGCCGCATCTACTTATGGAGTTACGCCGCATATTCTGGCGGTGTACGAATATTCCTCAATATTATAATCTTGGACCCCACGCGAAGTTAAGTCAATGCGCCGCATCTACTTACTAGATGCGCCGCATCTTACCCTCAGACAGAAACTATAAATACCCCAAAGACCAGACGAATTAATAGTTCCGAAGTTTAGACAGAAGACCGAAGTACAGAAACCTAGGACGAATTCAGTCGAATAGGCAGCACAAGACACACCCAAACGAAGATACAAGAGCTGTAAGAAGGTGCTGCATGTGTTTAATTCATTAAGTAGTTTTGTTTTATTGTGTTAGTAAACTTTAATTCATCAAGATTGGTGGCTTGTGTAATGTGACAACGGAAAGATTGCACTCCCTTAAAACTGCTTTCTCATTAATTAAAGTTTATATGTTGATGTCTTTGGTGACTTTTATTAGTGCATTGATAACCTCTGTGTCTAGCTGAGCGTTGATCGGGTCGCCATGCCTCTGCCCTCGCCTATTTATTAGATCGCCTATGCATTCTATCGTCTGTAGAAGAGTAGGAAGAAAGATAAATAGGATAGTCATAAGTAATCATTAAGGGTTTACTCGCCGATAAGATTAGAACCAACGAGAAAGGACTTAATCTCGGTGCGTTGCATCGAACTATACACTTCATATAAGACTAGCAATAAAACAAGTGACAAACTACTTATCTATCAGGACAGCCCTCTTATTGTCTCAAGTATTTATCTGTGTACGTGTGTGCTATTCGCTGATTCGTGCCTATTGGTTTAGTTTATTATTTAATTGCAACCAAATCGTGCCAGTCTCTCAGACTGAAACCCCCCTTGCGTTAGAATAGGTTGTATAGCTAACTTAATATATTAAAATACTGATTAGAATAACGAGATAATACGTTCCACTCTTAGTGATCGACACTCTACTTACCATTATATTCATACTGACCGGGTACACTGCTCGTTAAGTGTGTGTGTTATTGATAAGTCGGCTAAATATAAATTTAAAACTTGAGTAGGCATTAATACTGCTAAACCGCAACGACATACACGCGCATCAAGACATATGTTGGATGATATCCTCAAAGAATCCTCAAAGATCATCCAAGATAAAAGATCAGTCATCAAATTTCACTACTGAATGCACAAAGATTAATGACTTTGAAGAATCAAAGACTACGAGCTAGGAAGTCAAATTCATATGATAGAATGCTAGAATTCAAAATGTTATTTCCGAGGTGACCTCCCTTAGGGAGAGATTGTTAGGAATATAAATATTCATATGAAGACTCGGTTACCCCGAGTACTCATTAGCATTTGGTAGCTCGTAGGATTATTAGTAGTAGTTTAGTTATTATAGAACTCGTCGAGTGGGTCGGGTCTTTACCCACTGTCAGCTCGCTCCACAGCCCACTCGGGGCACTTATGCTAGCACTATATATAGCCCTTCCCACACAAGGGAAGGGTTGGAACTCTTCTTATTTTAACCTAATACAACTTCACTTTCTCTCTCTAATTCCCAACTCTGCTCTCTTTCTCTCTCTTGACAATCGGCCAAGAATCAACCTTTTGTGTGTTATAAGTTAGTGAATATGCTACAGATTTGTTTAACCTGCAAACCAAGTTCTCTTTTCCTTTTTGTTTAAAACCTTCTAGTTGGAGCATGTAAATTTCTTCCTCAAGATTTCTATGAAGAAATGCAGTTCTCACATCTAGCTGCTCTAGATGCAGATCATACGTAGCACACATTGCCAGAACCACTCGAACAGTTGTCATTCGAACCACAGGAGAAAATATTTCATTGAAGTCGACTCATTCTTTCTGAGCATATCCTTTGACTACCAATCTTGCACGATACCTCTCCACCTGGTCATCACCGTTCCTCTTGATCTTATATACCCATTTGTTTCCAATGGGTTTTCTACCTGCTGGTAGTGGCATCAGTTCCCACGTTTTATTCTTATGAAGAGCTTCAATTTCTTCTTGCATTGCTTCCATCCAGAATGAAGCATCTGAATTATTCAGTGCTTCTTGAAGAGTTGATGGCTCTCCTTCCTCTGTAAGAAGACAGTATGCAACATTGCCCTCCATAACATAATCCGAGTGCCACACCGAGTGTTTTATTTCACGATTAAGAGTACGAGTCGTTGGAGCTTGAGACTCAGTTGTCTCATTCACCTGGTGCTGTGGTACGGCTTTAGAAGAATCACTCGACTGAGATTGCTTTTCTACCTGTATTGATGTAGTTTCTCTCTGTAGTGCTATCACCTTCTTCATTTTCTTGAATTTTGTCTTCCATAAAGACAACATCTCTGCTGACGACTACTTTGTGGGCAGTGGGATCAAACAAGCGATACCCCTTTACTCCGTCAGCGTACCCGAAGAACAAACATTTTCTGGATTTCGGATCTAGCTTTGTAGTTTCTTGAGAATTGTACATCATGTACACATGACTTCCAAATATATGAAGGTCTGAATAGTTGAACGGCTTTCCCGTCCACATCTCCATCGGTGTCTTCAACTTAACTGCAGTTAAAGGTGACCGATTTATCACATAACATGCGATATTGACTGCTTCCGCCCAGAATGATTTTTCCAAGCTTTTAGTTGCCAACATTGCCCTTGCTCTTTCTAACAAGGTTATGTTCATCCGCTCTGATAGAACTTATGCACGCCATCATCAATTAAGTTCTTGGATCGTTTTGAGCCTTAGGGTTCAACAATAACAATTAACAAATATGCAGCGGAATAAAACAAAACTATTGTTATTGACACAAAGTTTCTCTTCAATCACACCACGCCTCAAATATTATTTGATCAAAATAATACGGTTACACTGCCTTGTAACAGGGATCAAAGATCCTTGAGGCGACAAACAACTACAGTCTAGACGTTTATATCTCACGTCCTAGACACACACACACACACCTTTAGGTTACATTATGGAAGACATATTGATAAAACCTGTACCTCTAATCCTCTTTATATAATAGAGGATTAGGGTTTACAAAAGATATTCCTAAATAATTAAAAGATTCGTAGTAATCTTTTCTTCTTTTTGCACTTTCATCTTTTGTCACATTAAGCCCTCATGTTTCATTCTTCATGTTTTGTATCATCAAATCTGTAAAACCCAACAAGGTTATGTTCATCCGCTCTGCCAATCCATTCTGTTGAGGAGTGTATGCCGTCGTGAACTACCTTTTGATTCATTCTTGCCTGCAAAAAGTATCAAATTCATCACCAGTGTATTCGCCTCCATTATCTGTCCTCAAACACTTGATCTTCTTTCCAGAATCAAGTTCAACCCGCGCTTTGTAAACCTTGAAAACTTCAAACACATCAGACTTCTTCTTGATTGGGTACACCCAACATCTCCTGGAATAGTCATCAATGAAGGATACAAAATACTTTGCTCCTCTCAGGGATAGAACCGGTGCCTGCCATACATCAGAATGAACCAATTCTAGAACAGAGACACTTCTAGAATTTGATGTCTTGAATTTTAGGCGATGTTGCTTGCTGATAACACAATGCTCACAGAAAGGTATTTCAACAATAATCTTCATTCCTTGTTCCGACATATGTCCAAGCTTCTGATGCCATGTTATTGCAACTCTATGACTTGGACTATGTGAAGCAACAGATGCTTCCGCCTCCTCCATTATCTCTCCCTTCAGTTGGTATAAGTTCGCAGCCACCTTTTCACCTTTCATAAGTACAAGCGCGCCTTGTATAACTTTCATGATCTTGTTTTGTATTTCAACCTTACAACCAAGATCATCCAATTGTCCTAGAGACAATAGATTCTTTTTCAGGCCCTCCACGTGTCGCACATCCCGAATAGTATGAACTGTACCATCATGCACCTTCACCATGATATTTCCAATTCCAATTATCCTTAGTTTATGATCATTGAAACTGTACACAGATCCGCCTCCAGAGATAGGTTTATATTGATGAAACCATTCTCTTCTTGCAGTCATATAAAAAGTAGCTCTAGTATCAAACAGCCATACATCTGCAAATCTTTTCCTGCCATCATTTGCAACCGCTGCTTCACAACAGAGCGTTACCATCTTCTGAAGTACTAGCGAAATTTCTCTGAGGATTAGAGGTATTTAAACCCCGAAAATCTTTCCTAAAGTGACCCGGCTTGCCACATTTGTAGCATTTAAAATTCTTCTTCCTTCCTGTTCTAGATTTACCATGATTGTGACTCCCACAAGAGCCAAGTTCCATTGACCTCCCACTTGTCACCACCAAAGCTTCCACCTGTCTTGAACTATTTTTCCTGTCCTCTCTGTTGTTGCGCCTATTTTCTTCTTCCAGAATGGCGGCTGCAACATCATCGAAGACTAGATAGTCCGAAAGAACATTACTGGTTAAGTTGATGATAAGCTGGTCATATGAGTCAGGTAAACTTTGAAGTAGAATTTCAGCACGTTCTTGTGGCTCTGTTTTACAACTTAAAGACGTGAGCTGAGAAAATAGAGTATTCAGGTTATTAACGTGCTCAGTCACTGAAGTAGATTCCGTCATGCGAAGAGCATAAAGTTTCCTCTTGAGAAATATTTTATTGTGGAGCGATCTTGCCTCGTACAATCGAGCAAGATGATCCCAAATCTCCTTTGCCCTTTTCTTCTCCTCTATGCTTGACAAAACTCCATCTGCTAATGCCAGATGAAGATTTACAATAGCATTTCCGTCCATCTCGTCCCATTTACTGTCATCTGTGACCTCAGCTGGCCTTTCGTCAATGGCCGCTAAACATTTATCCTTTCTAAGGATAGCCTTCATCTTTAATTTCCACAACGAGAAATTATTCCCACTGAATTTTTCGATTTCAAATTTTGTCGCCATTGCTACAATCACAATCTACTTTTCAACAAAACTATTATTTAATAATAGTAATGAACACTTTTTGAGTGAGTATAATCTTACTTATCTTTTTATGTGGAGGGTCCACTTATTAGTGGCAACCGCAGAACATATGATAAATAATTATACACACACCCAACCTTAGCTCTTGATACCACTTGTTGAGAAAAGTGACACCGGATTGAAGCAAACCCACAACTAAAATAAGAAAATACTAATAAAGATGACACACGGATATAACGTGGAAAACCCCAATAGGGTAAAAACCACGGGCAAGGAAAGATACGTTTCACTAATGATGAAAATTAGGAGTTACACCTTCTCCCTAGTTACAAGGATAAACACTAATCGTTTTATCTCTTGTATTAGGAGATACCATACAAACTCTCTAATAGTTAACTCACAAGTACTTGGAGAAAGAAGGATACAAAGTACACTGTGTGTTTCTTTGTTGGAATGGGTTGCTTTGAATGAGACTACAAACCTTCTATTTATAGTAGTAGTCCAGGCAACGATTCATGCATTTGGTACACAAAATGACAAAAGCAAGTAGGCCAAGTTGTCTTCCAAGTTGCAACCTATCACTGTCCAAGTTGAGAAAGAATCTTTTTAGCTACAATGTATCATTAACATAAAGTTCATCTTCCCTTTCTTCTTCGGTGGTGCTTGCAAGATGAACTCTTTTATTGACGGGTGTTATTTCACAAAGGTATGATTCATTCCCCATTTCGTAAACTTATTGTTGTATATAGACGGAAGAAATAGATAATGGCACATGTCTTACCAAATAAATGTTGATTACGTACAAAGATACAATCGGGTTCATCAGGTGGTACATATATGCCATCGAACCAATCACCGTAATCCCATCTTCTTTCCTATTTGTTTGAATTCCTCAATCTCCATACAAGTTTAACCCAATTTCCAAATTCAAATAAATTCATTACCAAAAAGTTTGTTATTGAGACAATATATTTTTTGAAATCAGCTGACGAACAAACCATAATTTTTTTAAAAAAATTGGTCAAAAGTATTGTAAATCAATTTCAAGACCACTTGTACTCAAATGCACACTCTCTACCTCCTTGAATTTCTATAATAATACTGGTTACGAAATTACATACCATTTGCTCTAAGCCTCAGTCCAAGTGTGGGTTTATATAGCTTGTTCGGTGAAAATCCATAAACATAAAACCATGCATCTCTTTATCTGCCATGAATACCCGAAAAAGTAGTGATAATTTATGCTGAACTTGTAGGTTTTCAAAACGTATTTCATGCTTAGAGGTTCATATTTTTGCTGCAAAAGGAATAACTGAGATGTATATAAATAGTGGGAACATGAAATGCTTGAGATAACATTACAACTAACACACTAAAAAGATCTCGATGAACCCAAGTTCCAATCCTTGTCTCTAGTTTACTTTCCCTCAACATTAAGATTTCAATATATTTTTGGCATACTTTGAATGTTTTAAAAATCTGGTCTTGAATCGACCTGGTCGAGTCACCGGGCCAATGGGTTACCGGTTCAACCGATTTAACCGTCGGGTCAATCCGGTTTTCTATTTATGTAGATTGCAATATTTCGGCTATCAAACACTTATAAAACCTTTAATATTTAATATCAACATACATAAAATCTAAATAATTCAATGCCGAACGCTTAATAAGTTTATAAAACACATATTATACAATACAAAACACACAAAATTCAGAACGCAAGTTTTAAACCTAAAAACAACATTATCCATCACCACAATAAATCCAAACTTATCATGTATATTATGTAACATAAAATTAAAAGAGAACTATCAAATACGGCCAACTTTAGTGAACTGTGTTGACTTGGGTCACATGAAACTCGACGGGTAAAACTCGGTTTTGAAGCCTCAAAACACTGGTTCATTTTGACCCGTTTTTCAGCCAAAAATGGTTTAACCGGTTCAACCGGTCGGGTCGAACCAAGTTTTAAAACAATGCATACTTTTGAGGTTAACCTGCCAAAGTGAAGTCCTTATAAAGGATTCATGCATACCAAAATGAAGTATACAACAATACCCAATCCCGTCGGAGCGAAGTATGGGGAGATGAGATGTAGACATTCACACCTCTACCCGAGAATAAAAGGACTGCTTCCAGAAAACCTCCCACAAGTGTTTAGGAGCAAGCAAAAAGACTAATATGTGAGGTGTGTGCGAAGAAATAGAGGCCAAAACATAAAAGAAATAGAGGCAAAGACAAACAAGCGAGCAAAGACATATCCGCAAAAAAACATGGAAGCATGCGGGCCAAAAAAGGAAAAAAAAATGACACTAGGGGCACATAAGCTCACATTTCATAGAGTCAACATATCAGAGGATAAAACAAAACAAGCAAAATAATATCTGACCGCCTCTAGTTGGTTAAAAATATCGCACAAAATGAATGAAAAAAAAAAAAAAAAAAAAAAAAAAAGGTGAGGAGACATTAAGGGGCATTAAAACACACTCTACACATCTAGTTGGTTAAGAGGTTTAAGCCTCTGACTACGTCCGAATGAGAAAAAAAAAACAAACGCACTTATGAGGCCAAATGTTTGAGCACGTTTGAATGAGTCAGACCAAGAGGCTATTTTTAAAAAACAAACACCGCCTAAGAAAAAGATAATGGGTAGTTGAAGATGAGCTAGTTATTATTTTATTTTTTTTGCAATTAGTTACAAGTAAAAAGAAAAAAATACCCCTCATATTAAATCCACGTTAGCAGATAACGGGAAAACATTTGTGTCGTTTGTCTCCAGTGATGTATAATGTCTAACGTTTATTGACGTGTATATATATATATATATATATATATATATATATATAATATATATATATATATATATATATATATATATATATATATATATATATATATATATATATATATATATATATGTCTAAACTTTTTTGACATGTAAAAATGGGCAAACCAAAATAGACGTATTTTGATGTTTACTCTATAGAAATATTTGTAATTGACAAAAGGGTTAATTCTATATTTACCCAATATAAACTTCAAAATGCCATATGTACCCAACTTACAAGTTAATAAAGCATAATGTGCAATGAATTTAATGCATGTTTGGAGAAATATGAAATTTTAATATTTTTATTGTAGAAACATGTAATTGCCCCATAAAAAAACTGTTCGTATGTTAGAGTATATATGTTTCCGATCTAACTTTTTTAAAACACATAAGTTAGCTTTAAATGTAATCTTTTATTATGATATCAAACTATAAGACCCTTTCCAACGGTTAACGCCAAATGGCGTTAAAGGGACTAAATTCGCAGCGTTAAGGGGCGTTAGCTGTTGGAAGCCTCTTGCGTTAACGTGGCGTTAAGGAACGCGTTATACCCTTAACGCCACGTTAAGGGTATATTGCGTAAAAAAAAAGTTTTTTTTGTCACTTTAGGCCCCCATATCTGTCGCTATCTTTCATGTTGAATTCAAAAAAGGTTTCATTTCAGCCCCTAAATTTTATAACCGTTGGAATACAACGGCTTCCACAAAAAAAAAAAATAATAATAATAAAAAAATAAATAAAAATAAAAATAAATAAAATTCAAAACCAATTTAACTCTCCTATAAATACCCATTTCACACCACACTTTTTTTTCACACTTCCACAAATCAATATACTCTCATCTTCAACCTTCCAAAAAAAAAAAAAAAAAAAAAAAACTTTTCCATTCACAATGGATCCGGAAACTAGTCACGAACAAGTTGATGTCGACTTTTCAAGTGATGAAGATGACATTCAATGGATGGCATCCGTGTACGAACAAGTTGTGCATATGGAACAACAAGAAGCAGCTGGACCTTCGATTGTACGTGGGCATATCTTTCGTGAACGTGAACTTGCTGATGAACGTTTGTGTGCTGACTATTTCGATCGAAATTGTAAGTATCCGCCACAGTATTTTCGAAGAAGATTTCGTATGAGCCGGAGACTATTTCTACGATTAATAAATATTTAATTCGCTATCATGTTATGTTTCTTTAATTTCAGTTGTATTTTTTTATTTTATTTTATTTTTTTTTTTTTTTTTTTAAGTATGTTATGTTGGTAATGTAATGTTATGTTTGAATGAATGTTATGTTTTAAAATAAATGAAGTTATTTATAAGTTAGGGGTTGAATTTGAAAATATTTGATATAAAGGTGAGTTAAGGTGTGTTAAAGCTGAGTTATTGTTGGAAGGGTTAAAGCTGAGTTAAGTTAAGGTGTGTTAAAGCTGACGTGACAGTGCCTTAAAATTTAAGGCTGAGTTATTGTTGGAAGTGGCCTAAGCAACTAATAGGGCTAATGACTTGAAAACTTGTCTAACTTTTTAATTTTTGTTGTTCTGTGTAACCATCTTTTTATTTTGCTATTAAAACCAAAAGCACTCAAATTTCGACTTTTGTGTGTATTTTGTTTATGAAAAATGATCATTTTACCTTTGAAAATTTGAAAAAGTAAAAGTAGAACGATTACAAAATAATCAAAATTTGAAAGGTTTGTGTTTTGGCAGAAAAAAGGCCAAATTGCATATATATATATATATATATATATATATATATATAGTGGGACTTTCATTTCAGAACCATCTTATCTGCGAGAACTGACAGAACCACTAAAAACATACATGCACGCCTTTTAAAATAAAATAAAATACATGCAAATCATCAATAATCGTAAGTATCCACCTATGTTCTTCAATATCATCATGAACTCATCATCTTTTTCACAAAAACCTTACACACGGCCGCAATATTGTCATTGCACGCCTTATAAGAACATACATGCACACCTTCAAAGAAAATTTTTGTATTTTCAATTTCTTATCAAATTCTTTAGAACAACCATGTTTTTTTTAAAACATATATGTTGTTTTTTGAACATATGTGCAAAAATACAATTATTGAAGGCGTGCATGTATGTTTTTGGTGGTTCTGTCAGTTCTCGCAGATAATATGGTTCTGAAATGAAAGTGCCCCTATATATATATATATATATATATATATATATATATATATATATATATATATCCCTCCCAAAGTGAATAATTGCATATATATCCTTTGTACAAGTTTTTGATGCACATAATACAATGATTTTTATGCATACTTTGAATATATATGCAATTTTGCATTTTCGAAAAGAGATATATATGCAAAAAGCACCTAAAAAAATTGACAAATCATCAAAGTGGACTTAAATTCAACCCAATTAATAACTAGCCCATTTAAAAAACCTACCCCTCTTTGTTTCCAAATCCCAATCACCAACAACCAACGGCAATCAGATAATCTCCGATCAAATCTCACCGGAAAAATAATGGCTCGATCGTTCTCAAACGCTAAACGCCTCTCATCTTTCTTCGGTGACCAGCTTTCCGTTGTCATTTCAAAGTAATCTCGCTTATTTTTACTTAATTTCAATTCAATTATTATATTTGTTGCGCTTTAATTATTTTGACCTAATTGTTTAGATTTATTTCTTTTATGAAATTTTTAGCTAATTTTTATGGAATATTGTGTTATAAATGTAGGCTATGTTTGGCAAAACTAGCGGTAGTAGTTAGTTAGCAGTAGGAGTAGCGCGTCATAAAAGCTAAAAGCTAAATGCTTAATTTTATATCCAATTATTATATTTGCATGTAATGAATTGCTTATGATTAGCGTTTTAGGTATTGATGCTCGTTTACTCAAATTTTGACCTAATTGTTTAGATTTTATTTGTTTTATGAAACGATTAGCTTATTTTATGGAATATTGTGTTAGAAATATACAGGCTATGTTTGGCAAAACTAGCGGTAGTAGTTAGCAGTAGCGCGTGATAAAAGCTAAATGATTATTTTTATTCATTGTTTGATAAGTGTGGTTTGAATAAGTAGTGAAGCGTATGTTTCGATCTGAGTGTTTATTTTTTTTTAGGTTTTAATGTTCAGCTAATTTTTTGAAATATTGTCTTTGAAATGTGTAACAAAAATGTATGATTAGATACGAGTACGTGTTATATAGGCTATGTTTGGCAAAACTAGCAGTAGCCGCAAGCAGTAGTAGCGCTTCTATTATCAGCGTTTTGAATAGGAGCGTTTAATGAAATTTTAGCTAATTTTTTGGAATATTGTGTTTGAAATATGTAGCAAAAGTGTATGCGTGCGTGTTATATATATAGGCTATGTTTGGCAGAACTAGCAGTAGTTATTTACTAGTAGGTGTAAGCAGTAGCAGCACCGCTTTTATTAGCGTTTTGAATAAGAGCGTTTATACAAATTTTTGCTAAACAAGCATTATATTCCAAACGCTAAACACTTCAAAAAGCTCGTTGCCAAACACAACAATAGATTAGGTTTGGTCGTTTAGATGTAATTAACGCCTATGATCAAGTCTAGATGTTCGTCTACTCAAATTTTCACCTAATAGTTTGATAATTGTGCTTGAAATAAGTGGTGAATCATATGTTTGGATCTGAGTGTTAGGTTCGTACGGATTTTGTGATAGTTGTTTGATAATTGTGTTTGAATTATGTTACAAAAGCTTGTGATTTGATGGGAGTGTTTATTTTATGTAGCTTTTATTACTTTAATGAACTTTTTTAGCCAATGTTATGATAATTGTATTCAAATGTGTAACAAAAGTGTATGATTGGATGTATATGTTATCAGCTAAAAGCAAGTTAGCAGTAGCAGCGCGTGTTAAAAGCTGAAAGCTTAAACGCTTATTATATTAGTGCTTAATATAGGAGTGCTTAAACAAGATTTTAAAAGCTAAAATTTGGTAAACAAACGAGCATTATCTTCTAAACGCTCTAGAAAGCTCGTTGCCAAACACAACCATAGATTTATATTATATTTGCTTACTATGATGGAGATAGTTGTTTGATGATTGTGTTAAACATATGTAATGAAAGCATATGATTTGATATGAGTGTGTGATAAATAGGTTCTATTCGTTTACTAAGATTTTGGGCTAATTTTTTTAATACTGCTTTTGGAATATGTTATCAAAGCACATGATTAGGTATGAGTATGGGTGTAAATGAGCTGAGTACTGCCAAGTTTGAGCTCGACTCGACTACTAAAACTCGAGATTAAAACTCAACTCGAACTCAGCCGAGATTTAGATTTTAAGCTCGAGCTCGACTCATCATCTAAAATTCAAGATTGAAAATCGACTCGAGCTCGATTATTTCCACATTTTAAGCTTGAGCGCGATGAAAAATCAGCATATCAAGCTCGTCTCGACTTGATTTTATGAAAGTTAAGTAATTACATGCATATGCAACGGTAAAAATGTAATTTAATCAAAGATTAGTAAGGCTCGTGAATCTCACCAGCCGAGTATTTTGGAGCTCGAACTTGACTCCAAAGTGTACTTGAGTAGCTCGAGCTCGACTCATTTGTATCGAGTCGATTTGAGTAGTTTACTAGTCGATCTCGAATTCTCGAATAACTTGCTAGCTGTCTCGTCTCATTTACATCCCTAGGTATGAGTTTGTGTTTTGATACAGGCTCTATGTGGTTGCTGAGATTTTTATTAAATAATTGATTGAGAAATGTGTTTTTCATTTTGTAACGAAAGCATATGACTCAATCTTTGTTTGTGACTGTGTGTTCGTGTGTGTGTGTTTTATAGCGATCCTGTTTGTTCACTGAGAGTCTGTGACTATAAGTTAAATGTGTAATGTATTATACAGATTATCTTCATTTACTAAGGGGTTGCTTGAATTAGCTTATTTTTGGGCTCATGGGCTTATTTGAATTTAAAAAAAGCTCATTAGCCCAAAAAAATGACCTTACGAGCTTTTTCAGATTTGAATAAGCTCATGAACCCAAAAATAAGCAAACACCCCTTAAGATTTAGAGATGATTCTAAAAAATTATGTTCAGATTGTGTAACAGAAGCATATGATTGTATATGACCTTTTGTGTGTGAGCCATGAATTAGGTTTTGAGCTTATTCTTCTATAATATTGCTTGATGTAATGAAAATCTGATGTGAGAGTGTGGTTTATATAAATTAGAGTAAATTACACCGTTCGTCCTTGTGGTTTGCGTTGACCGCAGCCTTTCGTCCTTTGACCCAAAAAAATGTGCCGTTTATCCTTAAGTGGCAAACGTTATCCGTCGTTGGTCCCTCCCTTTAACGGCTCTCAGTAACGTTCATTAAGTCACCCCATGTGATACCCACATGAGGGTATTTCCGTCATTTCACACTCCATCTTCTTTCTTTATTCATCTTCATCTCAAATCATCAATTATAGTCTGAAGTTCCTCCATGACCTACTAGACCTTTTTTCATGAGTTAAAGTAAACTGAACAATAAACAATATGAATTGAACCAACCTTTTAGATTTAGCCCTACCAAACACATCTTTCACAGCCAATTTGGCATATACGACTTTTCATATGTTTTAGACTTTTAGGCATTTCATCAAACATTTGGTGTTCATAAGAAAACATAACCCAGTCTTTACTCTCACTTCATCAGACAAATAAATACACTTAAATCAAAAAATGTTTTTCACCCAATTTTCTACTTATCAATAAAAAAACCAAGCTCGTGAACAGAAAATCAAACCCCATGCGCTTTTAGTTGTGAAAGAGACTAACGTTGGTGTGAGTATTTTCTCGTCGACATTTGCAGTGGTGGCAGACCAGATCTGTGGCGGTGGACTGAATTTCTAGGTGGTTGACCGGAATGGGTGTGGAGGATTACTGGTGATTTTATGATGTACAAGGAGGTTGTTGTCGGTGTTCTTGAAGATGGGTGATGGTGGGTTTTGTATTATGGTGATGGGTTTTGCAAAATGGGTGTTTTTATCAGGTAGTTGTGTCTATATTTACATGAAGTGATGAAGATGATAATGAATTTGAGTGTATTTGTTGAAGATGATAATTTAAGTATTAGTAAAGTAATAAAGTGAGGATTTTTTAAATACTTTTTTTTTTTTTTTTTTTTTTTAAATTTGTTAGTGCTCAAAGAAAAAGAAGCACGTGGATAGAGAAGGGAGAGACAAATATTTTATTCTCATTTTTGGACCTAAAAGGACAAAAATACCCTTGGGTGTGCTGACTTAATGAACGTTACTGAGAGCCGTTAAAGGGAGGGACCAACGACGGATAACGTTTGCCACTTAAGGATAAACGGCACATTTTTTTGGGTCAAAGGACGAAAGGCTGCGGTCAATGCAAACCACAAGGACGAACGGTGTAATTTACTCTATAAATTATATCTGGTTACTGACCTTTGGAGATAATTCTTTTATAATTGTGTCTGAGTTACGTCAGGGAATTATAATATTATATGATTGAATCCAAGTGTATTTTCTACAGAGTCTATTCGTTTTTGTTTGATAATTGGGCTTGAAATGTATAATGAAAGCATACAATTAGATCTGAGTATGTATCTTGTACAGTTCTAATTTGTTTACTAAGATTTGGAGATAATTATGCTTAAAACATGTAACAAAAGAATATGACCGAGTTCAAGTGTATTTTATGTCGATTCTATTTATTTACCAAGGTTTTGAGATAGCCGTCTGATATTTGTCTGTGATTTTGTTACAGGCGTGGACTTGCTGCTGCACCACAGGGAGGTGCATTGGGCGGTGGCGCTACAATGATGAACAAAGTAGGTGAAGAGTCATTGAAACCGACTTCAACAGTTCCAGAATTCCGATCAAACCAGGTTCACTCTTTATTGAACAATATCCACCCGTTCTCATCGCATGCTAATCTTTACAAGTCACAGATCCCTTCGATGTTATCCTTTACCAGTAGCTTTTCTACATCTGCTACCCCATCAGTCAGCCATGCTCGTCCATTATCTCCCCATCTTTCAATCTATAAACCACAATCTAATTCGATGTTTTCCATCGGGAATAGGATAGCTGCTCTGGCTCTATCTGGTATTGCATTGTTGTTTTATGTTCTGTGTATGAAAACTGGTTTGATTTGCTTTACCTTCTATAGTTTCTACCAAGTCTTGTTTGGAGTCGCGGGGTTCACTGGGTTGATTTGTTATTCATCGATTCCGCTCATCATCCTTCATATCCTCCATGCAGTGAAGCACTAAATTTACTTTCAAAAAATGTGAATCCTGAATGGATTTGATGATGTAATAGGTGGACAGTAGTGGCTTGTTCTTGTTTCCTGCAAAGTAATAAGCAATTGCAGACTTCTTGTACCTTTTCTCTCTTTGTTTGTTAAATAAGTAAATGCTATGCTTGTTTGATGCAAGTGGAGTCTATAGCAAAGTAAAATTTTCCCTTATTGGTTTATTGGTTTGGAACAAAATCATTTCATGTATCATCTTGAATCTGTGTGATGTGAATTAAGTCTGACCAGCTACTTTCATTTTGCGGGACGACATAGAATGTTTTGCCATTTGAATAGGCTAAACACTTTCTTGTAGGATGAAAATGATGACTGATTGAATGCATCCGTCTATTTGCTCATTGAACTTATTATGCTGATATGTAACCTTACGTGGTATAGTGTAACCATTCGGCATCTATCGTGATGTGTTCGTTTGTAGTATTTGATATTGAAAGCTATGATTTGCTAGGAGCATATTGTGGTTATGATTATAACTATATTTACTTAGAAATTAGAATTGATGATTAGATGCTTGGATCAGTTCCGTTTCTTTTGGATTTATGATTTGATGCATCTGTTGTTCTGTACATTGAAGTTTTTAATGTAGGTAGGTAACCATTTGTGGGCATGGACACATGGTTTTAGTCAAATGTTGTCTATACTCTATACTCATCTATAGTGCGACGTGTACTTGATCTTATAGACGTATAGTATTCTTTTGCAGTGTATGAAACTCAAACTTTAATTTGCCGTATTCTTTTGTAGTGTATTCTTTAGACATAGTATATTTTTGTAGTGTATGAAACTCGAGCTTTGATGTGTGCTTGATCCTTTAGGCATTGTTTTTGTGCAATTGCATTCTCAGAGATATAAACAAATCAAAGGAGTATTGAGCTTCAAAGTGCAGAAGTTAGTCAGACTTGATCACTTGATTACTAAATTTTCAATTTGTATCAGCCCTATTAATTGGGTCTTTTGTGTCCCTCTTAATAGTTTTGGTGATGTGCATTAGCATGTAAACCAGCACTGCTGGTTCAGAGTTAAATCTTTTTAAGCGATATTTGGTAGTATTTTTTCATAATTAGTACAAAGTAGATGGTTCATTCAAACCAAGTTTAGTTCAGTACTTCAGTTAAATCTTGCATCAAATTGAGGCTGGGGGCCAAGTGAGGTTAAAACTCTCTTTAGTTGGTGGTTTATATATTCTAGTGGCATGCTTTTTGAGGATTATTGAGTATCTTTCCTGTGGGTGATTGTTGGTTTAAAGGTCCTTACTTTTGGATCATCAATTGCTAGATTCCATCCTTTACAGCAATTTTTGTAGTGTTGACTGTCAATATCGCGGGTAATTGATGGTATTTTACCAGCTGATTTTGAACTAACCGTGAGGTCTATCGCAAGCTTTGTACCTTCCTTGATTCATGTTATTCGTTTTGTAGCACAAGACACGTATAAAATCTTATCCACATTTTCAATATGGATATGTGTTTAAACGAAAAGAGTATTGTTCTTCTCAGTGCCTACAAGACCCATTGTTGGTCATATTCTTTTCTACTTTGTTACTAGCTTTTTGATGTGGTGTTTAGCCAGACTTCTCTCTCTATATATATCCTTTGCCGTTCCAAAATGCACCATTCCCTTCAACCTAAACATTTTGCACGCTAGTTTATATTGTACTTTTGTAATAATTTTCCGAAAACTTAGCTGTTGTACAAGTGATTGCGTGTAATGGATTTCAAGAAGTGTGTTGTTATGCATACTCTTGTGACCCACCTTTTACTCTCCTTATTAACACTACAAGACAATTTTTAATCAGTTTCTGTTTCGTATTTTTTGTCTTTTAATTCATTTGACTTGTCAAACTTTATATTTTCTGCTTCGTACTTTATGTTTCTTAGTTTTATAATAAAAAAATTATAAAAAAACTAAAAAAATAACAAAATAAATAGGGGGTTAATTGGATGTATATCCATTCCCTTCAAAGAAATGAATGACAACCTGTGATTTTAAAATATGAAAATGGTACGATGAATATTCATTTGGTTCTTGTGATACTGAAAAAGCTAGCACATCCTTTTGTCCAATGAATATTCATTTGAAATGCACCATTAATGAGTTGGTAGGTATCATCAACATTAAACACATTTTCACCAACTCTACACTTTCTATATATCTCTCTTCAATGACCCAACCCAACTATGCAATTCAACCTTTCAACTATTTTAAATGCAAAGCTTCTCAAAACCAAGGTTTTGTGTTAACATTAGTGGGATAGACTATTTTCATAAATATACACAGGTTAGTCATTTTTTCTAGCAATATTTTCACAAAATAGCATATAAAATTGTAAATGTGTGAGAAACAGTGCTCCCATACCCTACACCGGCGGGATTTGGTATGTTGTTGATAGTGCGATAAACATTGCTATTTTGATCAAGCTTTGAATTTTGAATGGGTTGGATCTTGATCTAGATCTGTTCCGTTTCGATTTGTACCATTTATATGACCCAACAGGGAGAAAAACATGATCCATCAACCCAATTAAAGATCCAACGGGTCAACCCATTTAAATGGATCATTACGTGGGTCGACCCACGACCCGCCTGGGTCGTCTCATTTAAATAATAAAATTTTAATTAACAAATTAGCATTCATGAAAACTTGTTTTCAACTGTATAACCATAACACTTATATTCCTGATGGCTATACCTTCTTTGAGCAAAAAATAAGTCATATAAACATTTGTTTATATTTTTCACCTTGATTTCGGAAAACCTCTTTGTTTTTGTGACTGCATTTAGTCCACCGAGTATGATAATGGTAGGTATAACGGGATACTTTTTTTTTATAGATAAACCACTCATAACTTGTAACCTCCAACTAGAGGTGCAAATAAATCGGTTAAAACCGGTTTTCGGTTTTGGGAAAACCGGTTATAAAAAAACCGGTTTTCCTAAAAACCGGTTTCGGTTTTTTCGGTTTTTCCGAAATCGGTTTTTTCAGTTATAAATGTTCGGAATCGGTTTTTTTCGGTTATAAATTTTTGAATCGGTTTTTTACCGGTTCGGTTTTTTTCGGTTATAAATGTTCGGATTCGGTTTTTTTATCGGTTATTTACCGGTTCGTTTTTTTTTCCGGAATTTTACATACATGTTCGAACATTGAATTCTTGAAATGAATCGTATTTGCCAAATATATTGAATTCTTGAAAGTTATGTGAATTTATACTTGATTTTATTGGAAAAATGATTTCGTGAACAATGGCGCAAGTTTCGTAATTTTTCGAGTCCGTTTAATATGTCGAATGAGTCCCGAACCGTTTTGACGAGAAGTATTGCTAGTTAACCCTTTTAGTCCCTCTTGTATACTTTTATTTGCAACCCAACACTTTCCCTTTTGCCCCACTTTGGTCCATCCATCCATATAAAAGCCCTATTTTATTTATTTTATTCATTTCTCACACACACCACTCTCTCACTACTCTCTCCCCTCTCTCTCTCTATACCGCCGTCCGGCCACCGCCGTCCGGCCACCGCCACAGATTCCGGCCAAATTATTTTTATTGTTCCAAACGATAGATCGGGCCACCTCGACTTCATTTCTACCACCCACTCGCCACCACCACCCTCGAACCACCCCGACTTCATTGCAATGGCTAGTAAAAAAAATAATAATAAATAAAAAAATAAAACCGGTTAAAACCGGATAAAAAACCGGTCCACTTATAAAATCGAAAACCGGTCTAACCGGTTCGGTTAAAAAAAACCGGTCCAGTTTTAAAAAAAAACCGTTTTTTTTTAAAACCGATTTCGGTTTTGTCGGCCGGTTAAAAAAAAAACCGGTTTGGTTTTGCACCTCTACCTCCAACACGACATCAGTTAGTGACTCTTGCTTATGGCCCATACTTGCTACCTTTAGTATAGATCTAAACAACATATGAGTAGTTTAATCGATCACTTATTTTGTTTAAAACTTTGATTAGGTTTTAACCATTACTATATAATTTTAATAATTTTTGTTGTTGTAATATATGCTAAAGATTTTTTAAACTATCATTGGATGAAAAATTAAACAGTTTTATAACACTTTATACTATCATTGGATGAAAAGTAAAATAGTTTTATAACACTTTTAACCTTTTTAGTGGCATTTTAGTACTTTATGATTCGTACATTTTTTTTTTACCGTAGTGGTAAGGTTAACATGGATAGAATTTAGAGTTTTAGAACTATGAGTTAAATGGGTCGACCCGGGTCATGATTCATCCATTTAAATCAGTTGGATCGTGGGTTGAATCATGATCCACTTAGTTGGATCATGAATCGGATCATGATCCATTTAGTTGGATCATTAACGAATCGAATCATGATCTAACCCAAACGTGTTAAGGTAAGGTTTATTTTTGTTTCTATTAGTGTGATTCTTGACGTTCCTTTTATTTTAATTACATAGGTTATATTCTCAGTGGATAAAGATGGATACGCTAAGTATTTTCATCGTGTTGGGCGAATATGAAAGGGTTCTTGCCAAGATTAAAGAATGTGATAAGAGTGAGGGTGAATCTTCAACGTCAGGAAAGAAGGAGAAATCAAGGGAGTTGATAGATCAATCTGCATTGAATGATGATCAAATAAGGCTCTTTTGCGTCCTGAAAGGATGTGATTACTTTAACGGCATTGGTCTTGGACATGACAATGACACACTCCGTAAACTAGTAAAGGATAGTGATTACATTGAGACAATGCAAAAACCGAAGGATAAGAAGTTACACAGATCACACAACATTGAAAAGTCTATATTTGAGTCATACATGACTTACAAACACCATCTAACATTGAAAAGTCTATATTTGAGGCATACATGACTTACAAACACCATCAAACCTTGCTAGGTTTTTATGAGAGTCAACTATTGTGAAATTAATTACAGGCATGAACTTGACTGTTAGTTAAGGCCACTCGTAACTCTTCAGTCTCATACATTTTTGGTATGAGGTAGTGAATGTAGAAATTGAAAATTGTATTAACAGATTTACTAAATAATGAAGTTTACAGGATATTAAATAAAAGACAAACTAACCTAACCTTAACAACTAAACGGGCCAAACCCAACGGGCTTACGGGCCTTTATGATCTAACATACCCTCTCAAACTCACAATGTATTAAGAGTTTGTCAAAAAGAAAATAAACTAAAAATGGAAAAACAAACGAAAAGTGGAGTGTCCTATAGTGCAAACTCGGTGCTAGACGGAGTCTAAATCAGATGCAATCCAAACTGTAATAAGGCAACAACAGTCAAGTCTAAAACAGACGGACCAAAGTCATTGCAAAATCATAATCAGAGCAACATAATTACGGAGATGAACGAGAGTAGAACATGCAGACAGAGCAGATTCAGAGCAAAATCAGGCGAAACCAGATGCATAATCACGTGTGAAATCAGACATATACAAAACCAAACGTAACCGGATGCGTAACCAGGCGAAGCCACCAACAAAACATTACAACCTGTTCAATGCCATTACCAAGCAAAATATCAATAATGACTTTGACAAACTGTTTGTCAAACAATCAAGCATTTTTTATTTTTATTTTTCATCTTTGACCTAGCTCTTGATACCATGTAGAAATCAGAGGGAAACTAACAGATTCACTAAATAAGGAAGTTTACGGGATATTAAATATAAGACAAACTAACCTAACCTAAGCAACTAAACGGGCCAAACCCAACGGGCTTACGGGCCTTTATTATCTAAGAGTGAATACACATGGATGTATTCTTCTACGTCTCATTCGACTTGATGGGAATCGAATAAGAGTAAAAGAGACCAAGACATATGGTTCCTCCAAACTCATGCATTATTCTCTAAGAGCTTGAGGTGTCGTGACAAGCTTTAGCTCGTCATTTGGGCCCCACGGGTTGTCACATCACCATAACACAACCCCTTCTACAACCCTCTTAGGGTGGAGGGTGTGGTAAGAGGTTTTCCCTCACCACATCAGCTCCACATCAGCTTTTTCTCTCTCCAAAACTTTTTTCTTCAACTTTCCTTTAACTGTTGTAGCACATTCTTTCTGTTCTAATATATTTTTTTTTTCTTCTATATTTTATCATTTAAAAATACCCCCAAAATATCAATACCCACCCACAACAACCAATAATATAATCTTTCTCTCACTTAAGTATTTCTCTCACTTGCTTCTACTTTCGGGACTTGAATGCCGAACAGGAAAAAGATTCTCATTTCCCACTAAGTAAGGTGTGGTACTATTGTTTTTCGATGTGACATATCATACTTTCCTATAAGAAAAATATTCCCACACCCTTCACACTTATCACAACTAAACACAACAACTTCATTTGGGTCCCACCACTTCCTATTTTATTCAACTAAACAAACGTTCACTTGCAACTTTCTTCTCCTCCGTACAATATTTACCTTCGTCGTGCAAACGACAAGGTTGGGTTTGGCGAAGGACAACATACCCTCTTGGTGTGGTGGCGAGCTGTGGCAAGGGTGCCATGTAGGAGTGGCGAACGGTGACAAACACCACACCTCAAGCTCTAAGACTAACTGCATAACAATCTAACAAACTTGGTCCAGTTTCTGCTCTTATGTAACCAACTTTGGGGAAAAAAAAATACTGTTCAAGGTAACCAACTTTCAGGAATATCAATTTAAGGTAATCAGTAATCACTCAAATGATAACATGGCAGTTCACTTTCGGAAACATTTGAAAAAGTTCGATTATTTGACATGGTGACTCTAGTAATCTGAGGTGAATAACCTCATATCGAAATATCTGACAGCTTGATGGTTTTTCCTGCCTAAAATAAGCTGGTTACCCAGAACAAGAATCATACTGATGATGTTACTTTGTTAACTTTTTATGCAATAAGCACATACTCTCTATCCCTCAAGGAGTATCAACTATTATTGGGCACAAAAATTTAGAACACTTTAATAAAATAATAGAGATCTATGAAAGGCCTAGAAATTTAACACTTGCAATTTATCAAACATAAGTGTAACACACTTGATCAGCATATTATCACAATTGGGTGGGACGAATGACTAAGTATGCCCATAATATACTAAGATGAGTGCAAGAAAGAAATTATCTTTTTGCATTGAAAATAGCCTATTGAGAAACCAATAATGATGATAGAACTATCATCATTATCCGAGGTTGTGCAAAAAGTTTGAGGATGCTATATTTGTCATGAAGTCGCCTAAACACATACTCACTTTGAGAAATATGATACGATGTTTAGTTAAGACACTCACTAGGATAGTCGTATCTAGCTTTCCCCCACCGATGAAGGAGCCATTCTGCAAATGAAGGGATAAACTTCTTTTTGATAATATCACAATAGTTGACTCATAAAAAGCGATGTTTTCGGAAAAAAATCGCAAAGTTTGACTTTGCAAGGTCAAACCTTGCGAATTTTTTTTCAAAAAATTCGCAAGAACCTTGTGATTTTTCATAAAATTCACAAAGTCTCGCAAAACTTGCGGATTTTGTGAGTATTTCGGATTTTTTGAAAAATTGGGCATTGGGCGAAGTATGTTGCACACAACTAGGCTATGAGACATACTGTGCCTCTACGAAAGAGATGGTCCAGTTGGTTCGTAAGGTAATAGAATTAAGAGTGACTAATTACAACACACTTTTATAGATTACTATTCTTAACTGTATTTTGTGTTTTGTTGTCACAGTGCAAAGAGGGCGGTTACAGCGGCACCATCAAGATGATCCCGGGACATGGCTCCCCAATCACTAATGAAACAGAGATGTCCGTCCTCATGAAATTTCAATGCAATGGGCTGGATTCTCTTTTAACCGAGGCTGGAAGGCCATCATGGTGAGCTATATCCGTGTACTTTATAATGCTATATGACTTCAAGTTGTTGAGTTCAATAGTTCTTTCAAGACCATAATATGGTTTTGGATTTTAACTTTGCTTTTGTTTGTTTGAGATATATACATGATTAATGAAGCTTACCGCCTTTAACCCAATTTGTTTAGGATGACGGAAAAGAAGTTTGTGACATTGATTTTAGTTGGGGAAGATATGATCACACCTGTAACAAATGGTAGTTTTCCATTTTTATAATAATGATTAATTATTAGAAAATGCGCATTTATTATTTTCTGACTCTGGTTAATAAGGGATTATCTCATTTAATTACGTTATCACACTAAGATAACTTAAACATTGATACATAATGGAACGAGCTCACACACGGACTACGGAAACCATTTAAAACCAACTATAAACCAAACGGATTCCTTAATTCATAATTGGGCCAAGTGAGCCTGCTACTGTTCATAAAAGCCCAACCCAAAAATTTGTTTTGTTATATTTCATGCGACTCAAACACACAAAGCTTGAACCGTTTATTTGGTGAATTCGACAAGTAACATATGCGAATTTTTACACAACTTAAATTCTCTAAACATCAAATAATCATGATCAACCAACCTCATGTCATGATTCGAACCTCTGAGCACCAAACGAAGGGCAAAGTAAATCAGGTTCGAGACATGTACAAATTCGACTAACAATTATCCAACTTAATAAAACTTGATCAAACCAAACTTTAACCTATGTATTTGATTGTTTATGATCGAATGAGAGTTCTTAGAATCATTTTTAACCATTTATAACAAGTTGGTCACGTTAGAATTAATTTTGGACCCTTACATGTGTCGTTCGAAACATATATACATAACCGGTTTGATCCTAGCTGAACCCAAGAGCAACACCCCCCCCCCCCCCCCCCCCCCCCCCCCCCCCCCCAATATCATTTAATGCTCATCTTATCTCCTAATATCTCACAAAATCTACTAGGGAATATATTCCCTCAACTTGACCTATATTAAATCATATAACTTATATACTTGTATGTATATATCGAACCATATGCACACCTTGCTCCTTCACTCTCAAACACACTCAACTAAATTCTCTCTAACAGATTCTCAACACTTTCTTCACCCTTCCAAAAATCTAACAGATTTCTCTCTTTACCGATATAAGAAAGTTGGTAGCACGATTCCCCATTCCCATAAACGAGCGTAGCACGATTCCCCATTTTTTGAAGTGGCCCATAAACGAGCGTTGATTTGAATCGCTGAAGAAAATTGCACGGAATGACCACACTTTCGATCACCAAAGGTTATGAGAGAAATGTCGCAAAATTTTACGACATCATCCCAATCATGGCTGAAATAAGCGACCTGGACGCGGCCTTTCTTATCCATGTCACTTATCTGATCTTAATCCAAACGTATCAGTTACTGTGATTGCCCCGAAAAGATTTTCCCTCATCAATAGGTGCTTCGATACTCATTGAGAACATCTCAAAGCGTGATCTTAGCTCATAAGTCCTTGAAGGAGGAGAAGATGAAAGAGGCGTTAACTCTAAAGAACGTGAGTTTGGATTACATCTGGTGTGGAGTTTACTAAGGTAAGACGAATATCTTAATGAACTTGTATACTTCTTTGAACATATACCTTTATTGAAGTTATAAAGCATAGTGTTTGGAACTGAATATTTTGTTTTATTTTTCCTAGGTTACTCCAAAACATTATAGTTTGGAACTAAATGTGTAAAATTATATAGTCTCGTGTTTAAGGGTATGCAATCATAAATGATATGTAGTGTACTACTGTACTAGAGTGTTTGGAAAATTTGAGAATAATGGAACAAATAGTTATACCAATTATAAACCTATTTTGGTTTCTAACTGACATAGACATTGGGTGAATATTCTGCCTACATTTCACAAGTGTAGATGAAAAAATGAAGTGAAAGTTTGGTTTTATAGATTTTCCTAATTTTATTAGGGTGTAGGGTGTGGGTTTCGGGAAAGTCAAAAGGGAATTTACTTTTATCTCTTCCTTGCGGGGACATGGTACCTTTTCTAGCGGCAAAATGAAAAATACTTCCCAAACGGGACTTGAGTCCAGAAGTAATAAGATAGGAAAAAGACAACTTTTAGGAGAGATAATGCTTAATTATTGATTGTTGTGTGTGGGTGTGTGTATTTTAGGTGTATTTTTAAATGATAAAAAATAAAAAAGAATTTAATAGAAGAGAAAGAAAGTGCTGCAGTGGTTGAGAGAAAGTTGAAGGAAAAGATTTTGGAGAGAGAAAAAACTAATGTGGAGCTGATGTGCCGAGAGAAAACACATAACCACACCCTGTGCACTTAATATGAATCGTATTTGCTGTATTAATAAATCTAACTTTCTTTTCCAGGTTATAGAAGAGAGGCTTGTTCAGCTTTCAGGCCACATATTGGGTTTGAATATATACAACCTTTTTTGATGACTTTTTGACCCGTCACCAAAATGGCCACTGTCTTGTTATAGACAAACAACTATCTAAATGTGACTGCCCAATCGAAGAAAGCAATAACAATGATTACAGAAGACTTGATCCAAAAGTGCGGCATATTTTGGTTTTTATATGTAACTTTTATTGGTTTTTATATGTAACTTTTAAAGTATATGTAATAAATGTTTAATTAAAAAATATTTTTATTCTTAGTCCAGTGGTAAAAGAATTGTGCCCAAATTGTTCCTGTTGGTGTTCCACTCGGGTGTTAGTGTCGCACTCGGGTTCAAATCCTGATGTGTTCTATCTAATGTCTTTTTATAGCAAACATGGTTATTAATAAAAAGAGAAAAATAAGTTGGTTGTTCATCAATTTATATGATAAACAAAATTATATATATTCTAAGGAGAAAATAGTTCCCTGCACTGTAGCACCTACAGTACGTCCCTGAGGTTATGGTTCAATTGCGAAGTTAGTCCTTAACTTTGCAAGTGGCCAATAAACTCAGGGACTGTTTCCGTACAAATATTTAGCGACAATTTACAAAAGAAAAATGTCCTTAGTGTTATCAAGCTACAAGAATAGTCCCTCAGGTTATCTGTAAATTTCAAAGTTAGTCCCTAAGGACTAACTTTGCAACAGCCCAATAATTTTAGGGGCTTTCTCCGTAAAAAAACTCATACTATTTTCAGAAATAATTTACGAAAATAGTACTTGAGGTTATCAATCTTTTGCATACTTACTCCTTAATGAATAACTTACTATACGAAAATAGTCTTTGGGTAATTGTTCCGTTTCAAATTTAGATTTAGCACGGCATTCCCACAGCAACGCGCGGGTTCGCCCACTTGTTTCATCTATTTGTTAAGCTACTATCCCAAATGGTTATTTCACTTATTTGAACTATGTGAAGCTGTAAACCTTTAGCATACAAACATGTAACAAGTTCAAACTTTTGCTCGAAACTTCTTTTTTATCTTTTCAATGTAACTTCTTCAAACTTTCAAAGTATTAAAGGAAAATGACATAAATAACAAATTTTACAAATATATTTCATAAAATAACTATTTTTTTTAACAAAAAGCTATTATACTCACAAAACTAGCAAGATTTGCGAGAATTGACGGAATTTTAAAAAACTCGCAAGATTTGAACTTGAAAAGTAAAACTTTACTACTCCATCCGTCCCAAAATTATTGTCCCCTTTTAAATTTTTCAGTTTTAATTTTTCAACTTTAACCTAAAGTATTTTTATTTATATTACATAATAATTGATGCAAAATATATGAACGGATTGAATTTTAAATGTATTTTAATTGGTATAATTTTCATCAAGTATTGTATAACACAAACAAAAATATTTAAAATTAAAGTTGAGAAAGAAAATACCAAAAAAGTAAAGTGAGACAATAATTTTGAGACGGAGGGAGTACATTTTATTGACCTTGTAAGCTTTGCCTTGCTTTCATATCTAAAGAGCATTTATTTTTTGGGTGTTTCGAGTCAATTTTCATTGACTTGACCGAGATCTACTTGACAAGTGTTTCAATGAGATAAAGTTTATATTAACAAAAGTGGGGCTACGACCCAGTTGTACACACACTTCGTTCTACGAACCCTTGTTGTTCGATTATTGTCACCAATGATATCTTTTCTTCACACATAAAGCAAAGTATTGCTATAGACAAGTTTTATGATATGAAGGAAAAACAAGTTTAATTATCAAAGAAATGCAAAACTGACAACAATAAAATTTTTAAAAATTCATAAAACTGAACATGAAATTGTTAAAACTAGGTTTAAACAAATTAATAAGGGTCTATATCTAGACACCAATACCTAATGTTTTAAGACATGAACTTTTGGGATTTGAAGTAGTCATTTATGGGAAAATGAGTACGTATTCATTTCCATTCCGTCACATGTGAGTTACACTGAAAGTATTATAAGCCTTGATCACCTTTAACTTATACAATATTATTGTTTGTAGATTGCTAGCTCGTGTGTGTGCTTACTTTTAGCGGTGAATCAAAGTGAGTTTTCGTGGCCCTTTTTCACATTTTCTCAGGAGAGAATGATACAAATTTATGTTATAAATGTTTTCATGCCGTGCAATTTACTTGATTTACTTTGGACAATTATGTGTGATTATAATTGCAATAGGTGCATATGTGGTATATGTACATTCTTGTGGTACATCCTTTGTGGTTCTTGTGGCTCTTGTGGCGTGGTAGAATCCAACACAAGTATCAATGATTTAGCTCCGGCTGGTAGTCTATGTGTTAATTTCATGTTGTTTACATGATCGTTATTTATGGTTTGGTATACAACATTGCTACATGCTCTTTGCCTTATTAATTACACGTTGTCCCACTTATATATCGTACACGGCAAAATGGATTTCCTTTGTTTTAAAACCACAAACTCACCAACGTATGTTGACATTTTCTAATATCATTTTCAGGTAACAATAAAGAGGCGTAAGGATATCAAGATTTTGTGGCTAGCGAGACCTTAGGATTCTTGCATTTGAAGTCATACATATTGTCTTTATATTTTCGTATTTCACACTTCATACTTATGATATTTTTGGTTGTGGTGTTTTGGATTTATTACTTTATGACTATGCATTGTTATGGTTACGATTAACCTTGATATAAGTTCCCTCTTGTGTCGGGTGTCGTCATGACATTTTAATTATGATTTCATTTAGTGATTCTCTACTTATATATCAATGTGTTATGACGATACCTCTCTCGTTACGCCTCGCGTTTCCGCCTAAGCGGGGTGTGACATCATGAATCACACTGGTAATTGCTTCGTTTTGCTCTCTCTATTTTAGCTTGTTATTCGTTACACCTAGCTTGAGTTGTGTAACCACCGGTAAATTTCACCTTTTATTGAACTAATATAATATTCTAACGAAAGAATACTTATCCATTTTCCATGTCAATTTTTTTTAAAGATTAAACGTTATCAGTTTATCTGGTCACAACAAACTAATGTGACGTAACTCACATTATTAATATACATGCTCACACGTGAACCGACACCAACATGCATTAATCTTTATTTCAAATATACATTCTTATATGTCAAGTATAAAAAATTTCGACTTTTATTTACCACTTTACGTTATTTCGTTAATGTACGATTATTAAACGTTCAAACTAAACGTTAGCCATTTAGTAGAGTCTTCACGAAACCCTAATTTATTATAACTATGACTTTACGTAATTAAATCATAAACATTAAAGTACAACACTCCAAAGCTAATGTACAAGCTTTTAAAGCACGGAAACCTAACTCTACTTTATTATAAAACCCTAACTTACAATTCTATGATTTTATGTAAATAAAATCACAAAACCTTAATTAATATATATATGATTTTTATAAAATATTAATGTACAAGCCTTTCATGCACATGTACAACTCACTAAAAAAATTAGTTTTATTTAATACTACTAATCATAAAGTACAAGCTTTAAAGCTCATCTTACAAAATTATAAGGCACAAACTCTAAACTTGGTTTTCTTATAATATGTAAGTATAATGTACAACTATCTAAAGCTCATGTACAAGTACCTAAAGAATAAAAATCAAAAATGTATTTATCTTGGTTCTATCTTAATTTGCGACTAAGAAACAAATCAAGGACCAAACTAAAACTTGTTTCACGTTATCTAGCTCATCAATACAATCAAGTAAAGCCTCAAGATCAAAAACATATTCTTATATATTTATTTGGGTCTCGACTAGCACCAAAAACAAACCAAACTAGAACCCTAATTAGTTCTAATTTAAATAAACCCTAAACTAACTAAGTATGAACATGATCTAACCTAATCTTATCTCCTATATCATGTCCCTTTGATTTTCTACAACTAGTCAAAATTTTCAAGCTCACCACATGGTTTTGTCATTCGAACTAGGCAACAAACTCATATGGTTCCTTACTAAACCATACCTTATCCTATCTCTAATGTTCCATATCATCACTACACACTTGCAAGTTGGCCACATGCAATCAAAATTCTAGTAGCTATATATATATATATATATATATATATATATATATATATATATATATATATATATATATATATATATATATATAGACACGATCAAGCATACACCACTTTCATTCATCCCTTGTTTTCAAACACAAACTTATACACACTCACCTTTACTCATTGAAATCAAACCATAACAAAAGGAAAAGGGAAGATTGTAGCTTTAGAAAGCTTTGTTTCTTACTTGGAAGTCGATTGGGTCTCATTTCTTCCTAGCCGAGCTTAATAAATACCATAAGGTTTTGTAAGTTTCTAAACCGATTGGATCTCATTTCTTCCTAGCCGAGCTTAATAAATACCATAAGGTTTTGTAAGTTTCTAAACCCTTATCAATCTCTTTTTACATTTACTAGCATCATTTTAAAAGTGTCTTGAACCATGTATCAAGTTTAAAACTGTAACACCCCCTAATTTGTTTAGTGGCAGCGGAAAAGTAATTAGGGTGTTACGGTGAGGATCGAGTTAAAATTTCAGAAAAACGGTCCAGAATGGGCGTTTTAAAAGTTATATGTCATTCGAAATAATAGTTTTGGTATAAAAGGAAAATATCTGATTTGAAAATCCCACAAAAGTATGGTAATTTGGAAAGAATGACATATTTGATTTTACACCAGTTTATCTATCAGAGTATAAGATGCCCGCTCCGTGTCTTGTCCTGCTCCGTTTATTATCTGAGATACACATGCTTAAAACGTCAACACAATGGTTGGTGAGTTCGTGGAGTTTAATAGAAAAGAACTTTCTTTCAATAGATTTTAAGAGGTGTACAGTGATTGTCGCAATAAATAATAGTTCTTCATTAAATAACAATTTGTGTTGAATAAAATCCTCAGGTAATTCATATATGATCTCAAGTGATCATAAGTTTCAAGTTTTTAAATGAAAATGAGCTACGTTGTTATATGCTCGAAATGATGTATTGGGTCAACTTTTAGGAGTAACAATATACCAAGTATTTTGGGTTGTCTTTTGTAGAATTCACAAATTAGTCACATATGCTAACAACTAAGGTTCAAGTACATGATTCATAATCATAACACATAGTGAAAATATTGTCTGAAATCTATCAGTGTGGAGTGGTGGTTACTAAATACAGCTGTATCCTAATATATATGAAACATTCATATATTCATAAAGTTATATTGCCCTAAGCCTCATGACACGCAAAACGTTAACAGAGTACCGTAAAACGGCAGTGTCCCATCAGGGTTACTGATGGGTGTTTTTAGCCCTCATGTAATAGGTGATTTGCCAATTCCTATTTTTCTCAAATATAATGCATCGCGACTAAATACGACTAACCATGTAGGCATTCCGTCCAAGTATTTAGTGGGATAGGTCGTCAGCCTCTAACAGGTTTCGAAGCTGTTCACTATATTCGCGCTCACCGCAGTGATTAATGGCTCATGATCGAGGGACTTTATGGCAATAAAGTAAACTTAGGCAATATAGGTCTCAGGGTTTATAAAATATACGTATTCTAGTCTTGGCAATTATTTCCAGTTGGAATGTAGAAATATCGTAGCAAAGTACCAGCACATTCATTTGTTATATGAATGCATACAATGAATCTCAGTATCAAAACTATTTTCGTACTCATTGTGACCATTATAAGTCTTAAAAAAAAATGCCAATAGTATTGGCTAATAAGAATCATGTTTTCACGAGTATCTGGACAATTGTCATAGTATGACAACATGTTGTGCCCTGAGACGAACGAGGAAACATGTAGACCATCTTCGTATTAAATGGAATGACCTTTGTTCTGGAAGAAAAGATGTGATTTGGCATTTAGAGATTGTAGCAGACACCGCCACCGAACATCCGATGACGACAGCAATCTGAGTTGGCGAATTCCGAACAGGGCTAGTAGACTTGTCCAAGACTCGCAGTCTTGCTTCTCTATTCATTTTAGTTGTACTAAGATGAATTGAGAGTAGAAGCAGACTTGAGAATGGAAACTAAGATCATGACTTTGAATAGAAGAAAATTCTGAAGCGAATAAATTCTGTGACGAATGAAGCTATGGATGATGTGATTCACTTCTGCTTGACCTATCTAAATTCCTGTTACCTAATGATAAAATCCTTTGAATGATTTAAGTTCTTTATCAGTAATTCCGCTCTGTGTTCATTCTGCGTATGTCGGATGATGGTTTTGTTATCTGAAATTTGACGAATGATGGATGATCTGATGTACCAAATTCTGATAGACATTCTGGGACTTCCGTTAATTTTGGGTAATTTGTTCTCTTCTTAGTTATGGTATTTGATTCTGATGACCTCTGAGACCGTAGGAAGACTAGGTGGATTAAGATAAGTCTGTTCTGTTCATGACTTGAGATAAAGTATGACCATCATGAGGGCATATTTATATGATGCCAGTATTATGACGTCTGGCCAACGTGATAATACTTACATCATATAACGTGCACTTGTTGTGGGCATAGGATATTTCGAGAAGTGCCTTAGAAGCTTTAGAAATTCTGATAACTGTTTGAGAGCGTCCGTGTTAGTGAGACTTTAAGTTCATTCTACCTATACACGTAATCTGCTTCCACCGTTATGCGAATTGATACGTTTGGATTCTCGTCATGCGTTTTGCTGACCTCTGTACATCTGATACTAATCTTAGCTTCTGCTATAGAACTTTCTGCTATTGATGTCATCGATAATCTATTTTCTGTATGTTCAAATCTGATCTGTCTAATCAAATTCTGTGAACCATATATGAGTCAAAACCTCATGTATTCCTTGTCTCTTCCGAGAGAATATGATTTTCATCTACTACGTTGGTATGTTATCCTTCTGATCTGGATTCAGTATGTTATGTCTGTTCTGAGGACCTGAAACCATTTAGGGAATCTGCAAGCTCGAGTTATGAGAATCAAATATTTCATATGTCTGTTCACGGTCAGTTGTGTTCTGTTTCGTTTCACCTCAATTCTCGTCTTAGTTCGTTATGTCTTTGTTTTGTTTCCTGCTCTCTTTTCTTTCTGCTTTCAGCAAATTTCGCGGACGAAATTTTTTGTTAGTGGGGAAGAAGTTGTAATACCTGAAATTCAGATAACCTGTAAAATTACCAAATTAACCCTGATAACATAGAACCTTATTAAACAACTTATAAAATTCCGAAATAATTCCAAAACTTCTGAAATCGAACTATATCTGAAACAAATAAATTTCTGGGACAATGTTACATCATTTTAAAATGTTCAAAAATAATCATACACAATTATTTAGACATTCCGAATTATACAATTTAAATAAATATAATGTTAAACCTTTTAAAATTAAATAATATGTAAATTAAATTAGGAAAGGTCTAAGAAAATCAATCCCAAATAAATTGATGATTATAATTCCGAAATTCTGGTCCTAAGCCCTCCCCAAAGTCGGTTTTTAAGAGATATAATCAAATCTTTTATTTCTTTTCACAAAACCAAATCGCAAAACTAGGAAGAAAAAAAAAAAAAAACCCTAGCGATCTAAATAAATCAACCATGGCTAGCACACGAATTCTGGGATTTAACAAGTATTTTTCTGGGATTATTGGAGGTGCAAGGAGGCTAGGAAAATTAATGGTTGCTGCGTTTTCTCTTCGGTTCGTCCTTGTTCTTAAATTCTTGTCGAGTAGCTCTAAAACAAGGTAATAATCCATACGACTTAACCAAACGTGTTAAAATTATTATGGCATTTTTCCAGTGATATTTAGATGTTATATAACTCATATAAAATATGAAAATCGATCCATGCATGCTAATTCTATGCGTATGATAATATAATGGCTATAGAGCACGTAAATTGCAAATATATGAAATCCGAATTTCTGGGCATGATGGCTATTTTATTTAGACCTCTTATGATGTATTAGACCTGGGAAAAATGATATATCGAATTATGGTGGCCTAAATCAAGTCGTTGTAATTTTAGTATCTAAAACATACGTAAATATGCAATATATGTTAAACGAATTTTCTGGGCATGTTCACTATTTTTCGTGGGTTCCTTATAAGTTATATGATCTGGGAAAAATATGGTTTTGATTTTTAGAAGCCTAAATTTAACGTGGTTAATTATTGTATAAACCGGATTTTGGAAAAACAAAGAAATAAAATAAAAGGAAAATCGGGGCTACTAGGGTTAGGGTTCTTGGACATGAATCTGGTCATTAATGTTGTTTTAAGGATGAATTAATGATAGTTCAATGATTGGTGAATAGTAGGGTTTCTAATTGTTTGTAAAAAGTAATACCGATTTGAAATTAAATGCATAAGGACCTGTTTTGCCAACTTTGAAACTTTTGGGATATTTTTGTAAGATCATATACATCTTTAAGAATGTGGGAAAAATATAACTTTGGGGTCCTAAGTGTAAATTTTGCATAATAATGAATTAATGGGAAATTAGGGTTTTGTTTGGAAATTAATTAAAAGTGAGGGACCAAAAGTGTAAATCTGGAATTCTGAAGTTGTTTTGAGTTAATACTGATATAAAAAGGTTGTTTTGTAATTTTGAGGATTTTTGGGCTAATTATGTAATTGTTATGTAATTATGATTTAATATATATGTTTTGTAAACTTAAAGGGCTAAATATGTAAATTCTGAATTCTGAGGGGTCAAATATGTAAAGTACTGAATTCTGATGATATATTCTGTAAATTTGATACATAATATTTTTGGTTGGTAATTATGGATGTTGTAGGGTTTAAATTATAAAATGTGTAATTATAAGGTTGATTTTGTAAATTATGAAACTAAAGGGGTGTAATCTGTAAATTATAAAAACTTAAGGGAATAAAGGAAATTCTGAATAAAGTGAGCATTTAATTCTGTAATTTAAAAGTATTTTTCACAAATGACCTTGGAAATTAATGAAATTACATTTAAAACCCTAAACTTTGTATAATTGTCATTTAAAACCCTAAACTTCTGTAACTTGATAAAATGTACTGTTATTCCATAATAATCTCTGAATAAGGTTCAACTTAATCTGAAATGATAAGATATGTTAATTCTGGAAAACCTGTTAATTCTGGAAAACTTACTAAATCTGGAAAGTTACTAAAAATGGAAAGTACATAAAATGATGAGATAACAAAGAGTAATAATCTGAATTAAAATCTGTAGTAATTCTGTCTTCCTCTTCCTTAGGTGTGAAGAAGGAGAAGTCTTGATCATCTGATTTCTGTGTTTGTTTGTCTGATTTCTGCTGTGCTAATAAGGTACAGATATTCTGCCCTATTTCAGTAAGGGTGTTCCTTCCCTTTTCTCTCAGTATTTCGTTTTCCTTATTAGGATTCCCCATACCATTGCTATGTTCCCTTCAGTTGTGAATCTTTGTTGTGATATGTTTGTCTTGAACCTTTTGTTTGAACCTCTGCTATGATTCTTGTATTCTGAACCTTTTTCCTGAACTCTGATTGATCTCTTGTTCTGAACCCTAAATTTGTGAGTCTTAATTGAATCTGATCTGTGAACCTTGTTCTGAACCTTAACCTGATATATCTGGTGTAAATTCTGATTTGATTTTGGTATAAACCTTAACCTGTTAAATCCTTATCTGAACTTAATTGATTTTGAACCTTTATGAAAAGCTATTTTAAAAAGAAGCTATACCACTTGAAATGAAAGTTACTAAAGGTTTTGGAAGACCATTTTTATGAAAACTATTTTGAAAGATCATTTCAATGAAAACTATTTTTAAAGGATTGATTTAAATGAACTTTTGACAGGAACTTCTGAAGTGGATTATTGCTATAAATTTGTAATCATTAACCTTTGTTATACTTTTTGGACTATTGGAAATAAACCTTTTAAATCTGAACTTAAGCTTTGATATTAAACTTAATCTGATAAACTCTGATTTAAACCTTATTATCTTAATCTGAATTGTTGACATGACCCTTCTGCCATGAACCCTTAGATGTGACTCTGTTTATTATATGACATCTGACCTTGACCACAGTCTGATATCCGAGCCAATCACTAGGCATGAGGGTTTCATGTCCATGTCATTGATGCACCGATGGCATGACTCTAGGGCAGGAGAGTGATGACCTGTCCCGTCCCTGATTTATTTTATCTGGTGAGTTAAGGAGTTTCTGGCCACAGGGGGCGCATGGATGCATCCTAGTTCTGACTCTGTTATCTGTTATATGTTATCTGTTTATGTTATATGTCTGTTATATATATCTCTGGTGACTGATGGTGTGTGCGATACACGTCTTTCACATATATCTAGGAGCTGATCACTCCGATTTGATACATGAGGTCACCCCTCATATTATCTGTTATTTGAGAGGCATCCCCTCTGGATTATTATGTGATTAATCTGTTATGATATTATCTGTTATCTCTGGGCTCGTGATGGATTTCTGTATTTCCCTAAACCTGGTTTGTACATTATCTCTTTCTCATTTCTTTTCTTTTACCCTTATTCCTTTCCTATTCTTTCACTTTGATTCTGTGTCTGTATAATCTGTATTTCGGATTTGCTTCTGTATTGTTATCTGTTATTGTTTCTGTCATCTATATATCTGTTCACTGAGCTCTCGTAGCTCAGCCGCATTTCTTTTTCTTGCGGCAGGTTTTAGTAGGAAGCTGGGAATGAGTGAGAGTGTACCTCTGGACTTAGAAGGCTTGGTAGCTATCCTGGATTAGAGTTGGACTGAAGTTATTATGTTTAGAATTAGTTTTGAAAGTTTTCATTGTAACCTTGTAGATTCAGTGTTTCATTTGTAATCCTTTGAGATTTTTGTATTACTGTAGATGTATGCTCTGTTTTGATCTGATATGAATCCATTATTGTGATATCTTTACCCTTGTCGGGTTGGGGTGTTACACGTTTGAGTGTAATGAAGAAGTGATGCATGGAGATTTTTAACGTGCAATAGAGTGTGTTTGTGGTTTCTAAGCCTCCCTCAGTGGAGGTTTGTCACACGTTTGTGGGTTGTTTAAAATAATGCATGTAAAATAATTAAGTGTCAATATATACGATCGAGTGAGATGATGAAATGATGCATGGTGACTAACTAGCGTGCACAATGGATTAGAGATGGGTTTTAAGGCACTTACTACACCTTCTAGAGGTGGTGAAGAAACAGCGAGATCGAATGAAGCACCAACATCTTAACCCACTTCGCTAGACACTTATACGTTATATATAAACGTGACCTGTTTCTATTCGAGAAGTATTCTAAAACGCCACAGAGGACTTCTGGCTTTCTTGAGATATTTTTGTGAGTGAGAGAAGGTTGAAATGAGAGTAGTGAGTGTGTGAGAGATGGTGAGATGAGGGTAGTTTTATAGAGAGAATTACACACGTTTGTTTTTCATTTCAATCATTGAGTTCCCCTGTAGAGGAGAGGACACATAAGTAGTTTTCTGACATACCAAGATATTGGAAAGATTTCATGAATGAGATAAGGCTTATCTTTAGTGCTTGAAGTATATATGTGTACGTTTGGCATTCTAATGTGTACAAAAATGAATCTAGCGAGCCTCATCTTGTTCTTGTTGTCTAATTCTGCTTCTACACGTTATATTAAGTTAAAAATATCATCAGTGGAACGTAGGAAGAATCGGGATTTAATTTGGTTGTGTCTTAGAAATTTTGTCTATACGTATTGGGGTGGTTATGGGACAAACAAATGGGCCTTCAAAATCATATCAAAACTCGACTTAAGTTTCTGAAGTTTGACACTCAAGTAGTCTAGTGGGTCGTGATCGAGGTGGTATAAAAATATGGGCGTGTCGTGTTTGAGAATGATGAGAACGAGTCGTGTTTTTAGAGGGGTGTTGCTGGTCGAATCTTGCATGAAATCACAAGGTGAAAACTGGTTTGGGTGTTGGGCCTGAAACAGTGGCGAGAGAGTGGGCTTGGAACAGTTGGTCCGCTTGGTTTGTAGTTATAGAATTTAATTGTGATTAGTGAAAAATAAATTGTAGTTGATGTGTTAATTCATGATAAGTTGTATTTAGTAAACTTGTGGTTTGTGAAACATTGGTTCTTGTGAAATAGTTAAGGTTCAAGTACGCGTCGTGAACTAGGGTCGTTACTTACTATATATCGTGAAACGTAACGTGGTAATCATAATAATAAAAGAAAATTTTAAATTTTCACGAAAAAAAATGGGATTTATTAAATAGTAACTTGAAGTTATTGTTAATTAACGAGGCTTATTACGATGGATTTTTGCAGTATCTTACAGTATCCACCCCTAAATTTTGAACTTCGTCCCGAAGTTCAGTCCGTGATAGGTGTTGAAAAATGTGGTGTTCTGAGGTGAGAGTTTATGGAAGGTGTTGTCGAGAGATTTCTTATTTGAATATCAAATAGGCGAGATCCAACTAGATTTATTCATACTAGACGAAATAAATTCGAATGTTTGGTCAACAATTGAATTCATAGGCTACGAATATTGAAATAAAGGTCGAGAGTAGGAAATATTTATCACTAAATGTCTAATGTTTTAGCGGTCGAGACTAGTGGATTTTTAATGGTAGTGATTTGAAATTTAATGATTGTGAATAGTAAAATAACGGCTAGTTTTCCCTATTAATACCCTATTTACTTTTCCCCTTTTTCCTCCCCACTTCACCTTTTCACTCCATCCCTTTCATTCAACTTCTTCCCCCAAAACATGCCGCCGATCGCCATAGTTGTCGCCACCTTGTACATCGTTCTAGTTGCCGCTTATCTGGCCTTCTTCCCCGATGAAAACTCCGACTACTTTATCGCATCTCTGGTGTTCATCGTACCCCTAACGATTTTAGCGATTAATGTGGATAAGTTCTTGGGGTGAGGATCTCGAGTAGTGTTGTTAGAATGTATCTTTGTTGTGTGTCGATGTAACCCTTAATGAATGTGGAATAAAATCTCGTTTGTCTTTATGTTTAGTTATCGTTTTTAATAGTTCGCTTTTTATTTATCTTCCAGAATAATCAAGGTGCTTCATCCTATGGTGGCTCTTGCTATCGTTGGGTTGGTGGTGGTTTTTGTTTCGATGGCGGGCCAACCTATTGAAGATTGTATGCCTTATATTGTGTTTATTGTACTATTAGCACTTCCGATGTTAATCATTTCGCTATGTATTAACTTCCATGGGTTCTAATGAAATTTATGTTATTTGTGTCCCCCAATATTGTTGTGAATTTTTAAAGTTTCTACATTCGTATTTTTCTCGACTTCGTATAAGAGAATAATGGGTAATGAGTGTAGATCTGACTGGGGTTGTTTAAAAGTAAGGTTTATGAACAATTTATTTTGTCTCGAGATTCTGTTTTTGGAATGAAAATTGTTATCGAATACTTCGAAAAGATAACTGTTCCATTTATAACATGATTCTTCCTAAATTATACATAGTTAGCTAGGCTATGTATAATTGAGGACCAAATGATGTAACGCTTGGTTCAGTATTTATGTTTCTTCAAAGAGTTTTATATGGTTCAATTATAATGGTTTTGCCACAAAGTCGGACATCCTCTGATTATTTTCAAAAGAATTGTAAAGGTTTTGTTCATATTCCAATGATAAGTCAAGAATTTCTAAAGTGACATTTGGATATTCTAGGTATAAACTTAGGTTTTAGGTGAGGATTTCCTACAATGTGGTATTAGTCTATTGTTTGATCTGATATTGTGCTTAGTCAAATTCCTAGGGTGGTATCAAGGTATTGTTACATATCAACTATGAATAGTGAAAGTGATATAGAAATGGAAATAGACATAGATTACGATGATTACTAAAATATTACAAGGTAGAGATTCGTACGGTAGAAAGATAGTTGTTGCACTTAGGTTACATCCATCAAACCTAAGGCAAAGTATAAACGGAAATATAACTTAGATAGTCCTAAACTAGAGTTTATTTATTTTACAGCAGGAATCCATTCATCTGCTTAACATAGAGGTCATTCTTCGGTACTACTGGGGCCTTTTAACGAGTCTTCATTTTCTTGCATCCATCTTGGCCTTCCAGTTGACATTGTAGTTTGGGCAATGACTCTTGTAATGCCCTATTCCACCACATCCGTGGCATTTTATGGACGAGGGTTGCTCATTTCCTTCCATGGATTTACAATTTCTTGTCTTGTGGCCTGTTTTCCGGCATTTCCCGCATTTTGCAATGCATTGTCCGGTATGATGCATCTTGCATTTCTGACACAAGGGCTGCTTCCCATGGTAGTTGTCCCTAGTAGTAAGGGTTGTTAGGTTGTTTTCTCCAACTTCTTGTCTGGACCTTTGTTGACGATGGTAGTCGATGCGATCTTGTAGGTGATTTCGGGTACAGATGTCGTTGTGAAATTCGCATTCGTTGAGGATAAAGGTTCTTTTCTTCTGAGTTTTCGCTTTTGGTTATTTTTCTTAAGTGCAAAATCTTGCGTAATTCTTTGGGCACATGTGCGGATAGGTTTAGTCATTTTTCTTGAATTCTTTAGGCAAACTGGCCTACATCCCATGAAACTTTCATGGTTGTCTCTACAAGGTTTAGCCATCCTTTTCTCTTTCTTGTCTATGTCGTTGTTTCTCGGATGACCTATTGTAGTCACTTCATGTACCACTGTAATGATATTGTTTTCAAATTCCCCGATGTTTTTAGGAGTCATGGTTGTGGTAAGTGCCGAGAGGGTATGGGTGTTGCTCATGTTGGCCATCTTTAATGACTACAACAAGAAACACTGATTTAGTATTCACTTTATCATTAGAATAATTCCAAATAATAAGGTATTTGCATATTATTGCTAACAATGTGATCTTAATACAAAATCAAAACCAATTGAAGATCATAGAGATACGATGTGTCTGGGTAGCATTGTAAAATAATAATCATCTCTTGATATGGGATTGTTAAGGAACAAACGGACTCTTTTACACAAGCTGAAGTTCAACAACTTCCTCTTCATTCATCAGGTTCTTTTTTGAATATTTGCTCTTGGAATTTCTATAGTTTATTGTTTAGTTGTGGTACATTTGATGTACAATCACCGATAACGTCGTAGTAAGTTTGAATACAATCATCAAAATTGACATAACTCTAATAACTTGTTTGATCGATTTTTGCAAAACAACCAACACAAGGTCTTTTATTAATGTCTTATTGATTTACGTGGGTTATTTGTTTACCTAAAAGAGTAATAAATGGTGAGGTTTTGCATGGCTCTTTGCACTTATAGCATCATAATAAGGTTCGGTGGGAAGAATTTATTTACAACAGAAAGGTATAACAGAAAGAAAACCATTACACATTAAAATTCGGTTACAAGCTCTGAAAGTTACAGAATTATTGGAACTACATGAACTATTAACCAAAACTATTTGGTTTATTTAATACAACAACGATACTTAAGATCAGTTACGTCTCTGACGTAGACGTCTAACTTCTGCCTCAAGATCCAGTTGTGCAGCTTCCATGGCTGAGAAACGTTCCTGGCACGCATTCATCTGATTAGCTAACATGTTTTCCAAGGCTGCAATCTTTTGGCTTTGGGTTCTTGCTGCGTCTCTAGCTAACCATAATGCTCTTTCAATGTCTTCAATCCTAATGTGGGTTTGAGTATGGCCTCTACCTAAACAGCGGGTTCTGGCATCCAAGTTTCTAAGTTCTTGTTCGTAGTTGTCCTTCATGTTACCAATATTCACTCCTAAACCAAACACTTCTCGTCTTTCAGCATCAGTCCTCTTGAACAGGGTATCAATGTTACGGTCATACCATTCGAATCGTAATGGTTGTAACTCTTTTAGCTGTTCAGAGTGAGCGTTTAGTATGCTGGTGTGTTGGTGAAGGTGAATTCATATGGAGTCTCGGGTGTCTATATTGTAGTCAGGAGATTTGGGTGAGGATACATTGTTTGGGACATCTGGCATGGAGAAATCTGAGGTATTAGGTAAGGGAGAATTTAGGTTGATATTTTCCCACGTCATTTCTTGACGTGAACTTTGTCCAAATTCAAATGTTGGTTGACCACCAATCGGATCTGAATAGGATTCGTTTGCTCTCCTAAGTTTCTGATGTGGAGGTGAGTGAGTAGGTGATGACGAAGATGATTTCTGAGTAAGTTCTATGTCGGGTTGAGGTTGTGACATTTGTACATAAGGATCTTCAGTATTTGGTGTAATATGATAGCTAGGTGATACATGGGTAGTAGGAGAGGTAGTCTTAGCGATGTCAACTGGTATGGAAGACATGTTACTGTAACAATCGAAAATAGTAATTATGAGTTTTTATACGTTCAAGATGTAACATTGAGTGTGGAATAATGCAGTGTGTAATGTGTAAAGAGTATACATCAAGCATGTAAAGATTAGTACAAAACAATCTTAGTAAGTAATGTATTGAGCACGACAGTCTGCAGACACGGAAGGCATAAGATGATAAGGTGTAAAATCATTTATTTTGAAAGTGTGGTTATAGTTCGATGTTTGAAAACATTTGGTTCTCTATAACCTGAGGCTCTGATACCAATCTGTAACACCCCTTAATTTGTTTAGTGGCAGCGGAAAAGTAATTAGGGTGTTACGGTGAGGATCGAGTTAAAATTTCAGAAAAACGGTCCAGAATGGGCGTTTTAAAAGTTATATGTCATTCGAAATAATAGTTTTGGTATAAAAGGAAAATATCTGATTTGAAAATCCCACAAAAGTATGGTAATTTGGAAAGAATGACATATTTGATTTTACACCAGTTTATCTATCAGAGTATAAGATGCCCGCTCCGTGTCTTGTCCTGCTCCGTTTATTACCTGAGATAAACATGCTTAAAACGTCAACACAATGGTTGGTGAGTTCGTGGAGTTTAATAGAAAAGAACTTTCTTTCAATAGATTTTAAGAGGTGTACAGTGATTGTCGCAATAAATAATAGTTCTTCATTAAATAACAATTTGTGTTGAATAAAATCCTCAGGTAATTCATATATGATCTCAAGTGATCATAAGTTTCAAGTTTTTAAATGAAAATGAGCTACGTTGTTATATGCTCGAAATGATGTATTGGGTCAACTTTTAGGAGTAACAATATACCAAGTATTTTGGGTTGTCTTTTGTAGAATTCACAAATTAGTCACATATGCTAACAACTAAGGTTCAAGTACATGATTCATAATCATAACACATAGTGAAAATATTAATCTAGTGTCTGAAATCTATCAGTGTGGAGTGGTGGTTACTAAATACAGCTGTATCCTAATATATATGAAACATTCATATATTCATAAAGTTATATTGCCCTAAGCCTCATGACACGCAAAACGTTAACAGAGTACCGTAAAACGGCAGTGTCCCATCAGGGTTACTGATGGGTGTTTTTAGCCCTCATGTAATAGGTGATTTGCCAATTCCTATTTTTCTCAAATATAATGCATCGCGACTAAATACGACTAACCATGTAGGCATTCCGTCCAAGTATTTAGTGGGATAGGTCGTCAGCCTCTAACAGGTTTCGAAGCTGTTCACTATATTCGCGCTCACCGCAGTGATTAATGGCTCATGATCGAGGGACTTTATGGCAATAAAGTAAACTTAGGCAATATAGGTCTCAGGGTTTATAAAATATACGTATTCTAGTCTTGGCAATTATTTCCAGTTGGAATGTAGAAATATCGTAGCAAAGTACCAGCACATTCATTTGTTATATGAATGCATACAATGAATCTCAGTATCAAGTTACATCAAGTAGTTTGAAAATGTTATATTTCAAGTTCAATGTTTAAGCTAAGCGAGCAATTTGCACATAAAGCGAGCATATATTCCTTTCAAAGAGTGATTCAAATATGTAAAGCAGAGTGGATAATTTTGAGTAAATCATGAGAGTTTTCAAAGTATATAAGCAACTTAAATCAGTTAAAGCATGTATCTCCCCCAAAAGTGTTATTAAAAACAAGTATTAAAAGTAGGGGCCACGACTCACCTGGAGCGTATCTGACAAGATAGAATTATTAGATCTATGGAAACGATCACGGAAACGTCTTCGATACGAAACCTGAATATAAGGGAAGTCTAAGATTCTGACTTACTACTAACAGTGAGTGTGATGTGAGAAATCGTATAACGATTTGATCGGTGATATGAGTGTAATATGCTTAAAATGCCTTAAGTTAAAAATAAAATATCTATAATATTATCTTGATTCTTATATCTATAGACTCAAAATATTACCTTCTCAAAATATGCTAAAATGATATGCAAAGTGAAATCGCTAATATTTCTAATAATGAAACTTTAAATAATGCACAACTAAAATGTAAAATGCATATGAAATGAAGGGTGAAAAATGAAAAATAAACTAAGAATGTCAAGTGAAGTTAATTGGTCCTTATTCTTTCTAGATTTTATACTTTTTACCCTAACTGCGCTTGCGTCACATTGTTAGTCCTCGGTTAAGTCCATAGTCCAAAAATTGTCCATATGTCCATATAAGACTTGGAGTTCAATGGTATGTCAATCCAGGTCCTCTATAAACTGTTTTCACAGCTTCAGTCCATAAGTTTCACAGGTTGGCGGTTTTAGTCCTCTAACGTTAAATCGCGTTACATTTTTAGTCCTTTTTGCATAAAAATAACGGGAAAAATATTCTGAAAATTTCTATAACTTTATTAAGTTCATTTTAACTTATTTCAATTTCTTAATTCAGAAAAGAGATTATTTTTGCACTCTTGGGCCAATTAACGATTTAGAACAAGGCCCATTAAGAGTTTTAGAGGCGAGGGCGTGTAAACTGTTTTGGGCCTAGAATTGGACTATTTTTATGAGTCTGAAAATGTATCACATGGGCCTAGAGGGCTGGTCTAGCGCCATTTCTTATTGGGATTTTGTTTAGCCCATTTCGGAAGTGATAAAACTTAAGTTTTTCTGAAAATGTGAAATAGATACTAGCGAGGGTCGATCAGTAGGGCGTATTTTGAGCGTGTTAGCGAGCTTATGAGATTGAACTTAAAACACGAAAATATAGTTCCCCAGGTGTACTATCAAGATGAATAAAAATATTGGGTTATTAAATGTCCCAATCGAAATATATTTGAACGTGAGTTGGTTGGGTCGTATGGTTGAAACTGGAAAATACAAAATATTTTCTAAGTCTTATTTTCCTAGTCGACTAGTTTATAAAGTGAGTCTTTTAAAACGTCCGATTGTGTTTAAAATGTCGAAGTCAAAATACGAAGGTTATAGCTAGCCATGTGGTCTTTCGATCCATGTAAAAATATGGGTATGTTATTTGTATGAGTTCGAAATGGCAAGGCCACTTTCCCGACGGGTTGAGACATTTTTAAGGAATCACATACTTAGAATTTTTCTTGAGTGTTTTCGAGTTATGTGTATACGTGCAATATGACATGTTCATATGTTCAACAATGCATGAAATGAGAATGTCAAACGTGAGTGTTGCGTGTGAGATGGCTGTGCAGTCTTCCAAGATGAAGACTCGTCATCTCCCATGAGTTACTCTAGAATATCGAATGCATGTAAAGCATAAGAGTGAATATATATATATATATATATACGTTTGAGTGTAATGAAGAAGTGATGCATGGAGATTTTTAACGTGCAATAGAGTGTGTTTGTGGTTTCTAAGCCTCCCTCAGTGGAGGTTTGTCACACGTTTGTGGGTTGTTTAAAATAATGCATGTAAAATAATTAAGTGTCAATATATACGATCGAGTGAGATGATGAAATGATGCATGGTGACTAACTAGCGTGCACAATGGATTAGAGATGGGTTTTAAGGCACTTACTACACCTTCTAGAGGTGGTGAAGAAACAGCGAGATCGAATGAAGCACCAACATCTTAACCCACTTCGCTAGACACTTATACGTTATAAATAAACGTGACCTGTTTCTATTCGAGAAGTATTCTAAAACGCCACAGAGGACTTCTGGCTTTCTTGAGATATTTTTGTGAGTGAGAGAAGGTTGAAATGAGAGTAGTGAGTGTGTGAGAGATGGTAAGATGAGGGTAGTTTTATAGAGAGAATTACACACGTTTGTTTTTCATTTCAATCATTGAGTTCCCCTGTAGAGGAGAGGACACATAAGTAGTTTTCTGACATACCAAGATATTGGAAAGATTTCATGAATGAGATAAGGCTTATCTTTAGTGCTTGAAGTATATATGTGTACGTTTGGCATTCTAATGTGTACAAAAATGAATCTAGCGAGCCTCATCTTGTTCTTGTTGTCTAATTCTGCTTCTACACGTTATATTAAGTTAAAAATATCATCAGTGGAACGTAGGAAGAATCGGGATTTAATTTGGTTGTGTCTTAGAAATTTTGTCTATACGTATTGGGGTGGTTATGGGACAAACAAATGGGCCTTCAAAATCATATCAAAACTCGACTTAAGTTTCTGAAGTTTGACACTCAAGTAGTCTAGTGGGTCGTGATCGAGGTGGTATAAAAATATAGGCGTGTCGTGTTTGAGAATGATGAGAACGAGTCGTGTTTTTAGAGGGGTGTTGCTGGTCGAATCTTGCATGAAATCACAAGGTGAAAACTGGTTTGGGGTGTTGGGCCTGAAACAGTGGCGAGAGAGTGGGCTTGGAACAGTTGGTCCGCTTGGTTTGTAGTTATAGAATTTAATTGTGATTAGTGAAAAATAAATTGTAGTTGATGTGTTAATTCATGATAAGTTGTATTTAGTAAACTTGTGGTTTGTGAAACATTGGTTCTTGTGAAATAGTTAAGGTTCAAGTACGCGTCGTGAACTAGGGTCGTTACTTACTATATATCGTGAAACGTAACGTGGTAATCATAATAATAAAAGAAAATTTTAAATTTTCACGAAAAAAATGGGATTTATTAAATAGTAACTTGAAGTTATTGTTAATTAACGAGGCTTATTACGATAGATTTTTGCAGTATCTTACAAAAACCAAATCGAAAAGATTTTCTTTTCTCTTTTTGTTCACCGAGAGCAAATACACACCCTTTAGTTTTAAATTTTTTTAAAACTTAAACTACATGTTAAATCTTCTAAGATAAGCTCATATACATGTTAACAAGTCACAAAAATAATCCTTAAATTCTATAAAGGATCAGCCTTATTTTATTTTCTTTTTCTTTCTTGTCGAGAACCAACCAAACATCCTCTTTTGATCGTGTTTTAAACCCATAAGTTAAAAACTATAAAGCCAAAGGAATAAGCCATCTTAATAAGCTCCTATCCTAGTTTATAAAACCACAAAACCTTAGCCAAAAACTCTCAAGGCCTCATATATTTTTTCTTTGTTTTTCTTGGTCGCGAGTAATAAAAACACCAAACGAGTTACAACTTTACGTGTGAAAACTACTTGAACATGAACACTCACAAGCTTAATTTTGGTTATAGAAGATGGAACACAAATGTTTTATAAACATACACAACCCACGAACTCAAAGAGAAATATATAACAAATATATAGCAGTCGCACACCCCTTAAATATGTTAAACTGCGATTCATAACATCAAAGGAGCTCTTGGTTCAGTGGTTGTGTCGCTCACTCTCCACACAAACCACCTGGGTTTCAACCCAGGCGTGGTCATACAAACATGCTGCCTTGTTTCCTTTTAAAACCAAACGCACACTGATTGGGCCTTAAGGCCCAATAACCATTTCGTTAAACCCTTTACGAAATAAGCAGTCAAATAAGCTCAAATAAGCCACAGAAAACTTATTCCATTAACAGAAAATAAAACTTTATAACTTATTCATTTTTGGACTAAAAATGCAAATTTTACGCAACTTGGGTAAAAAGTGTAACTTTGGGAAAGTATAAGGTAAAAACTGTAAATTACGACTTCTAAAACTGAAATAAATAAATATCAGGGTAGAAACGGTAAATTTTCAGGAAGTGTGAATATAAAGTGTAATTTTATACTTTTGGACTAAAAATATAAAACTTTTAAGTTTTGGGCAAGAAGTGTAAATTTTATTTTTATAACCTAAGGGTTAATTTTGTAACTTCATAATATTTTTGAAATACTTAGATTTACAAACTTATGTAGTCAAAGTGTTATAAAAACTTTCATATAAGATTTAAAAACGACAATATCAAAATATAAAAATCGAATAACTTAAAAACAAATAATACAAACATCTTAGCAACTTAACGTTCACCAACTGAAAATAGTTAGAAATAAATATTTTAACTTATCATCCAGTAACTTTTATTAAATCTTAAACGATTTCATTCTTAAATCTCGATAAACGATTACATACACACAAGTTATATGAGTATATAACTTTATTCTTTAACTTTAAGCATTTGCCACACAAGTAACGACGATACAAATACTTTTCAAACATTGTCTTTTGAACATTAAGTTCATGAACATAAACCATCGAAATCTAAGGTTTACCATATTAATTTAGGTCGCGTGATTTGAACCGTTCCCATCCACACTTGACATTCCTATATCTGGACTACTATACCACCAAGGTGAGTCATAGCCCCTCTTTTACTTATTTTGAACTCTTTTGGGGAGATACATGCTCGTTTTACTTACAAATTTTACTCGTTTACCTTAAACATTGTACTCGGTTGATGACACACTCTATTCGTTTATTAAAACATAATACTTGCTTTTATTTACACAGGTACTTTAAACTTTTACGAATTACCGTGAGTTCATAAATCCACTTTTATACGTTTTTCTATCTCATGGGGAGATACATGAACACAAGTATTTTTTTTGTTCTGTATGCTATCCTGATCGTTATTGCCTAATTACCCACTTTTGCCACTAAAAATCCCTCATATCATGAGCCATTAATCATTTGCGAGTGAACGCGAATATCGTGGATAGATCTATTGGCAGTTGACGCCCCATTTGTGTTAACCGGATAGGTAACCAAATGCACTTTATTTGAAGAACAATAGGAAGTTGGCAAACTCCAACACGAGGGCACTATTACTTATATCATTTTTATGATATCACACCTGTTAACGTTTGAGCTTCATGAGACTTAGAGCAATAATACACTACTGTAATGATACGATACTGCAACTACTGAATTTATGGGTGCAACAACGTGGCCCACTATCTATTAAACTTGAAACTTGTGTTCGACTGATTTGTATATAAACCCTATGGATTCATTCAACCTTTGACCCGTTTAGGGTAAACAAACAAACTATCCTTTGTGATTGACCCGATTAGGGCAAACAAACGAACTATTGGTGTATAACAACGTAACTCACTACTCATTTTATCGATATTTGTATTTATTACAATTATCATCCAAACTTGAAACTATTAAAATCAATTGTTTTACTTATAAACTCTATAATAATATTTTACAAATAAAATAAGAACTATATAATGTGTGTGTGTGTGTGTCTATATATATATATATATATATATATATATATATATATATATATATATATATATATATATATATGTATATATATATATATGTATATATATATATGTATATATATATGTATATATATATATATATATATATATATATATATATATATATATATATATATATATATATATATATATATATATTATAGGGGGTGTTATTGTGGTTTACAAGCTTAAAATAGAATAAAATAGGCATACATGTGGACCGTCGGATCAAGCATGATAGATGAGATTAGATATTAAGCAATAGAGTGGCAGAATTGTAATTAATTGGAACACAAATGGCATTTGTGTACCTATTTTATAATACTGGTATATACATTGTTTTGACTATCATTAATACATAAGTTACAAAAATTAGGTAGTTGTTAGAATTCATCCCCAAAATCACTCGCACAATCAAAAATCCACGAAGCAGGAAATTGAAAATTAAAACCCTAATCCCCGAAATCACTCACACAATCAAAAAATCCAGATTCATCGTTCTACAATTGTTCTTTAAATAGCATTAGCGAAGGTGTGTTTCCATTCCAAAACAAACAGAGATAGTGATTTTTCAGAACGAAGTGATCAACAATGGGAACGATGAACAAATTTTGTTTGGTAAGTGATACATTGTTCGGCTTTTTAATCTTTTTTTATTTAGTGAATATAGTTTGTTTGTTAATTTTAGTTGTTGGTGTTTTGTGTCAGTTCGACGAAGTGGTAGGTTGTCAAATCGGCAGCGACCAAATAGAGATAATGAACATTATGAAACGATCGATCTAACTATTGATGGAGATAGTGAAGACGAACAAGGTATTTCTGATACCACAATTGTGTATAATGTATATGAGTTGGTTTATGTTTGTAAGCTACTAACTATTGTAGGTTAGTTGAATATGATGCATGTGCATCTGTTAAACATTTGTTTGATATATGTTTTGAAAAGAAGTTGTTAGTTGATTATTTGTATTAGTTTCATATGGTTGTTTTCAAATAACGTAGTTGTTGGTTATGTGTATTAGTCGGAATAAACTTTTCGAATAAGGTATGCGTTGGTTATGTGTACTAGTTGGAATAAAGTATTGTGTATTGGTTGTGTAGGATTCATGTGTGTCAGTTGTGTATGCATTTTGTAACAAGCTTAAGTGTGTATGAGTTGGTAACAACTTCAATGGATTAGCAGTTTCTAGTTGCTTATTTAAAAGAATTTGTAACCAACATGGTTACGTCTGTATGAGTTGGTTTATGTGTATCAGCGACTGATAGATGCTGTGAAATAGGCTATTCGGTGAGTATGCGTATTTGTATCGTATGGTTGTTTTGGAATAAGTTACTAGGTGATTATGTGTACAAGTTGATTATGTGGACTAGATTATGTGCACAAGTTGAGTATGTGGACTAGTTGATTAGGTGTATTAGTTGAAATAAATGTAGGTGTGTCAGTTGATAATGATTAACGTGCATCAGTTTCATATATGTTTTGTACTCAGATAGTATGATATTCCGTGTATTAGTTGGTTCTGATTCATGTGAATCAGTTTAATTCATGTGTAGTAGTTGATAAAGGATTGATGTGAATCAGCTGCATATACGTTGTTGTACTAGTTGGTTATGTGTATTACGTGAAATAAATTATTATGTATTAGTTGATTGATTACGTGTATTATTTTGTAAGTTTGTTGTTGTATATAAGAGTGTAAAGCATTTTTTTTTTGTTTTCTGTGATAAATCAGATAATGTTATTGATGGAGCAAGCGAAAATGTGGATAATGAACCTGTATCGGATAAAGAAAAAGAACAAAGTGCGGATGTGGAGAATAACGTGGCAAAGGAAAAAAAGGAGGTGGAAATGGATAAGAGAATAGAGAAACTGGTTCATAGAAGATCGGGGAATGTAAAAGGTAATTTATGTGTGACAGCGTATATATATGAGCGTGAGTTGTATCAATTACGTCTTATGTTTCACGTTGTGTATAGGATTGATTTTTGTTTATGTTTTGTGTTACGTGGTCAATCAGATAATGATATGGATAATGACTTTGTATCGGATAAAGGAACTGAACAAGCTGGTACTTTGAAGAATATCGAGGAACATAAGAAAATGGAGGAGAAAAGGGGTAACGGAAGGAAAAAAAATGGAACATGAAAGAGAGGGGAATGGAACTTCGAAAATACTTGTAATCATTTTCATGAACCAAACTCTGGTTATGTTTCTCAAAAAATTTGTACACAACATACTTATTTTCCGGGGTTTGTCTAAGACGAATTAGAGCTTTGCATCCACAACGTTGTGATGCTCGTTTCCTTCTTTTAATCACCTTTACTACTTCTGCGATATCAGATGATGAGCTATCCGTCTTTGACTTATCTTTCTTTGATTTATCATTATTCGGCAGTGGTTTCGTGCCTTCTCTAGAACAAATAAATTATTTCAAGCCAGGGTTTTCTTTTTCTTTTTTTCCTATTAAACTGCGCCCCCCCCCCCTCCTAACTTCGAAACCACCTTCCCTCGCATACTCTTTATAAAACTGGAAAGCTTGTTCAAGTGTATCAAACAAAGTTCCCTCTACGGGCTTTTTCTTAGCTTCATGGAATCCAAAACTTACTACCGGCCGGGGTTGGTTGGAAACTCCCAGCTTGTGGAACACTCTGAGCATCATCGACAACATTGTCCTGCACAATATATTATTTGAACTCAGAATTGATGGCTCACCTGCTAACAAATGAACATTATGTATCAATATGAATGGGTATACAAAAATACAATTCATGAAGTGTGACAACTTAATGGCACACATCTAAAGATTGCAAATAATTCCATATCGACAAACGTAAAATTTACAAAACGGTTCGATTTTAATGTCTGCACTATATTTCAATGGCACACATCTAAAGTCTGCATTCTATTTGAATGTCTTCTTCTTAAAAACATACCGACAAACGTAAAATAACATCTAAATTCTGCAAATAATTCCTTAATGGCACACATAAATTCTGCAAAACATACCGACACACTTATATTTCATTCAAAAATTTACAAAACGATTGACTTTACAACCATAATTTATAATCCTTCCAGTGTATATAGAAATGAATGCTAACGTTCTTCAATATTATTATACAGAACCGTACCCAAAAAAGATAATAAAATGAAATAACTCAAATAAACCATAGATTTACCTTGGATGGAATCATTCTCAGTTGTATTAGACATACTGGTAAAACAATACGATGTTTGTGTGATGTTTAATCGTTTTTGAGTGGTTTATGGGTTTTGTCGAATTTGTGGAAATTCAGTTATACATGTAAGTATGTAACGTACAGATAACTAATTTGTAGGGAAGGGAGCTAATAAGGTGGGATTGAGGGTATTGAAAGAATGAGACATGTAAAATGGTAAAGATTACGATAGTACCCTTAAGACACTACATAATTAATTCATTTTTGATCTTGATCCTTCAATTTTTTTAATTAATTCATTTAATTTTTTTTATCTTGATCCTTTAAGTTTGATCCAACAATCTACAAGTGTGCTTATTTTTCACTATTTTAAGCTTGTACACCACAAGAACGCAAATATATATATATATATATATATATATATATATATATATATATATATATATATATATATATATATAAATTGAGGTTTATGTCATAAAAATGTAAGTAATACTACATCCGTCCCATATTAAATGTCCAGTTTGACTTTTTAAAGTCTTTCTTTCTTAACTTTGACCTTAAATATTTTTGTTTGTGTAATATAATATTTGATACAAAATATATGAATAGATTGAGTTTTAAATGTATTTTCATTGCATATAATTTTTATCAAACTAGACGAGTACCCGTGCATAGCAACGGGATTTTATAGCGACACATAGTTTATTGATAAAAAAAGTTTATAGGTTATAAATGAAAAATAATAAAAATTTGAAGATTTGGGAATTAAACATAATGTTATGAAACCCGGTTCGACCCGGGTAGTTCAACCGGTTGAACCGTTCCGGTTGAAAATTTGGTCGATTTAAACCGGGTCAACTTGCTAGGTTGGGTCGAAAATGGGCCAAATTAAACCGGTTCAACCCGTCGGGTTTGAAGCGTCCCGGGTCAACCCGGTTTGTGATTTGTATTAATTGTTTTAATTGGTTATAAATGAAAAATAATAAAAGTTTGAAGATTTGGTAATTAAACATAATGTTTTGAAACCCGGTTCGACCCGGGTGGTTCAACCGGTTGAACCGTTCCGGTCGAAAATTTGGTCGATTTAAACCGGGTCAGCTTGCTAGGTTGGGTCGAAAACGGGTCAAATTAAACCGGTTCAACCCGTCGGGTTTGAAGCGTCCCGGGTCAACCCGGTTTGGGATTTTATAGCGACACATAGTTTATTGATAAAAAAAGTTTATAGGTTATAAATGAAAAATAATAAAAGTTTGAAGATTTGGGAATTAAACATAATGTTATGAAACCCGGTTCGACCCGGGTAGTTCAACCGGTTGAACCGTTCCGGTTGAAAATTTGGTCGATTTAAACCGGGTCAACTTGCTAGGTTGGGTCGAAAATGGGTCAAATTAAACCGGTTCAACCCGTCGGGTTTGAAGCGTCCCGGGTCAACCCGGTTTGTGATTTGTATTAATTGTTTTAATTGGTTATAAATGAAAAATAATAAAAGTTTGAAGATTTGGTAATTAAACATAATGTTTTGAAACCCGGTTCGACCCGGGTGGTTCAACCGGTTGAACCGTTCCGGTCGAAAATTTGGTCGATTTAAACCGGGTCAGCTTGCTAGGTTGGGTCGAAAACGGGTCAAATTAAACCGGTTCAACCCGTCGGGTTTGAAGCGTCCCGGGTCAACCCGGTTTGTGATTTGTATTAATTGTTTTAATTGGTTGTACATTGTGTATAAATCATTGTACTTTTAAGTAATGGGGTATTTTAATAAGAGTATTAATTACATTTCATAATTTCCTTTAATAAAATTTTTCAACATTTCACATTCCTTGACTTTTCACTTTTCCACTTTTCCACTTTGACCATTTTTCCTTTATAGGTAGTATAGATACTACATAATACAAGCAAAAATATTTAAGTTCAAAGTTGATAAATAAAGACTTGAAAAGTCATGAACAACTGGTTGTTATTACAACCCACTTTAAGATTATGTTATATAATTTAATTAATTAGTTGCTATGCAATTTTCATAATATTGAGTTTCTTGTCGTAAATTCAAGTATTATTATAGAAATAAAATAAAAAGTTTATAATATATATTAATTAAATTGAGTTTCATATCATAAATGTAAGTATGAATGATCAAGTGGTTTATTACAACCCCACCTTAAGATGATGTTATATAATTTAATGAATTGATGGTTATAGGTTGTCATTGTAATATGATTTTAATAAATTAGATGTTACACGATTATCCTTCTCAGCCATAATATAAGATTCAAATGTATTATAAATGTGAAACCTATCTTGAAATCATAAACAATCAAGTCATGCATCACAGTGGAAATAGCTTCGTTTTCGCTCTCTTTATTTTAGCTTGTTATTTGGTTACACCTAGCTCGAGTTGTGGCGTAGCTTTACGACTGTGGAATGTTTCTATCACAAACTTCGTTCCTAATGATATTGTGGTTCATATAACGTCGACAGACCATGACCTCGGAAATCATACAATTTCACCTAATGGGTTGTATTATTGGACATTTTGTGAAAAGATATTCGGCCTTTCGCATTTTACAGGTAACTTCCTGTGGGGATCAAGATTTCAAACTTTAGCTTTGGCTGATCGAAAAATCATGGAGTTTTGTGAAACTCATATTACATTTATAGTATCCCCGGATCAAGTGTGTTATTGGATTGTCAGTCCTGATGGATTCTTTGTTTCGGGTACTAATCACCCATTTCCACAAGGTTGGGTACAAAAGAAGACATGGTAATAAACTTTGTTTATAAGAAAGTTATGTCGTAATGTGTTTTGGTTTTAACTTTGTCAACCTATTCTTATTTTATTTTTGACAATGGTACATTTTTTTTATCAACAATATCTACAAACTGTAATTAAATAAAATTAACAATTTCACATTTTTTTTAATTTGTTTTTAACAGCAACTATCTATATCAAAATATATACACAAAAAATTTATTTCACGTGTCCTAAGCAGGATTTGAACCTACAACTATTTGATAGGTGAGCTTCTCACACAATAAAAGGTACTATTGAGACACAAGCCCTTCGGTAATGAATTGTATTGTTACCTTTAACAATTAACACAGATTCATACACTGTTCTGTTTACCACCATTTGTTTTTTGTTAAGACCTGCATGTTTAAATCTTAGAAATAAGTATGTTTCGCCATTTTGGGTTCATTAAAATGTTGTCCTTTTGTATCTATTTATGTTGGTTCATTAAAACAATTAAATAAACATATGACATTTAAATTTTAGATAATTAATATTGGTTTAAGTTTGTTCCGAGTCATTTGTTCTAAGCATAACTATTACGAGTATATTAAAAACATTTTATATACTAATTAGCCTCAAGGCCCGCCCGATGGGCGGCTAGCTTTAAAAATTCCTTTAAAATAATAGATGGAGTAAAAAACTTTGATACAATCACGTTAAAAAAGAATATTAAAGGAACAAAAATAAATTGATGTTTTTTAAAACCATAAGAAAACTACATATAGTTGATTGCCAAAAATAGAATAACAAATAAAAACAAAATTATGATCTATGAAGGACTTTTTCACTTTTTGTGAAATTTCGTGTGAGAAAAATGGCCTTTCAAAAATATAGTCCCAACTTGGATATAAGAGCAAAAGGTATTGTTTGGTTGCTTTTTTTCAAATTTTGAATTATGGTGACCGATTTTGACCGCCGATTTTTCTTCATGTTTATTTAACTAAACAAACATAAATTATATTCGTACTGTTCTGTACATTAAATAAATGAATATAATGCCCGTGTAAGTTCTCGATAATGTTTGAGTTTGCCGTTTAAAAAAAGGGTTTTGGCTGTACAATAGCTACGTACTTTTCGAAATGTCCCGTTTTGGTACGCGTACTATTTTTCGTTCCACTCAATGTAGTGTACTTTCATGTTTTGTACCGTTTTGCACACACAAACTTGTTTTACCGAAACTGATACGACCTTTGCCATGTTTTCTTGACACGTAGGATTTCCACTAACGAATATATCACTTATATAACCTTTTCTTCCCCAAATCAAACCCAAAAAAATAAAAAATAAAAATCCTAATCGATCTTCTATTCAATGTAGACTTCAAAACCCTAATTCGAAATCCGTAATTGAAGTAGACTTCATCATCATCAATCCGTAATCAATGGCATCTTCATCATCTTCTATCCATAGCCGTCGTCGTCGTGATCCTCCACCTACATTTTGCGAATGTGATGAACCAGTGATTCAACAAACATAAAAAACCATTGATTTTCCATTAAGACGTTTTCTTGGATGCGTTAATTTCTATAAGGGCGCAAAATGTAGGACTTTTTACTGGATTGATGATGACTTGCCAAGTGAGTACTACAAAAAAAGAGGTTTTCAAGCTGATTCAGAAGGATAAACAACAAGAAAAAAAAGATGAATGCTGTTTATGGAAGGATAAGAGACATTGAAAAGGACTTTGACTTTCAAAAGTCAACTATGGAGAAGCATGTGTTGGAGCTGCAAAAGGAATTGAAAGAAACCAAAGCAAGTTTAATGTTTTATAGGAAGATTGTTGGTTTCACGTTTATCATTGTATGTTTGATTTTGTTTGTAATCTTTTGAGTTGTTTAGGAGCAGTTTTATGTATGCAGTATTTTGATGAATGGAAGAAAATTGTTGTTAAACTGCAGTATCTAAAGTGCTTTATTTTCTCATCTGCATTATATGTTAAACTGCAGTATCTTGGACCACATGTAAAAGCTAAACAAACACAATCTGACAAAGTGAATAAACCACAAGGAATCTTGGACCATTTCACTACATTAGAAACCAAAATCAGTGGACATAAAGTCACACTATCCAAGACATTTTGAGTGGTAAACATTGTTTAGTGGTAGGCATAAAGTTGCACTACCAAGACCATATTTACTGAACCTACATTACCTAAAGTTTGACTACATAAGTCATACTAGTTATACACATATTCATGATACCTAAAAAACTATTTTTCTACAAGGACATCTTCAACATCCCAAGCTTTATCAACACTTGATCCTGCACCATCTGGGCCAAATTTGAATGGTTTGGCTCTTTTTCCAATTCTTTCAGATTTGCACCTTCTTTTCAAAGATGCAGTCTTGAACAAACCTGCATCAATTACTTCTTGAATCTCCTCTGCAGCAGTCTTGGTTGTCCTACTTTGTTGGGTAGGAATTTGATTATCTTGTGAATCCTCAATTGGATCTTCAGTCACTGATTGTTCAACTTGATCCTGCAACAAGCAAATCAATTAGTTCAGCCTGCAAAAGAGGTTGGATCTTGAACACTTAAACTTTATCCATACCAAATATCTTACCTCATTCATGAAATCTGTATCACCATAAGAGGTTGGATCTTGAACACTTGGACCTGCATCATTCTGGCCTGCATCAGTCTGGCCTGCATCATTCTGGCCTGCACCACTGGACCCTTCACCCTTCTGGCCTGTGCTCTGCATATGGTAACATGTTCTTTACACCTTCCATCAAACCCTGTTGCATAGAATAGACATGGTAAAGTTAAGCAGTTTTAATATTCAAATGATCATAAGTTAAACAAATTGAACAATTTAATGAATTATACCTTGTGACCATCAAAAATGATAGTCATATATGCACCCTGGCACAGTCTCAAATCTTCACATATACAAGCTAAAAACCATTCCCAGTTATCATTGTTTTCAATGTTGACCACAACCCAAGCTATGGGAAACATTTGGTTGTTCTTATCTCTACCCATGGCAGTCAATAGCTCACCCCTGCATATTCCTCTCAAAAAGCATCCATCAAGTCCTATTACTTTTCTACAGCCTGCAGTCCATCCTTCTTTCATTGCCTTAAAACAGACATAAAATCTTTTGAAGTGTATCTTACCACCATCCTTCTCCTCTACATGCAAATGGACTGAAGAGCCAGGATTGGTGTCTAGTATTTTCTTCCTGTAATCCCATAGTCTACTATAATGCTCAATGAGACCACCTTCATGATCAAATAAGGCCCTCTGCTTAGCTCTTTTACACTGACCAACACTCACATTGATCAAGTATTTCTTTTTTATTTTCATCTCTAATTGCTCCTATAGCATAATAGTTGGATCCTCAAATCATTTTATAAGCAAACTGCTTTGCAATCCATTTAAAGGTTACTAATGAACCTAATCAAAGTTCCTACAACAAGTGTGTGTGAATGAGTGTTTTAATCTGAAATGAGCTTTCACCTTGCATCCAGGATGCCCAAAGCTAAATGTGCTACAATTACCTTTTCAGGCCTTCTTTTTGTATCCTTCACAGCCTTACCTTGCCTTCTTTGATGGTGAAGCCTTACCTTGCCTTTCTTTGATGGTGAAGTAGTCTTCACATCCTTACCCTTCCCTTTCTTAGTTGGTGACCCAATCTTTTACACCATCACCTTTCTTATACTCCCAATCACCTTTCTTTCCTTTCTTACCTCCACTCTAATAACGCTCATTTTGTACATGTTTTAGTCGCGTTATTTGTATATTTTTGTATATTATTTAGTTATGTTTATGAGCATTTTGCACTTAAAAGGTATTAAGATGTGTTCAGGTCTAGGTACAAGGAAATATCGAAGAATGATGAAGAAAAGCCAAAAGATCGAGAAAATATTCAAGAAAAGCTCGTCGTCAAAGATATTGATTCATGTTATGATTATTTTCGATGTACAAAAGAAGGCTGTGAATATTTTTAATGAAAGAAGGAGTCATGATTTGGTGCTTAAAAGAGTGTTAAAGATTGGAGTTTATTGCCAACCCAAGGTTGAAATACACATGCAAACCAATTTCTCAACCCAAGGTTGAAGCTGAGATTCAAACCCAAGGTTCAAAGCCCAACCTGAGGTTCAGCATACAATCCCAACCGCAGGTTCAAGTCTGAACCGCAGGTTGAGATATTTCTGAGATGAAGAGTTGCATTAACTCAAGGTTTTAACTACCATAATGACTAAAGTCAGACCATTTCATTTCTTTTATGATTATTGAAGGCTTGTGACAGTTTTTGGGGATGATTTCAAGCATAAATAAGACCCTAATCATCCCATAATCATAAGCATTATCATACAACAATTACAACACTTAACACAAGACAAGTCTCAATCAAGCCTTACAACATAAGGACTTGATCATATCTTATACAACCCGAAAGAGCTTAATAATTCCTGTCATTCTTACCAAGAAGAGTTGGAGTTACTTGATAGAAGAGGCGGAGAATTCCCTTGTTCGATTGGAGGCTTTAAGGAGTGCTATAACTCTTTACATTTCTTACTCATTGTAGTCTTGCTTTGGGTAACTTTCTTTTACTTAATTATGTTGAACAATTTGATATTGAATGCAATGTTACGTTTGTTGATGGAACTTGTTATGGAATAATTTGTGATACTTGTTTGGGAATTATGTAGACTTTCGTGTGAATGATGAATGATTAGTTGGTTAGAAAAAGTGATTGTTCTCACAAGTTTGCTTAAATATAATTCGTGTTCTAAAACTTGTCGATTAAACATTGTTGGATTTAAAGGTCGAAAGAGTTTCTAATATTGTTTTAATTCCAAGAAGTTGATGCACAAATAGATTGGTAATTGATAATTGACAACTATTAGGTATTCAAGTTTTTAAATGAATTCAGGAATATTTAATCACGAGATTGGGTTGAAAACACTCGTAAGAACTAATGTAACTAATCATCTTTTTCACACATTTGATAACACAAAAAGCTAGCGTAGTGGGATGATGTAGTGGCCGAAAGGACTCACCCGTGAAACTAGTAGAAACATGGATTTTCTTGATATTACCCATTGACTAGAAAACCTTGTGAAAATTGGTATGTGCCTTCTATGTTTCACCCAAACATGTTCAACATTCTATCACGATTGTTTATTATTCCTAAACAAGTATTTGTTCGTTTGATTGATTGAATTCGGAATCATTGTTTGTTTGTTTGTCTATTTACAAAGTGCTTTAGAGCGTGACAATCTTTAGTACTATTTCTTGTGTTACTACCTAATTTGCTAAGTTTAAACATCGTAGTCTCTTGGGACGATCCCTATTTACCACAAACCATATTACACACGGACGAGTATACTTGCTCGTATGCGTTTGCTTAATAATCGGTAAAAAGGTGTTTTATAAATTTAAAATTTGAGTGAAATTTAGGATATAATATATAACCGGTTTGCATAGAATTTGTTTAGTTTAGTTTAGTTTAGATTAGTTGTAAATAGTAGCATAGAATTTGTTTTTGTTTTTGCATGAATTTTAGAGTTAATTTTATTTTTGTTTCTTGTGATTGTTTGGTTTTCTCTGATTGATGCTTGTTAAGTGTTTTTGATTGATATATTCTAGTTTCTTTTGTTAATCTCATCCTTATTTTATTTAATGTTGATTGGTTTTAGTATTAAGTTTTCTAAAAAAAAAAAAAAAAAAAAATTGCTGAAAATCTTGCTGTGAACAGCCGGTTCAGTCTTGAACCGCGGCGGTCAACACCTTCTGTGAATGAAAAAAAAAATTCAAACCGGCCGGCTCAGTTTGAACCGAATCGGCTGAACCTCTCGGTAAAACTTTTTAACAACCCAAACCGCCGGTTCAACCTTGAACCGCGGTGGCTCAACCTCTCGGTAAATTTTGAACCACCCGAACCGCCGGTTCAGGTGGTGAACCGCCGAATGCTGTTCGAAATTAAAAAAAAAAAAAAAAAATTCTTTATTTTGTTTATTTAGTTTAATTTGTTTAAGTATGTTTAAGTTTTAATTTATTTAGCTTCTTTAAATAGTTTTATTTATTTATTTATGTTTTCGTGTTTGAATAATTTAGTTTTTTTTTTTTTTTTTTTTTTTTTTTTTTTACTAACCCCTAACGTTTGTTTTGGATTTGTTTATGAATGTTTGGTTTATTTTTAGTCATGGATTCGCCTAGTGAAGTTTCGGCTTATTTGGACAATTTGGAATTGGAATTGATGGATGTTGGAGATGTTATGGCAAGAATGGAGAAAATGGTTGATACGGAGAAAATGGAATTGCAAGCGAAAGGAAAGGAAGTTGAACTTAGGGAATGTGAACCAGAAAAGCCACGGGTGATCACTTTCACTCGAGCTAAGTTAAGGGAATATGATGAGCTAAGTATGAGGTATTCTACGCCTTGTGGAATTGAAGGTTTTGGAGCTTGGGATATGGAATATAATATTGGACAAAGTGATAGCTATGTTACGTATGCATTTTATGAGAAGTTTGGAGATGGAAAGTATGAAGTGGACAAGTACAATAGAAGGATAGCTAGGGATGTTAAAATTGACATTCATGGTTACACTTTTACTATGGATTTGATTGTTGATGAGTATGAAGACACTACGGACCCTTCCGTTGTGTTTGGGAGGAATTTTTTGGTAGCAACCAAGTGTGTTCTTGATTTTAGGTTAGGAGAAATGCAAATTAAGATTGGGGAATTGCAAGATGACAAGGATGTTGATTGGTTGATTGAGCAAATGGAAGAGGCTTGTGAAAATGAAGATGGTACTTTAGGGAGCATGAAAATGGTCAAGATGGGAAAAGCTTCTCGTCTAAAACAAAAATACCCACCATTCAAAGGTCTTATACCTTCACCATCATCACTACCACACCCTACTACACTACTCAAGGGAGAAAATTCTTCCAATCCAACACCCTCACCAAAAGAAACACCACCCAAAGAAATCATTGATGAAGCCAAATGTGTTGAGGAAATAACCATAAAGTTCAAGGAGTTACTTAATGAGAAACCAATACTCCATGTTTTGGAACACTATGCTCATTATAGGAAGTTACTTGATGAAATCTCGGTTGAAAAGATGAAGCTTGATAAGAAAAGTGTGATTGAGGAAGAGGAAGAAGAGAAAGTGATGGAGAAAGGCTTGCCTAAAAAGAAGGAAGATCCGGGGAACTACCTTATCCCACTTAAAGTTAATGGAACCACCGCACTAAACGCCTTGGCCGATACCGGGGCTAGTGTAAGTATCATGCCATACAAACTTTATAAGGTTTTGGAGTTAGGAAGAGCTTGTCCTTCTAATGATATTTTGTTGATGGCGGATAATACCATGGCTAAAGCCTATGGAAAAGTGAAAAACGTGAGGCTACAAATAGGTTTCCAAACCTACTTGTGTGATTTCTTGATCTTGCATGTGCCTATTGATAAGGAGACACCTATGTTGGTTGGTCGTCCATTTTTGACTAGAATTGGAGCCATAATTGATAATGGCAAGGGAACAATGGAGATAGATGATGGAGTGCCAAGGAGAATTTACCATGCTAAGAAGAGGAACAAGATTCTTGCGGACGAGGAATCAGATGAGGAAGATTGGTTGGATGTGTTTGATATTAGCCACGATAATGAAGGAAACCCGAAGTATGGAATAATCGCACCGTCGTTTGAACATATTGAGGATGATATGGAACATGCATTGGCTATGGAAAACTATTTCAATCCATTCAAAAACATAATTGTGTACAAGAAGATGGTTGATTTTCTTGGTTCTTTGCCAATTAAACTCAAGAATATTGAATGGACATCCGATGGTTATAGCAAATATCAAAAAGTCGAGGGAGACAAGGATTGGCATACCAAGATTGAGATCACTAGCCCAAGTGGACGTCGTTTCACTCGTGAGTTTAAGACAAGAGAAACCGATAGGGTACTTTCGGGAAAGTTCAATTCGGAGGATATTCTACGGTTTGGAAATTATTTTGATTGAGGAAGAGAATTGGAGGAATAAAGAAGCTTATTGCTAAGCTTTTGCTCATTTTGTCTTTTGATGAGCCTTTTTATTTTATGAATAATTGCATTTTAATTATCTTTGTTTATTTAGTTATGTTTTTTACATTTCTATGTTATTTTAGTGTGTTTTAGCTATATGAGCTTTATAAGCTTTTTAATAATATGAAGTACTTTAAGTTTGGATTTTTAGTTTGTTTAGTTTGGTTAATTTAAGTTTATTGGAATGTTTGAAGTGTTTATGAGTTGTGGTAACCATTTTAAATTGTCGAGAAATTGAGACACGATTTTGTTTAAGTCGGGTTTGTGCTAAAAATTTTACCAACCCGCGGTTGATAACCAACCTACGGTTGAAGTACCCAACCCACGGTTGAGTCCTCATTTTTCCAAACAAGAGATGAAAGAAAAAAAATACCACAAGTACCAACACTCTCAACATCATTCCAAGATTGAAGTTTGATTCATACACTAAGTTTCTAGAGATTCAATGGCATCAAAAAGGGTAAGTAACACCATCTAATTGCTTTAATTAGTTCTTAATTCGAATTTGATTTTTAGGGTTTTGAATTGGGCGAATTTTATAAAGTTTGAATTGATTGAATTTCTTTGATTGGTTTACTAGAGGATTGATAATAGGTTTGATTGCAATTGAAAGCACATGAAATGGTTGAGTATTGAATGAGAAATTGAGGTTTTGAGATTTAGGGTTCATATATGTCGAATTTTTGGGAATTAAAATCAAGATTGAATGGATTTCTTGTGGTATATTGATCCGTGTGTGAGTATATATAAATATAGTATCGGATGCACGTGATACACGAGAGTCAATAAGTCAACCCTTTAGGCAAAAGACCAACTTGTAAAACCCGTGAATGTGATATGTGTGATACCGGGCAAGTGATCACCCGGGTCGTGTCCCAACGAGGTGTGAATGGAGGATATCGTTTTAGGTTTGGAATTAAAGTGTTTGATGATTGGAAAGAGATTTTTGTTTCTTTTAAGTCTAATTAAGATAAGAAAAACAAAGTTACAAATAAAATTAAAGCACAAGTTAATTAAACTAAAAACGAGAGTCGGGAATTTCTAAAAACGAGCCTAAATCTAGAATCTATTAAAAACTAATCCTACAAGTACCAAATTAATTTTCCTACGTCCTAAATGACAAAAGAAAATTTTGAAAAAAAGAATTTTATTTTTTCGACTTTTAGTTTTTTTATTACGAATTAAAAACAGTTTAAACTAAATTAAATTATAAAAAAAATACTAAACCTTAAAAAAAAAGCTGAAAAAAATTACAAAAGTGTTTAATGACAAAACAATCCTAGGAAAAATACAACCAAAGTTCCAACTTATTCGGATAAGCCAAAAATAAGCTAAACGTGGCTAGAAGCAAATGAGGCAAAACTTGGTTAAAAGGAATTACCAAAGTCCCTTGGGCAGAAAAGACCTAAGGGCGCAGTTGGTAGTGAGTGTGTGTTGTGGGGCTTAGCTCAGTTGAGGTCAAGGGTTCGAACCCCTTGGTCTGCTCTTTTTTGTTAACTTAATTTTTTTATTTTTCTTTTAGCAAACTTAAAAAGCACTTATAAATAAGCAACAACTATAACTACAACTATTTATTAAAACCTACAAATAAGCCAGAAAAAGCATGGGGGAACAAAATTAGTTCATAACAAGGAGAAAAATAAGCTAAAACTATGGAATAGAGGAACTAATAAGCTATGAAAAACTAACTATAAGCTGAAATAAACTAGAAGCAAACTTAAATAAAACAAGGGAACTAGAATAAGCAGAATCAATAAGCTAATCAGCACTGAATCAAGAAAAAGAGTTACCCCAAGGTCTGCTGAAGCAGGTGTATCTCAGTTCACTGGGATCATTTGCAGTGACTAAATAGCTATTGAAAAGCTAATAAGAAAAGCCAAAAAATGACACCACAGAAAGATAAGCTACCACTAAACTCATAAACCAACATTCAGACTAAGGGGACTTATAAATAAGTGGAAAATAAGCTGAGAAAGAGGGCAAGAAACACTGATGCAGGCTGCAAGGTCTGATCTGCACAGACCTTTTTGCTACTGATCTAATCCGAATAAAATTGCAAAAGCTAGTGAACCTTTAACCAACTCTTAACCCATCCTATTCTCACTGATTTTGAACATTAAAGAAGCAACAAAAGGGGTAAAATCTACTGAGCTTAATTATAAGCTAAATCCAACAGTTAGCAATGCTAAAATATGGACTAAACCACTAGAATCTACCAAAACCTCCAAGGCAGCTTAGAATAACATACTAACAGCTTATCTAACTCAACTTACACTAGATCAAACTAACAAGAAATGCAAATGAACAGTGATGACTGGTTTGACCCATTTCACCCATTGACCCAAACACTCCTTATCGAAGGACTGTTTTGATTCTAACTTGAGAACTGCAACTTTTAAGCCAAACACATGAAAAACAAAAGTTAAATAAGCTGTGTTAAGACCCAAAAAGCAGAGTTTAACTGGAATTAAGCACTAGACTTAAGCAAAATAAGCAGTTTGACTTTTATTGACTTTTTGACATTTTTTGGAAATTCGAAATGAGAACAGATTTTAAACTAATATAAACTCACGAAAAAGCTATGAGAGCTTATGTGAGCTTATGAAACAAATTAGAACTATTTGAGAAAACTTTAAATGCATAAAACTGAATTGAACCAGTATTTAAATAAAGAGCTGAATTTATATTACTGAAAAAGAAATTACACTACTTGAACTTTGGAATACAACTGAATTAAAATTGCAGAAATTAAAATGAGACAATAATTAACTTCGGCCTAAATTTTCTAAATACATGAAAATTGGACAAACTTGCAACTAGTGATGAAGTCCTCTATATATAGAATTCAAAACTAGGGTTTCTTCTTGTGCTTCTCTGAAATGTTCTGAGCCCTTGGATCCTTTAAAAATCATCTCAGCCCTTAAAATGGGTTTTGGCGCCAAAAGTCTTGTGAGTGGATTGCCAGCGTGGAGTTTGACCTTGGGGGGGGGGAACGAGGGTGGCTATGGCAGGAAAAGGAGGAGACAATGTTGTTGGGGAATAGGTGTTGGTGATGGTGATGGTGTACTGGGTTTATGGGAAGGAGGGAAAGGTGTGGGATGTTTGACTTTTTATGGTTTGACCGATGATTAGCTAACAAAGAACCGGGTTTGGGTTTTAGCATAATTGGGCTTGGGTTTATTATGTGGGCTGGGGTTAAGGTTGGGTTTATTTATGGGATGGGTTGGATTTATGTTTGGATTGTGTAAAAGGGTTAAAGGGTTGGGTAGTTAAAGGTTTAGGATTAGAAGTGAATTAGGTTTAACTTTAGGGACCAATCTTGTAAATTCTGAAAATCCAGGGACCAAGGCTATTTGTGATATTTCAATATTCTTGGAAGTTGACTTTGATAATTTGAGCAATATCCTGGTCCAAACTCATAAATTTCTTCCCCGTCCTCGGCTTTTCACGCTTTTCCAATCTTGTGCTCGGTTTTGTCCGTTTTTGCCCTGTTTTCAATCCTTTTGTACCTGAAACACATAAAAACACAAACCAATAATATTTGCAACAATATTTGATCTATTTGGGTGTTTTTGGTCATTTTTGTGTCTTTTATGAGTATAAAATGATGAGTATTTACACACTCATCATATATGGTTATGAATTAGTGTTTATATGCTATTTGATTAATTATATGGACCACCTCTTTGTTTGATTTTGATTTGATTCAAGGAATTTTTGAGGTTTAGGAGTGAAGAGAATATGGTGGTTTAAGCATTAGAATAACCACTAATAAGCTATAATGGAGGAAGTTAGAAACTTGTTAGGAAGTAGGAATAAGCTAGAAAATCGTTTTATGATGTTGATATGCTGTGAACCGCCGGCTGGGAAACCCCAACCGACTGGCTGAGACCATCTGAGGCATCTGAACCGCCGGCTGGAACCTGAGCCGTGGCGGCTCAGACCTTCTGTCCCACCAAATTTTCTGGACCGCCAGTTCAAAACTGAACCGGGGCGGTTAAGACCTACTATGTATAATTTATTTATTTTTTTTATATTTTTATTTTTTTTTTTATTTTGCTTTGCTAATTTATCTTACAAGTTAACCTTTAGCTCCAACATTTCTTGTGTGCTTGTTTTGTTGTGTTTTGTAGAAATGTGTTCGTCAAGAGGAAGAGAACCCACATGTTGCTTTGTACGCGAAACAAGGTCGGGGAATGAAAGAAGCTACTCTCATGCCAATCACTAGTGAACATTTGAAATGGGGAAAAGTAAGTAAGGAAGCGAAAGCTTGTTTTAACAGCCGCTTGGCTAAATTGCAAAGAAAGGAGATTACGGTACCAAAGTTAGTTAGTTGGAGCTTGATCAGGAAGTATAACCTTTATGATACTCTTGAGAAGTTGTTGGAAGTTAGTACGGAATTTGACGGTGGAGTTTTTGAGGATTTTAGTTTGGAGCTCGCTTTACAAATCAATGAAAAGCAAATCTACAGGGAATGGTGCTTGGAGTTCTTTGCCACAATCTATTTCAACCAAGAGGTAAATTTGAATAACATCTTGAATGAAAAATGTATTTGGTTTAGATTGTGTGGGGATAACCATGTGCTCACCTTGCCGGAGTTTGGAAAGTTGCTTGGGTTGTATAATGATAATGACCTTTATGACGAAGAGTTTGTTGCTCACTTTAGTAAGTTGGAAAGGGAGCCACCTAGGTATGTTGGTACTGGAATTTGGAACGAGATTGGAGATCCCAATAGTGCAAGACCGAAGGTGACGGAAATTCATTCACCGATGGCGAGATTTTTGCACAAGATGTTTGTGAACTCGTTTGTGCACCGTGGTAATAGCCAAGATAAAGTTCATCAACCGGATTTGTGGTTGATTGAGATGATTATGGGTAATCGTGATGGACGAAAGTTGAAGACGAATGTGGTATGGACTTTAGCGGTTTATTTGTCTAAAAGAGCAACTATTATGTCCGAGCATGGTTATATTAATGGGGGCCACTATGTGACCAAGATTGCAAAGAGTTTAGGGTATGATACACAAAATGAGTTGAATAAGATCACGGTGATAAAAGATTGTGAGAAGCTTGACAAGAAAAGTTTGCAAGGTTTGCTCGATCACGATAGGATGTGTTTAGTTGAGTCTATTGCAAACGTGGCTCGTAGCCAACAACTACCTCAACCACAACGTATGGAACAACCATCGAGGTTAGATTCGGGATGGGGTGATTGGCATGCAAATTTGCCACAAGTTGAGAGAAGAGAAGTGTGGAGAGACATGACTATGATGAGGATTGGACACCAAATGGACTATTGTGCTCCGATTCTCACACATCTTGGTCAACATAGTGATCCACCATATTCGTTTCCAATGGCTTATGCACCGACTAGTGTTCCACCTTACCCATACCCATATATGCCATATCCATCAGAACATGTACCTTTCCTAACATCGTCTAGTGCATTTCAAGGAAATGAAAGGTATAATGTTAATCAAGAGGGATTCATGGGATCGAGAGGCTATGAAGCAGGAACATCGTCGGGAGGTTTTGGCATTGGAGCATTAGTTGATTATCAAGGTGATGATATGGATGATGAATGATTTCAACTATCATTCGAGGTTTATTTATGTGATGTTTCGAACAAATATTCTATCGTACTTTATTTTTTATTTTATTTTTCTTTCTTTATTATGTTATGTAGGATTATTAATATGTTTTGATTTTTTAGGAACTATTTTTATTTTTAATATTTGATTAGGATTATTTAAGTATTATGATTATTATTATTATTTTTGTGTGTTTGTTTTTGTATGTTTTGTGTATGTGTTTATTTTTCAGGTTTGAGATACCATGGAATTATTGCTCATTCATATGGTTGGTACATTTTGGAGTTTGGAGTGACCAACTCATGCGTTAAATACCAAATATGGATCTTGCAAGATTTCTCGGTGATATCATTTTACTACTTTATTTTCCCTATTTCCTTTGCTTTGAAGTTAATTTTTCACATTGAGGACAATGCAAAACTTAAGTGTGGGGGAGGGAAGTAAATAGTGAAAATGACTTAGTTTTTTTAAAATTTTTGTGATTATTTTGGAGTTTGTTTTATTGCCCTTAAGGAAGATAGTTGTTTTTACACCTAAAAGATTATATATAATTAAAACAACTTGAAATTTTCCAATAGCATAAAATGGCAATTTGAAAATTTTAACGTATCTCGATTAAGTGAAACGATCCGTTCTTGGGATTGATAACATTACTTGTGCATTTATAGCCTATTCTACAAATATGTGAGGATTTGAGCCTATCATTTGAAGCATATCTTTATGCTTAAATTCTATTTTCTTGCTATGAGTGTGCCGGTGATTGAATTGATTCTAGAACTTGTGCTTGTCATGCATTACGAATTCCAAAGTAAGGTCACATTCGTGTGATATAAATGAATTTAAATGATAAGAGGCAACTTAGGATTTCAACCAAATGGCCTTCCATTTACAAATATTGATATATTAGCTAGCCACATTGGTTAGTTAACCACTTTTTATGGACCCATTTGTTAGCGCTAGATACCCTTAGTACACCCTCTGAGCCATTCTTTTCGTTTTGTTACATCCAGAAAATACAAAAAGATTTTACACCTTTTAAACTTTAGCCTAACCTTTTTGTCAAGTCAAATCGATGAATTACTTGTTGTTGGCGTGAAGAAGTTTTTGATGATTATGAGCTTACACTTTGTATTTCGGATATACCTTTCCGACGAAGACGAAGGTAGCTACTTCTTATTTGTATTTTTGAGGTATATGCTCATCCAAAGTGTGGGGGATATAAAAAAAAATAGCCAATGTGCTATAATTATGAAGATGAAGGAAGAGGAAGTATGTTTGAGATATCGATTAGCCAATGTGCTAAGACGTGATATATTTATATGTTGATCGATGAAAGAAATCAAAGAGAAGGGAAATGTTGATTTGGAGGCTATAATCATTTTGGGATACATGATTCGATTCTTTTTGCAACAAGTGATTTTGGTATTTGACTTGATTATTGTTACATTACTAATTCACCTAAATAATCTCATGCCTTATCCTAACCCTTTTTGCTTTGTGAAGATATCGACTGTATGAATATTATAGTGACCATCCGGTTCTTGAATAATCGAATAACGCACTAGCGATCTAAGGTATTTTATTTTAGTGACCATTCGTTGTTTGAGTAAATAGAGAATTCGTGCTAGTGATCTATTGTGCTTGTACAGTAGTTATTTGAGAATAAGTTGATATTAACCCTCAGCCTAACATTTCAACCCGAATAAAAGTCCTCTTTGATAAGTTTATTTATTTCTTATATGATTTGGATTAGTTTTGATACTTGTACAAACTTATGGTATGAAATGAAATTATGACTGAGCAATTGAGTGAATACACCTACAAAAGAAATGAGTGCTGAGTGAATTATATTATTCTTTTCTATTTCGTGAGGAGCTTAATTGTGTTATCTAGCTTGATCGAGTATTTCGTTTAAATTTCACATATAAATAGTAAAAATCACTTTTTGATCTTTTGCTTTGGCAATAAGGAAGATTAGTGAAATTTTTTTGAGAATCATGATGGTTGGCTATTGGAAAACGATTTTTCAAAAGATTACTTTGCTTGAGGGCAAGCAAAACCTTAGTGTGGGGGATTTGATAACATTCATTTTGAACATGTTTTAGTTGCGTTATTTGTATATTTTTGTATATTATTTAGTTATGTTTATGAGCATTTTGCACTTAAAAGGTATTAAGATGTGTTCAGGTCTAGGTACAAGGAAATATCGAAGAATGACGAAGAAAAGCCAAAAGATCGAGAAAATATTCAAGAAAAGCTCGTCTTCAAAGATATTGATTCATGTTATGATTATTTTCGATGTACAAAAGAAGGTTGTGAAGATTTTTAATGAAAGAAGAAGTCATGATTTGGTGCTTAAAAGAGTGTTAAAGATTGGAGTTTATTGCCAACCAAAGGTTGAAATACACATGCAAACCAATTTCTCAACCCAAGGTTGAAGCTGAGATTCAAACCCAAGGTTCAAAGCCCAACCTGAGGTTCAGCAGATAATCCCAACCGCAGGTTCAAGTCTGAACCGCAGGTTGAGATATTTCTGAGATGAAGAGTTGCATTAACTCAAGGTTTTAACTACCATAATGATTAAAGTCCGGTCATTTCCTTTCTTTTATGATTATTGAAGGCTTGTGACAGTTTTTGGGGATGATTTCAAGCATAAATAAGACCCTAATCATCCCATAAGCATAAGCATTATCATACAACAATTACAACACTTAACACAAGACAAGTCTCAATCAAGCCTTACAACATAAGGACTTGATCATATCTTATACAACCCGAAAGAGCTTAATAATTCCTGTCATTCTTACCAAGAAGAGTTGGAGTTACTTGATAGAAGAGGCGGAGAATTCCCTTGTTCGATTGAAGGCTTTAAGGAGTGCTATAACTCTTTACATTTCTTACTCATTGTAGTCTTGCTTTGGGTAACTTTCTTTTACTTAATTATGTTGAACAATTTGATATTGAATGCAATGTTACGTTTGTTGATGGAACTTGTTATGGAATAATTTGTGATACTTGTTTGGGAATTATGTAGACTTTCGTGTGAATGATGAATGATTAGTTGGTTAGAAAAAGTGATTGTTCTCACAAGTTTGTTTAAATATAATTCGTGTTCTAAAACTTGTCGATTAAACATTGTTGGATTTAAAGGTCGAAAGAGTTTCTAATATTGTTTAATTCCAAGAAGTTGGTGCACAAATGGATTGGTACTTGATAATTGACAACTATTAGGTATTCAAGTTTTTAAATGAATTCAGGAATATTTAATCACGAGATTGGGTTGAAAACACTCGTAAGAACTAATGTAACTAATCATCTTTTTCACACATTTGATAACACAAAGAGCTAGCGTAGTGGGATGATGTAGTGGCCGAAAGGACTCACCCGTGAAACTAGTAGAAACATGGATTTTCTTGATATTACCAATTGACTAGAAAACCTTGTGAAAATTGGTATGTGCCTTCTATGTTTCACCCAAACATGTTCAACATTCTATCATGATTGTTTATTATTCCTAAACAAGTATTTGTTCGTTTGATTGATTGAATTCGGAATCATTGTTTGTTTGTTTGTGTATTTACAAAGTGCTTTAGAGCGTGACAATCTTTAATACTATTTCTTGTGTTACTACCTAATTTGCTAAGTTTAAACATCGTAGTCTCTTGGGACGATCCCTATTTACCACAAACCATATTACACACGGACGAGTATACTTGTTCGTATGCGTTTGCTTAATAATCGGTAAAAAGGTGTTTTATAAATTTAAAATTTGAGTGAAATTTAGGATATAATATATAACCGGTTTGCAACACATCACACTCCTACCCTCTTCAAGATCCCTTCCACACAAAACAAACAAAGTCCTATAGTCATTCCTTTTATACCACAGCTGATATCCATTAGCAACTCCATAATTTGTCAAACAATCTTTGAGTTGTTCTGGATGTTCAAACCTCAAACCAACTGTTGGTTTCATTTCATTCCAAGGAACACTTGAATCAAATTCTAGATAAATTACACCAGGTGTGATTTTATATTTTTTTTCAACATTTTCATCATCCATATCAATTTCCTTATCACTACCTTCACAAAAATCAACATGAGTAGTATTCTGATCATGATCACTTATAAAATTACCACTGCATAGTTTATTAAGAAATGGGTCCTTAATGGTCCTATATGGTATCTCAACATCATCTTCTCCTACATAATCATTTTGTTCACCATACCCTGTTATGTCTTCCATCTCTTCTCCTACATCATCTGTTTGTTCCTCATCAACCCAAGCTCAGTTTGTACCCAATGGGATAAATCATACCCATGATGTTCCAAATACAGATCAATAACATTATTATTCTTAACACCTAGTGCAATAAAGTTTGCCAAGTCTACATCATTCTTAAGTTCCTTCAAACCATTACTAAGCTCCTTACCAGGAAGATGATAATATATACCTTTAACGGGAAACTGACAACATCCTTTGAGCAACTTGGACAACCGAATAACTGTCATCCCAATGAAGTCGATATTTTGAATCGTAGAAACATCTCCTTCTACATACTTGATTGGTGATGGTGTAAATGTACCATCATGGTGAAAATTGACGGATAATCGCATTTTTGTTGGTCAATTATGAGTTTTTGATCATATGGAAATTAGGGTTAGGGTTCGGTTGAAAAGGGGGAAAAGGTTTTTCCTGTGTGTTTTATATGAAAAAAGTAAAAGAGTTTAGTGTATATATGTCTTATATGTCACGTTGGACTTTTATCCGGTTTTAAAAAAGTTTAGCCGGTTGCAGGTAAACTTGTGTGCAAAACGGTACACAACATGAAAGTACACTACATTGAGTGGAACGAAAAATAGTACACGCACCAAAACGGGACATTCCGAAAAGTACGTAGCTATTGTACGGCCAAAACCCTTAAAAAAATCATAATGGTGTTTGCTGCGGTCCTATTCAAGGGTTCACCAACCACTGGTTGTTATAGACTTGCACGGATCATAGAACTATATCTGGTTGCTAACTGGTGAAGGTTTTGTTGGAATATGGAAGTTGGACTAGCCTAATACGACTAAAGGTGTGTGAGCCTATTGGGGGCACACATGCTAAAACATTAGAATACGTTTATCGTAAATGCTCAAAATGACCCGTTTTGACTCGTTTGGACAATATATGAACTAGACATGATTTGTACTTGTCCTAAACCTTATGGCCGGCCCATAGATGGTTCTAGAGGGGGGGGGGGGAAAACTGTCTAGGTTCGTTGTGAAGTGATAAGGGATGAGAAAGGAGAGTTGGGATGTGTTTAGGAGTGTTTGGGATAAGGCTTAAAGTTCACTTTGAAGCTTATCTTAGCTAGGGTTAAGAGGGTATATAAACACCCTCATACCCAGCTCATTAAGCACGAAAAAACACAACAACAAACACAGAAACTCTCTTCTAATCTCAGCCGAATATATCAAGCATTCTCTAGGGTTCTTGATTATTCGAATCTCACTTTTAAACCTATAACTTGCATTCAAGTTAATTCAAGGTGTTTCAATAGGTTATAATCGATCCTATAACTCTTAATAAGTGTTAGGATTCGTAATCAATAAGTCCAAGTCATCACAGTACGCTGCAGAAAGTTTTAGCACATGTTCTGAGCGTTCTCGGACAAAGAAGAAAAACAGGTCTGATCTAGTGTTGTCCGATATCGGACAACAAAGGAAATCGTTGTCTGGTGGTTACTGTGGATATCGGACATAACGTGATTTTTGGCAGTTTTGGTTTTGATCCATTTTTGAGCATTAACACTTGGTGTTTGGGTTTACGTGGTACACGGCTAGCACTCCGGGCGTATTTGTTTGACGTGTTTGTGTGAGCAACCGTAGAGGTGGTATTTTAACCACTATTAGTTTCTTTTGCGGGTGTCGACGAGGGTTAGTTTTCTTGTTCCCTTTTATTCTTTGTTTGTTTATTATACGTGTTAACTATAATTGTAAACTAGATCCATTATCCGCTGCGTACTCGTAGTTAATGGTTAACTTGATTATAAAATCCCAACAGTGGCATCACGAGCCATCTCGTTTATCGATTATGGGTTACACGATTTAATAAACACGCGAAAAGGCTGCATGAAATCTAACTTAGTTATTTGTTTTATTTTTGTTTTGACAACTATAATGCAATACTTGTCATTAATTAATAAAAAATAACAAGACACAAACGAATTAATTAACAGTTAATTAGATACATAAATTAGCAAAAATTAAAAGTTAATAAGTTTTCCATGATTATTTTATGTGTATATTCCGGCTGTAAGACCTACGCAATCATTTTTTTGTGATGCATGTGGCGATCTAGGCACTTGATGAAAACCTAGTGAGGGTCTTATGGTTCTCCATTTGGGGAAGACTCGCTAGAGCACTCGGAACTAAATGTTTACTTGTTAATATTATTGTCATGTTTTTAGTATTATGTTCTTTTGTGATTTTTGTTTTTAGCCTACATGTTTACACGCCTAAAACTAAAATAAAAGAGGACTAATACCTATAAAAAGATGACATTAAGTATGGTCTTAATTTACACGCCTAAATACCATGCTCATTGTGACCTGCTATTTGATTCGTGGAAAATTGTTTTTGTAAAATTAAGTGACCTAAATTATTGAAACAAGTTTTCATGAAATTAAAAACTGGACGCTATGGACACTTGGGAAGTACGGCTCACCCACTAGAACAAACTATAAGGGGGGTTTCAGGCGGTGCGCACAGTCACACCTAAAGGATTTCCGGTCATAGCTTCGCGCTGACCTGGTCCTCCGCCTCCTTGCGAGTTCGATTGGAGCTACCGTGAACCATGATGATCACTACAATGTCATTACTAAAAGTTTTTAAAATAAAGTGCTACAAAGTTGTTTTGCACACATTTATGTGTATACCCTATATGTAAATTTTAAGTCTATGCCACCCAACCAAGAACACGTGCATTTGACTTGACCTCTTTGGTCAGACCTTAGGGCCATTTCAACCCATGGCGAATTTTGCTCATTGGTCAGACCTTTGGCGATATTTGCACGTTCTTGCTTGGTCGACTTATTTCGAGTATGCTTGGTCAGACCTTGGACCCGAGGCATAAGATGAGACTAAACATGCTCATGACATTATTACTTGTCTACAATGTTGACAAATTCAGTGGGAGCATTGGGTTTTATTACTGAAATAACATTCCTGTAATGTTGTCAATTTCAGTGGGAGCTAGGAGATTTATTTCCTTGTTAGTCACCCATATCATTTCAAACTTGCTTTGAAATAAATTCATTACTTTCCGAATATGAACAACCATTGCTTAAAGGATAATTGCATTTTATTTTATTAGATAACACGTTGCCTTTCTGCTGTTGCTTTCTGAACGTTATCTATAGAATAATAATCCACAATTCCTTATTAAAGGTTATGGTTCTAAAACTACTTGTAATATCTATGACATTATCATATTGTTTACACAATCAATCACATGTTGTTTGTTTTCATAATATGATGTTGTGCCTTACACAAGTGGGAGAAATCTCAAAGTGTGTGCAAGGAACAACATATTATTGGTTCTCTTGACCGCAAGGTAAGAAAGCTAATCATTCTACTAGGACTTGAACACGCAAGATGTTTGTTGCCCTACTGCATTCAATTGTCATGATATAGTGTAAAGATACTTCAGCATTTCGACTACATGTTTTAGACAACACTATTATGGTTAAATGATAATAATCATAATTCAGAAGTATAAAATTAACTTGAAATTACTACATAACTCAAGAGTTTGCGTTCATGATTACTTTTGTTAGTATAATTATGTTTACATGTTAAGACATAATTATAAAGTCATTGAATTAATCAATGAATTATAACATAAAGTATATAGTAAAATTGTTATGTCTTCGTGTTAACACATAAACATGAGGCCTTTGAATTATTCAAAGACTTATAATGTATTATTGAAATGTTCTGTTTTCTTGTGAACACATAAACATATAATTCTTGAACAGTTCTGTCTTCTTGTGAACACATGAGCATAAGTGATGAACTCAAATAAGTACATTTTATTACTATCATTTATCCTATTAATTTGACTTGTTTTATTATATTATGTATGAGGATTGATACTTAATCGTTTACTTTTGTAATTCTCAGGTAAAAACAAGCATTTGGTGAAACTTGGCGATTTTGGACTAATTATGGAGCAAAACATGCAAGAAGTTAAGAGTCTACTGAAATGTACAAGATCAAGACGAATCTGCTCCAGATGCGCCGCATCTCACTTATTACATACGGCGCATCACTATCAAGATTTCACCAGATACGATCCAAGATACAAGAGGACATGCGCCGCATCTATTTATGGAGTTACGCCGCATCTTCTGGCGGTGTACGAATATTCCTGAATATATTAATCTTGGACCCCACGCGAAGTTAAGTCAATGCGCCGCATCTACTTACTAGATGCGCCGCATCTTACCCTCAGACAGAAACTATAAATACCCCAAGACCAGACGAATTTCAAAAAAAAGACATATTATATACGAAGTACGAAGACCAGAGAAACCTAAGGCCGAATTCAGACGAATAGGCAGCACAAGACACACCCGAACGAAGATACAAGAGCTGTAAGAAGGTCCTGCATGTGTTTAATTCATTAAGTAGTTTTGTTTTATTGTGTTAGTAAACTTTAATTCATCAGGATTGATGGCTTGTGTAATGTGACAACGGAAAGATTGCACTCCCTTAAAACTGCTTTCCCATCAATTAAAGTTTATATGTTGATGTCTTTGGTTACTACTTATTAGTGCATTGATAACCTCTATGTTTATTAGTGGCCTGCGCATTTGACTACGGAAGAGAATGTGGCTCCCACGGTTGTTACTAAATTGATCACTTAGGAATAACTTTTAGACATAAGTAATCATTAAGGGTTTACTCGCCGATAAGAATAGGACCAACGAGAAAGGGTTAACTACATACACTTCATATAAAACTATCAATAAAACAAGTGAAAATCTACTTAATCATAAGGACATATCTTCTTATTGTCTCAAGTATTTATCTGTGTACGTGTGTGCTATTCGCTGATTCGTGCCTATTGGTTTAGTTTATTATTTAATTGCAACCAAATCGTGCCAGTCTCTCAGGCTGAACTCCCTTGCGTTAGATTAGGTTGTATAGCTAACTTAGAATATTAAAATACTGATTAGAATAACGAGATAATACGTTCCACTCTTAGTGATCGACACTCTACTTACCATTATATTCATACTGACCGGGTACACTGCTCGTTAAGTGTGTGTGTTATTGATAAGTCGGCTAAATATAAATTTAAAACTTGAGTAGGCATTAATACTGCTAAACCGCAACGACACATCGCACGCATCAAGTTTTTGGCACCGCTGCCGGGGAGTGAATTGTTATTATCTGTTAATTTGATTAGTATTTTAATTAGGTTTTTAATTTTTTTTATCTAACTGCTAACTGTGTTGTATATTTAGTTAAATTGCATTCATTGTATTATTCTGCATATTTTCTGTTTTTGTGTGTTATTTGTTTTCTTTGTGTTTATTTTCGTTTGTGTTTTTATTTGTTTTTATTTTTCGTATTTTTTGTGTTCTGCTATCGTTGTACTGAACTTAATCGAACGATACGGCGCATCTGATCTCTCAGATACGGCGTATTGCGTTTAATTTTTATAAAATACAACGCGTTTAATTAATTCAATACGACGCATCTTTTCCAAGATACGGCGTATCTGTTTTTGATAAAAAAAATTTCTAAACGTTAACGCCATACGACGCATCTGCTTTAGCAGATACGGCGTATCTATTATTTTAATTAAAAACAGTTTTCGAATTATTAAACAGATACGACGCATCGATCTCTGTCGATACGGCGTATCTTCTGAATCAAAAATCTTATATTTTAAAACGTAACGAAAATACGGCGCATTAACTTTTGTTAATACGACGCATTTAATTTTAATAAGTATATCGATTTTTGATAATTAAAACAGATACGGCGCATTCTAATTTCTAAGCGGCGTATCTATTTTCTGAATAAAAGTCTGATTTAATTTTAACGATTATAAGATACGGCGTATCCGTTTCTGAATTCATTAATTTCTCTTCTAGCGAACAAATCCTACTGATGCTTTCGTGATTATTTCAGAAGGAAAATGGAAGGATTCGGAGAACTGATTGACTCCGACTTCGAAGCCAATTTTATGGATGGAGTATTAGTGCAAGATAAATCACCCGAACGTTACGATGGGGACTACATTGAACTTAATGACCTTGATGGACCATTAGAATCCAATGACCTGTTCATGGATGATGCGGAATCTGAGTTAGAAGAAGGAGAAATTCTGGATAGTCCCAAAGTCAGCGTTATTAATACTAGAAATTACGATGAATTTGAGGGATATGATGGTTCTTGGGATTACGGTAGAAGAATCCACGCCGATTGTGCTTACAATTTGCAATTCCCATGCATGATTGGGTACAAGTGTATTGACGCCAATTTCTTTCCTATTTTACCAATCAATGTCATGTCAAGAAGCTTTTACAATTCTATTATGAGAAATAAAGTAGAGTATAAGGGAAAGAATGTAGTTGGAGCCTTCATTAATGTCCCGGTCTTCGTTGGATGTTTTACTGTTGTTACTGAGTTCGCCGTTGTTGAAGATATGAATGCCTATCGTGACAGCGATATGGGTGACGTGATTGTTGGAAAACCATTCTGTAGGGAGATCACTATTAATGCAAAACGATTTGAAGGAAAGATCACCTTTCAATGTGGAAGCAACGTTATCACTTATATGATGCCCCGCACTCACCCTGGATTTAAACATACTACTAATAGGATCTGCTACAAATTTTCTCCATTCCTTTTTATTGGTGATGATGACATGAAGAGAGGGATTGAGTACCCATATCAAATGATGGAAGGATTCTACAAAGGAGTGTTGAAGTTGGGACCTGAATATATACGTGATGAATTAGTTGCTAAATGGATCCTACGTGGCAATGTGGGAAGCAATGGAATGAATTAAAGAGCTGAACGTGAGTCTAACTTGAAGACTCTGGAATAAAGACAAGTGCTGACCGGGAGACAACTCGGAGAAATTTTTATTATTCTGTTTTTGTGTCGAGTCAGTCAGGCCGCAGAGGATACGGCGCATCTCAATCCTGAGATGCGACGCATCTCCTGCAATGGTCATATCTTTATTTTTCTGCATTTTTTATTTTCGACTTTAAAACTTTTTATCAGTTTATTTTAATGCGGCGCATCCCTGGTTAAGGATGCGGCGCATCTTCTATTCTGATCCGTATTTATTCCAGGCTCGATACGGCGTATCTTCTTCCATAAGATACGGCGCATCGACTGACCTGATGATTTTCAGTTTTAATTTTTAAGTTTTATTTTTTTCTAACTACTAATGTATTATGCAAGTTAGAACCTTTCTTAACTTAGGTGTGTTTTAAAGCCTTGGTGGTATTATAGATTCCTGCATTTCCTGTGGATACATCTATTATGAAGCTTAAACGTTCTCATCCACAAGAAAGATGATTTTTGCTCTATACAAATGGAGGATCATACCGAGCAAATCTCAGGGGAGTTTTTCTGTTCTAATTCTTTTATTTTCTAGTTTTTAACCTTTTATACAAACAACGAGGACGTTGTTTAACTTAAGTGGGGGGATTGGAGAATTAGAACACTTAACTCTTACTTGTCCTAAACTTTTCAAAATATGCTTAAAATGTGCTTAATATATCAAAATTTAAAATTTTTAGCATGTTTTTGTTTAAAGTCTAAGTTGCATTGCTGCACACATGACGTTATTTTCAAAAATTGTGATTTTTCAAAATTCACAAATCTATGAGTGTGCCGGTGACTTGTAAAATTTAGAACTTGGCTTGTATACTATTCGAGACCACCATAATAAGTATTATTTATATAATTGGAATGACTTGTCTAAATTGGTAAATTTCTAGGATTACACCCAAAAAGCCTATTATATGTTATGTGTTATTAGCTAACTACACTGGTTAGTTAACCCCCGTATAAACCTTTTGTTACTCTCACTTTTAGAGTAAGATACCCCTAGAAAAACACTCAGAGCCATTCCTTTCGTTTCTTACACCTTGATTAAAATGTTTCGTTACACCCTTACACTTTAGCCTACCCTGTAGATTAAAATCCATGGTTGGTTAATTGCTTTAGGCAAAGTGTGTTTCCTTACATTACCTGTGTTCGCGTGCGTAATTCATTATCTTTGGTTAGGTCGGGAAATTGCACAATGCAATTGGAGTGAAAGTAAATATTGTATATCTTTGAGTTTATTTTTTTTTTCGTGTGTTTACTACTTTCACTATTACCGTTATTTCTGAAGTCATGAAAAGTATGGAAAAATTATCCAGGATTATCATTATAGTGATGTGGTGAAATTTTACACATCTATGTTTATGTTTTAAAAAAAAAAAAAAAAAAAAAAAAAAAAAAAAAAAATCGAAAAAATAGAAAAGAAAAAGAAAGAGTTGGATGTTTGTTTTAACCAGCTTATGTAAAGTTTTGTATTAAGTGGTCGATATCACCACTAGTTGTTGTATATTATATCTATGGATTGAATGGGAGTTGGCAGTTATGGGAACGCCAACTAAGGTTTATTATTTGATTGAGATCTTGTTGAGTATAATTCGTGTCTACCTAAAGCGTGTGTTTCAAGTGTTAAAGCGTGAGTTATTCTATGATATGAGTCTTATTCATGGGATGGTTGGGATAGTGATTAACCACACTTAGGATTTTAATTTATCTGTTTTGTTTATTTTTCATTTTACACCAATTTATATCCCAAATATTATCCATACCCTGTATTATTCTTTATCCAACCAAACCTTTGATTTATTGAGATTAGGGATTTGAGCAATCTTAAGTATCGTAGTCGTGGATTCGGCTATGTATTTATGATTTTGTCGCCCTTTTTGATATAATATTATTGGTAAAGTTTGGACCTATCTTTAGCCTATTCGAGTTAAGGATTTGAGCAATTGCAAGTATCGTGTTCGTGGATTCGATCATGTATTTGTGATTTTGTCGCCTTTTCTGGAATTTGAGATCGATAGAGATTAAGGAGAATAATTAACCCTTAAACCTCAAAACCCTTTTTACCGCTTTAGACTTGTTATTCCTTGGCTTTAGTGGTGGAGATGTGTATACTTGCCAAGCTTATGACAGAATATTCGTCGCGACTGGACAGTTAAACGATTAGATTTGCTTTTATCAAATTATTTTATTTTACTTCTAATTCGTTAAGTGTTTGGTTGTGTGATTATGACAAAAAATGAATACATGCTTAAATATAAAAAATAAATCCTAATATCTTTTAGGATACATTTTCATAAGATTAATTCTAAGGTTTACTTGGGGACAAGTAAAGTTCAAGTGGGGGGATATTTGATGAACTCAAATAAGTACATTTTATTACTATCATTTATCCTATTAATTTGACTTGTTTTATTATATTATGTATGAGGATTGATACTTAATCGTTTACTTTTGTAATTCTCAGGTAAAAACAAGCATTTGGTGAAACTTGGCGATTTTGGACTAATTATGGAGCAAAACATGCAAGAAGTTAAGAGTCTACTGAAATGTACAAGATCAAGACGAATCTGCTCCAGATGCGCCGCATCTCACTTATTACATACGGCGCATCACTATCAAGATTTCACCAGATACGATCCAAGATACAAGAGGACATGCGCCGCATCTATTTATGGAGTTACGCCGCATCTTCTGGCGGTGTACGAATATTCCTGAATATATTAATCTTGGACCCCACGCGAAGTTAAGTCAATGCGCCGCATCTACTTACTAGATGCGCCGCATCTTACCCTCAGACAGAAACTATAAATACCCCAAGACCAGACGAATTTCAAAAAAAGACATATTATATACGAAGTACGAAGACCAGAGAAACCTAAGGCCGAATTCAGACGAATAGGCAGCACAAGACACACCCGAACGAAGATACAAGAGCTGTAAGAAGGTCCTGCATGTGTTTAATTCATTAAGTAGTTTTGTTTTATTGTGTTAGTAAACTTTAATTCATCAGGATTGATGGCTTGTGTAATGTGACAACGGAAAGATTGCACTCCCTTAAAACTGCTTTCCCATCAATTAAAGTTTATATGTTGATGTCTTTGGTTACTGCTTATTAGTGCATTGATAACCTATGTGTTTATTAGTGGCCTGCGCATTTGACTACGGAAGAGAATGTGGCTCCCACGGTTGTTACTAAATTGATCACTTAGGAATAACTTTTAGACATAAGTAATCATTAAGGGTTTACTCGCCGATAAGAATAGGACCAACGAGAAAGGGTTAACTACATACACTTCATATAAAACTATCAATAAAACAAGTGACAATCTACTTAATCATAAGGACAAATCTTCTTATTGTCTCAAGTATTTATCTGTGTACGTGTGTGCTATTCGCTGATTCGTGCCTATTGGTTTAGTTTATTATTTAATTGCAACCAAATCGTGCCAGTCTCTCAGGCTGAACCCCCTTGCGTTTGATTAGGTTGTATAGCTAACTTAGAATATTAAAATACTGATTAGAATAACGAGATAATACGTTCCACTCTTAGTGATCGACACTCTACTTACCATTATATTCATACTGACCGGGTACACTGCTCGTTAAGTGTGTGTGTTATTGATAAGTCGGCTAAATATAAATTTAAAACTTGAGTAGGCATTAATACTGCTAAACCGCAATGACACATCGCACGCATCAATAAGGTTCTTGTATTGTTCAAGAAATATACATTATAGCATGCACTTGGTACGAAAATACTTAATATGCAGTTTGGCTCGACCCAATTGACAAGTATTTGGTCCAAAGAGAATTAAATTATCTATGGAATTCTGATATAGTTTCACAATTCAAATACTTATAGAATACCACATTATTATGGTATGTCTAACAGGTTGAAACAAACAATATTCATATTGTTTGATTCATGATAGCTTTAATTGCTCTACCTCCAAAATCTATCAAGGTTAGAAAATTGCGTGTGTCGTGGACATACTCAATATGGTTCAAACCTAGAAGGTATTCAAGACAACCCATGACCGAAACCCCTAAACCTTTAGGGATTTTTGGTTTTTCCACTCAAACCAATCGAATCCTAAACCCTTTTGGGTTTTTGATTTTTCTACACTTCCTAGCTTGAAGATTGTAGTATTGGTGTTTCTCCTAGCTCGACGAGACACAAAACTGTTGCTAAGGTTTTCGGTTAAAGGGTGATACAAAATTAGGGTTTTGCTACAAACCTTAATTAGAGTTGTTGGAAGAAATTCCATTATGTCTTGATTTAAGTTCTGAATTTGTTAAAATCTTATGAAGCATTTTATTAACAATTTTGAGATGAGAACTTAAAATGTATTTTGTGGTTCCCAAATAAAGAACAATTTATTGTTGCTTAAATACTTAGTATTTAGAGAATTGTCTCTACTTACAAAAAGTAAGTGGGAGCATCAACAAATCTTGAAGATATTCAAGAACAAATACATAACCTTCTAAAATCCACTTATTAATGTCATACTAAGGTTAAACATGTAAATGTTGACCGAAGTATAATGTTACTCTCATTCATAAATCTGCAAGGATGCCTCATCACTTGATTGATATTTTGATATCAATGCTGAGGAATATAAGTTAATGGATCATTGAAAATCTACTAACTGATAAGGTACATTATCACATCTTGAATCTGATAAATGTCTTAGAATTATGAATGATAAGATGCAGTCCTTAAAAGGCAAATCAATGTTTTGAGCTTGATTGTTATTTTGCCTAACAGTTAACCTATGAGGTTGGAATAAGTTTCTTTTGAAGAAAGGCTCACAAGGACGAAAATTGTATACATGTTAATGCATGGCTTATAATAAGAAGTTTTAATCCTACTCAAGCAATTGACTGTGATTAAAATTTTCTTATATACATGCATTAATTAAAGATAATTAATTGTCATACATGTTTCCTTGAATGTGGAATATGGCAATTAAGTTTTATAACTCTTTCTTTAATGATTACCTTTTGCGAGGACGGTGTGTAATCAAAAGGGTTATGAGTCTATATAATCTTTATGTAATATACAAGTTTAAGCAATCCAAGTTTGGATCAAATCATGCATCTAGGAGCTGAGATCTTGAATTTAATTACAATATGATTTTGATTGAATTAAGATAACTCCTTGATTACATCTAACATTAAGTGGGAGCACTATGTTTTTCCTTAAAATCCATATGTTGTATAACATATTGAAGATATCATTCCATTTAAGCTAGATATTAATCCTTAAACTTGGAATGAAACTTCACTTGGGATTTAGGGAATAGAACTAACAACCTTGGAATAAATGTTGATTTGGAATAAACATATGCTGAAAATTAAGTCCAACACAAATGCAATATATCATTCAAGCAAGTCTTAATTGGTATATTTCACTTAGAATAATTTATTACATGGATGGAAACCTTATGTTTTTAACTAAGGATTTGTCATGTATATATTATATTGTGTATAAGACTGGTTGTTACTTTTGCACTAGAGCAAGATGAGTTGACAACAACAATATCTAATTGAGAGTATTTAGATTATTGTTAATACAGATGTTTACGAATTATAAAGCATAGTGTTGTATACGTACAATGATGCTAGAGGATAATTAAAACTAGTTAAAGTAGGATTTTATCATTTATGATAAATCTGCTAACTAGATATGCTCAACGAAGAGCATTGTTGCATTACACATTAAGGAATAAAGAGTACTTTACATTTTAAGAAACTGTAAAGATGATTGTCAGTATGTCGTTGACTTCTAATACCTTATGCAAGGTAGGGCGACATCTCCATACTATGACACTTGCAGTAGTATGAGCATATGAGATAAGACACTCATCTCAAATCCCTCACTATATGTGAAATTTGAAACTAGTATTCGGAAAGTTTACTCAGATGACTATTTAGTTTTCTTGCAAAGAAAAGTTGAGAATGTTGGAAACATTAGACTTCAACTTACTAATTAGTCTCATGCATATCTATTTTTAGTATTTGGATAATTGGGATTGTAAGACAATTTTTACTTTATGATTAATAAAGATACTTGGTATTTGTTATTCATTCATATAATAATTGTTATCTTATATTTGCATGTTTAATCCTTGAATGATCTTATCGTTCTAAATAATGTCCATTGCCGGTTAACAATATGGGAATATTGTTATGCAAGGCAAATGTGGGTGTTGGTTATATTCTATGAGAATGTGGATTGTTCCCGCCAAACTCATATGTATTCACAAGGGATGCATATTGGATACCCCAACTTTCAAGCATTTACTTTTGGATCCTTGTCATGAGTAAAATGTTGAAATGGTTTGTTAAGTCATCCTTAGACTTGAGATACAAGCAAGTTCTGTTATGTGTGGATATCACTTTTGTAATTATATGCCAAACGCTGTCCTGAATAAGGTAGTTATAAAAGCTATTTTTTGGAGTGATGTGAAGCAGCATCCACAACACTTGTAGTCAACAAAGGATTTGTTACTCCACTTGATATGTGCAGAAAGATACCATGGGCCCTCTCCAGAATTAATCAGATAATTGTTCGGCCGAACCCAAAGGGTAATGCAAGATGATTCTTGATTACATTTGGTATATCTAATTAAAATTCTATAACGAGAAATTAAATAGTTAAACTATATGGAATGAGTTAGGATCCATATCCATGGTTTAACGGTATCTATAACAAAGGATGATAAAAGCAAGACATAAATGACCATGCTACTAAGAATGATTTATGAAACTACATCTCAGACACCTTTAGTTTAAATAGCGAGTGAGAGCGTTGCTAGACGTTTTCATCGTTGGTATTTGTGCTATCTGCTACTCCAACTCCCAAGTGGGAGCTGTTGGAATATGGAAGTTGGACTAGCCTAATACGACTAAAGGTGTGTGAGCCTATTGGGGGCACACACGCTAAAACATTAGAATACGTTTATCGTAAATGCTCAAAATGACCCGTTTTGACTCGTTTGGACAATATATGAACTAGACATGATTTGTACTTGTCCTAAACCTTATGGCCGGCCCATAGAAGGTTCTAGAGGGGGGGGGGGGAAACTGTCTAGGTTCGTTGTGAAGTGATAAGGGATGAGAAAGGAGAGTTGGGATGTGTTTAGGAGTGTTTGGGATAAGGCTTAAAGTTCAACTTTGAAGCTTATCTTAGCTAGGGTTAAGAGGGTATATAAACACCCTCATACCCAGCTCATTAAGCACGAAAAAACACAGCAACAAACACAGAAACTCTCTTCTAATCTCAGCTGAATATATCAAGCATTCTCTAGGGTTCTTGATTATTCGAATCTCACTTTTAAACCTATAACTTGCATTCAAGTTAATTCAAGGTGTTTCAATAGGTTATAATCGATCCTATAACTCTTAATAAGTGTTAGGATTCGTAATCAATAAGTCCAAGTCATCACAGTACGCTGCAGAAAGTTTTAGCAAATGTTCTGAGCGTTCTCGGACAAAGAAGAAAAACAGGTCTGATCTAGTGTTGTCCGATATCGGACAACAAAGGAAATCGTTGTCTGGTGGTTACTGTGGATATCGGACATAACGTATTTTTGGCAGTTTTGGTTTTGATCCATTTTTGAGCATTAACACTTGGTGTTTGGGTTTACGTGGTACACGGCTAGCAATCCGGGCGTATTTGTTTGACGTGTTTGTGTGAGCAATCGTAGAGGTGGTATTTTAACCACTATTAGTTTCTTTTGCGGGTGTCGACGAGGGTTAGTTTTCTTGTTCCCTTTTATTCTTTGTTTGTTTATTATACATGTTAACTATAATTGTAAACTAGATCCATTATCCGCTGCGTACTCGTAGTTAATGGTTAACTTGATTATAAAATCCCAACTGGTGAAGGTTTTAGTTGTCCAAGAATATAATGTTGTAATCGCTAGTTGAAAAATTATGGGGCATTCGCACAGGATCAATATAACTACCACGGATGAGATGAAACACACGAGTTTTATATGACCGTGTAAGTTCTCGATAGGACTGCCTATAATGATAAAATGTTACTTAACTTTATATCATTTGTTAGTATGTAACGGAAATAACTTAGTTATGATATACGTTAGTATCCTAAGTACGTTAAGACATGAAACACAAATAGGTAATAACAATATAATGAAATGTAAGCAGATCCAATGAAAGTGACAAAGATATCTTATTCTCTATGACAAACAGAAGTAATTGACTGATTTCATTTAATTCAACGATCGAGTTCATCCATGAATAGGACGATTGAATTTTTTCATGAACTTTTTACAATCGGGAGAAGAACTAAATACACTAAGTGGGAATGATTTGGTCGCAACGCTTATCTTTTTTTTGAGTGTGTCTTGGTCCCTATTGATATTCTTAATAGAAAGCCAAAAAACCGATACCTTCACCTTCACACCGTCTATTCTATGGGAAACTCCTAAGTTGTTTTGTGTAAGCACACCTTTGATTGTCGGGTCGTATTGTATGTGATAACCACCTTCATAAAGATCACACCCATCAGTGATATTAACCAAAAACTGACCACTGTTGGGGTCCAAAGTGTATCCAGCAACGCCCGTTGTTGGAAGTAAACCAATGGGGAGGTTATAGCTTTGTAAGACTTCATAGGCCGACAGTGGAGCATTTTCATCGGCGAAAACAAAAAAAACAAATCACTCCAAATGTTTTGGTCATGAGTGACATTGTTAATGTGAGTGATGTTTTTTTTTTTTTTTTTTTTTTTTTTTTTCCTTTTTTTTTTTTGTGTGTTATGGACTTATGAACAAGGTGGTCATGTATAAATAGGTCCAAAATGTATATTGGCATTTATTGCATAAATTCTATTACAAATATATATGGATTATCGTTTGAAAGTAATAGTATTTGTTTTCTGTTAACTGTATTATACATTCCTCATATACTGTAAATTTTGTCTTTGTTTCACATAGCAGTGTCATAACTACTTAATTATCAAGGCAATTCCAACATAATAAATTTACTACTTATCAAATTTTGGTAGTTATACTGATTAATGATTTCATACTTAAATGGAATTAACTACACTGAGTAAGAGCTATTCACCTTATGCTTTTAAACAAAATTAATTTAGTCTACTTATAAAATAAATATACACTATGCAATTGGCAAAGTAAATTATAGTTATGGAACACTAATTCTTTTTGTTCATCGTGTTTTCGTGATATAAATGTACCTCTTTGAATCCGTGCGGCATGAATTATGTTAGATTAGCTTTCTTGATTTTGTGATTAGAATGTTTCGACCTGTGTGTAGAGGATAAACCTTAGGTTTCTAAGCATGTATATGCTAAATGCTATGATTCGGGCTCTTTTTTGGTATAATTTTAATCTTTGTTATTAGACATTAAGCGGGGCCTCGCGGAGTTATAAATAAAAATATTGGGTTTTATACGAAATTGAGAGAAATTTATTTTTGTGTGATAACTTGAAGAACAGGTTGAAGATGGCACTGTATCCTAGTTTACTTATTTTACTTAGTCCTACATAATCTTTCAATAAAAAATTTAACTAATTAATGAGTTTTGATTGCAGCAAAGCTTCTCGATCTATTCAGTAAAACGTCTAGCGTGCATAATGTGTAAAGTGCTTACACTATTTAACTTCTGTGATCTGAAGCCCGTAATACGTGGTTAGTTTCCATATTAGTTTAGCCTTAGGCTTTGCTTATATAGCATCTTAAAATTGAACTGCTCGAGAACTTTTTCTGAAAACCTTGGTGAACTAGAATCAATCAATTGTGTGATCAAAAAGGCTGTCGATGCTTATTGACTTATTGTCTCATCTTGCATTATTTGAATACAAGGCATATGACAGAAAACAAAACAGGTATAACAATGAGATGTAAGCATGAAACGAAATGAAGATGATATAGTAAAAGTGACACAAAGAATCTAAATACTTTTAACAAGCAAAAGTAATGAATTATTTTATATTAATTCAACGAGTTCACCTTTGAATTGGACAATCATATCTTGTTACAAAGTTTCTAATGAACTACTCATACTTAATAATAGCATTCGGGAGAATAACTAAAATCGCTAACGGGGAAACTTTTGGTCCCAAAAATACCAACTTTGAACCCTAGTTGGTCTTGGTCCCTATTGACATTTTTAATAGAGGACCAAAAAAATGCTGTTTTCACCTTGACACCATCTAGATCTCCTAAGTTGTTTTGTGTAATCACACCCGTAATTATGGACTCATATTTGATCTTATGACCGCCTTCATTGAAATTGCATTCATTAGTCAGATTAACCCAAAACTGACCACTATTCGAATCCAAAGTGTATCCAGCAACGCCCGCTGGAAGAACACCAACCGTTATAGCTTTGTAGGACTTCATAGGTCGATGAAAACACAAGACAAAGAGAAAAACAAAGAAACACCACTCCAAATGTTTTGGTGAATGCCATTGATAAGCTAATGTGAGAGTAGTAGTTTGAGTGATGTATTTCTTTGTGTTAAAACTTACTATCAAGGTGGTCTTTATATAGGTCCAAAATGTATGTTAGCATTAACTGAACAGAATCTACACAAATATTTAAATGGTGTTTTGTAATATGTATTTTGAAAGTGAGATTGGTTTTTGTTAATCAGTGTGTGTATTTTACATATGGTGTAGATTTTGTTGTTGTTTAGTGTCCTAACATTTCTAGAACCCGAATTTACATTTTTTTACGTGATTAGTTCAAAAAGCAAAAGCAAAATAAAACTGGAAGTTATTTTCCATGAAATGTTTTGTTACACATGTCTCCCTTGACAATTTGAGATGAAACTAGCTAGTGTCGAATACTATATTTAACATAATACTTACTTACAATTCTAAGGGCATCCACTATGGTGGGTTTATGAAAAAGTTTAAAAAGATGAAAATGATTATGTTTAATTCCAACCATAGTGGACACTCATTTCATGTCTATGTGGCATTAAGAGGTCCTAATTCTTAAATCTCTTTATAAATTCAATACACTTAATGCATTTTTTTCTATAAGACATTTTATGAAATTGTAAAGGTTTATACCATACTTAATGTAAGTTTATAATATCAAAAGGTCTAAAAATTAATGATGTGTTATTGTATAAACCTTTGTAAAAGGTTTATCATAGTGGATGTTATAACTAGTTCTTGTAATTGATCGTTACAAAGTTCAAATTAAAAGGTTAATTTTTACATCATGTTCATGGTATCAACATATAATCGAAAATATAAAAGTAATTTTCATATTGACATTAATTTGATGAGTTTAGTTCATCCATAAATTACACCCATATTTTTATATAATTCCATTGTTACAACAGTATTTAACAACTATCAACAATTAGGACACGAGTTAAAATCACTAAATGGAAAGCTTTTGCTTCCAACCTTACGAATCTTGAACCTAAGTTGGTTTCGGTTCCTATTGACATTTTCGATATCTGTCCAAAACAATGCTACTTTAACCTTAACACCACCTATTCTTCCCAGGTTGTTATGAGAGATCACACCCGTGATTGGAGAGTTATATTTGATATCAAACTCGCTCACATGCACGTTACAATTGCTGCTTAGGTTAACAGCAAACTGACCACTATTACGATCCAAAGTGTATCCAAGAGCACCTTTTGGAAGAACGCCAATTGGGAGATTGTAGCTCTTTAGAACTTCATAGGCCGATGGCTGAATATTTCCGTCAACACGTGCAGAGAATATACAAAAAGAGAAAGAAAGGAGAACCATTACCATCGTCCCCATTTTTATTGTGGCGAGTGATGACATTTTATCGATGTGTAATTCACCAAGTGTACTACCGTTTATTGTATACCTTTTAAGAACGATTATTTAAGTTTATGTTCTAAAGTATGTTATTTACACGTAAATCTCATTCGATGTTTATTCACATGTTTTAAACCATTGTACGACATGTCTTGTTGTTTACAATCTAAGCAATATCACTTTTTGTTTTTCTCACGTGAGCTATTCACTAAATTCTACTTGTCAAAAACTTATCTCCGAAAGAACCTATTGCTATGTTTTTTAACCTCCTCTTGAGTGTATTGATATGATGAGTAGTATGTTTGTCATTTGAGAAGTAACTATGTATGTAAAAACAAAGATTGTTATTGATATGATGAGTAATACGTTTTGTTGGAATTTAATAACATGACAATCATAATTAAACACAAAAAATATCAAAGAATAGCGGAAGCAGATAGGATCATAACATGTAAACTAATTAACCAAATATAAAAGTATACGTACCTTTTTTATTCTAGCAAAACAAGAATCAATTCCAAGCTAGCAATTGAAATAAACCCTAATTAGGGTTTATATGTATTATAAGAATTGCCCTTTACCGGCTTTGCAATTTAATCCAAGATACTAACAATAGTGTGTTAGTAACACGTTTGTGTACACACGTACTATAACGAATTAAAGTAATGCTAGTTTAAGAACACAAAATTAAACCAAACGTTTTTTTTAAACAACAAGAATCGATCGAACCCTTACAAGGGTGTTTGTATGATCGGCGAAGGAAAAACAAAGAGGGAAAACAAAGTTTTAGGGTTATGTGTGTGTGTACAAGAGATACAAAACAATAACCCTTGCATTTGTTTATATAGGGTGAGTAACTTGGAGAACAAGTTGGACTAGGAATAGGAATTCCTACCCCTAGCCGATCGGCCCTAAATCCAAAGAAGGTTTCCGCATCTTTCTTGACTTTCCAATTATTCACTCATAATTCTTTCCTTTTATTAGTTAACGGTCGTTTGTCAATATCCGTTAATTACTAACGGTCGTTATGTATTTTGTATAATAAATAATTAAATATAACATTTTATATATAATTATTATTCTTTAATTATCATACGTAAAGCGTGCAATCCCGTGGTCGCGAGTTCAATCCTAACATACGACTATTATTTTATGTCCATAAACTAACAGCTCCCACTTGGACATATCTTAATAGTGTAATCACATCGGTTAGCGTCTAGCAACACGCTGATGCCTCTAGTACAACTCGAGTAAGGTCTCCTGAAAAAAACCTTTAATGATTCATCATTATAATTATTCTTTTGTCACTAATACCATGTTAAATAAAGATATGGATCTAAGTCTTTCTTTATTTAACTATTCTGTTTCTCGTTGTTTATGATTGAGCAAGATTACCAAATCTTCTGAACGTATTCCAGAAAATATTGAGCGTGGCCACGCAAACATCTTGTCAACCCTATGAGGGGCCCAGCAGTATTAAACTCCAAAACGATTTTGAATGAACAAATTCTTTATTGACTACAAGCAAAAATAATGAATTTTTCAACATATCTGAAAACAATCCTTATAACTACCTGTTACGTATAGTGTTAGATTGCTTCACCGAAATGCACTACATCCATGATAGTCCTCTGGTATAAGTCTGAGGATGACTATTCATGATTACTTAATGGTATAAGTCTGAGGATAAATATTGGGCGTGGACACGCAAACATCTTGTCAACCCTACGAGGGGCCCAGCAGTATTAAACTCCAAAACGAATTTGAAGGAACAAATTCTTTATTGACTACAAGCAAAACTCACGAATTTTGCAACATATCTGAAAACAATCCTTATAACTACCAGTTACGTATAGCGTTAGATTGCTTCACAGAAATGCACTACATCCATGACAGTTCTCTGGTATCTCAAGTCTGAGGATAACTATTCATGATTACTTAATGACAAGATCCATAAAGTACAATCATGTAGTTTGGGATAAGTCTTATATTCAATTCATTGAATATCATGTGAAATTGGCATGACTACACATCAATATACTTTCAAGTAATACATTTGTCTTAGTTTAATGATATTCCCATATCATTAATTGACAACGGACGATTTAGAATAACTAAATTATTCACGGATTAAACATGCAAATATAGGACACAATATATTAAAGAATGAAAAATAAACATAACAAATACTTTATTTCATTAATAGATAATAATTGTTTACAATATCCTTTATCCAAATACTAATCACAGTTATGCATGAAACTACTAGCTAAACGAAGTCCAATGCCATTGGCATGTTCAGTAAGCTTTTCTCTAGGTAAAGCCTTAGTGAAAGGATCAGCTAAGTTGTCATATGTGTGAACTTTTAGTAAGTTGATTTCACCTATGCGGACTTGCTCTCGAACATAGTGATATTTCCATAGAAAATGTCTGGTGCCCTTCATGATTCCAGATTCATTGGCAAATATGATTGCAGCAGAATTGTCACAATACACATTAATAGGAAATTCAATTGAAGGCATAACACCAAGCTCTAAAATGAATTTCCTAATCCAAATAGCCTCCATAGCAGCGTCTGAAGCAGCTATGTATTCAGCTTCTGTCGTAGATATCGCAATTGTACTCTGCTTCTTGCTTTTCCAGTCTACTGCTCCTCCATTGATAACAAAGACATAACCCGTCTGAGACTTCGCATCATCTTTGTCACATTGCCAGGATGCATCACAGAAACCTGTAACATCAAGTTTTGCAGCTGGATTTCCACCATACACTAGAAACATATCTTTTGTATTTCTTAGATACTTAAGAATATGTTTAACAGCAATCCAGTGAAGTTTACCTGGATTCTGTTGAAATTGACTGGTGATATTTTGAGCGAACGCTACATCTGGACTTTTGCATCTAACAGCATACATGATAGATCCTACAACCGAAGCATAATGAACATTACTCATGTATGCCACTCTGCAGGTGTTGAAGCACACATTTTGCTACATAAGCCATGCTTTACTTACATTGGCAAATATCCTAAATGTAAAACCCCAAAATTAACATAATCTGAAATGACAAAAATACCCTCAAATTTAAAATTTTGAGAACTTATGAAAATTATGAAAATAACTTCATTTGAACTTAACCTAAGTTACCAAGCAAATTATGTTAAATATAACCTTACATTATGAAAAATGAAATGTACCATATGAATTAAATCCTACATATAAAATACTAGGAAAATTATATTTTTATGTGTACCTATGATCCTCAAAATTTCGGTTAGGTTCAAGTAACCAAATAAGTGTGAAATTTGATAAGTTTATAAGTTGAATTGTTTCCTTAATTGCTTCCCAAAATTTCTGCATTCCCTCCCTAAAAACCCTCACCAAAAACCCTCACCGTGTCTTTGATAACTCTCCAAAACCAACAAAAGCTAAAAACCCTACCCCCTTATTCACAATATACGGCTCACAAAAAAAAAATAATAAAAAAAAATAAATAAAAAAACCACCAAAACAAAACCCTAAAATTTCTCTAAACCAAAATTTCGGCTGCTCTCTTTGTTTCTGCTGCTACGATCCAAAATTAAACCAAAAGGAAGGCCAAATCTTGATCTTCTTCGTGTTCCATTCATACTAAGGTAACCATGTAATACATATCATGATCCATTCGAATTTATAAATCAAAAACTAATCAAAAAATCGTGTTCTTGTTCTTGTTTTACTGCTGCTGTACGAACCAAGGAAGGAAGAAGGATTCTTTCGTGTGGTGATTTGATTTCGTGTTATTCTTGTCAGTCGTGTGATCTTCAAGGGTATTGTATCCTTCTCCTTGTTCAATCCTTGTCGTTATTGTTCTTGTTCTTGGTCAAATGGATGTCACATGAAATAATAAGATGATACATAAAATCATGAACTTACAAACCCTAAAAGTCTATATGTATAAATCGGACCAGGAGTATATGTGATGAAATTATTCGATTTGATTATGTTAAGACCTGTTATAATTGACCTAGACATGATATGAACTCACCTATAATCATTTGGTGTCAAGAATTAAAGGTTGGAATGACAAAAACCCTAAGTATATGCATGATAATATAAAACTGCTACTGATCCAGGAAAAAGGTCCAACAAAATCGAATGAATCTAATTGATGTGAACATGTTTTTGGGTTATTTTTTAGTCTAAAATTAAGTTCAATGAAATAACTAACTGGGAAAATTTATTTTGTAATTTTTAGAGGCCTGGAAGGTCAATTTTTGATTTTTGGAAAATTAAGTGTCTAATCGAATTCGTATGTCTAGAAAATCAGTTTTGGTTTTTGAATTTTAGTTAACAAACCGTGTCAAATTAGAAAGTGTCCTTTGAATTGGATAATATCTTGGATGTCTATTAGTCACTGGAACTTTTATAGATTTTTATGAAATTTTCTTAAAGGGTTTCTAATTAATAACTTTTCGTATAGTAAAATTTATCTTAAATATGGACAAGTTGGTTTAAGTGAATTTTAATCCATAGTTATGCTACTTAATAAAATCTGGAAAAATTAGGTAAAATACTTAAGACATTGAAGTATCTTTGGGAATTTTTGGTAATTTTATTTCTGAGTTCTTATATGATTTACCATTTATAGAATGCATAACAATTTCGTATGAAAAACTGTTAGAAATCATAAAAAGGTTAAAAAGGAATTTAAAAGGTGTTTTGTGTTTATTTTATAAACTAAAGGGTTTAAATTGTTATTCGCTAAAACTAAAGGACTTAACTTGTATAAACCTGTAACTTTAGAATATTTACATTATTTACTCTAATCTTATCTTAATGACATTATGAACCCTAAACTTGTGATAATTGCATAATGAACCCTAAAATTATGAAAACTACCATATGAACCTTAAACTTACGTAAACGATATTATGAACCTTAAATTATCAATATGGTCATCTATAGTACTTTAAAATTGATTGAATGATAAACTTGGATAATTATAAATAATGTTACTAAATATGGAAACTTGCTATTTTTGAAAAGTTACTAAGTATGGGAAGTTACCTAAAATGGAATGAGAACCAAAATGAAACCTCTATGATTAAGGAAGCTATGAAACTTATAAGTACACTTATAATTCGTGGAAATTCGCTGAAGCGGGAGTAATCCGGTGTCTTGTGATCTGTCTTTGGTTTGTTTTGCTATCGAATAAGGTACAGATATTCTGCCCTTCTCAGTAAGGTGCCTTCGTTTCTTTTGATTTGATTCGTATTAGGACTTCCCTATGCCATTGCTATGTTCCCTTCTGATGTGAACCTCTGATGTGATCTTTTGCTTTGAACCCTTACTTTGATCTTTTGTTTTGGATTTTGCCATAAACCTTGACTTGAACCTTGATACACTTGATTTTATAACTGGCTGAGAAAACGTTTTTAATTATTTATGAAAACTATTTTGAAAGATTATTTTTAGGAAAACCAATATTGAAAGATTTCTCAAATGGACTTTTAAATAGAAACCTTTTTAAATAAACTGTTACTATGGAACTTTGATTATAAACTCTTGATATTGAACCTTCTGATATTAAACCATCTGTTATGAACTATCTGTTATGAGCCATCTGTTATGACACTCTGATTTGATATGATATCTGACTCTTAGTTTGATACCCGAGCCAAAATTTATGACCCTAGCCGTGAAGGTAACATGGTCATGTCATTGATGCACCAATGGCATGACTCTAGTGTGTTTGAGTGATGTTACACACCGTCCCCATATCTGATTATTATGTGCACACCTCTGTTATTATGGCCAGTATATTGTTCGGGGGGGCGTATGGATGCATCCTAGATTTGTTCCGTTTTGTGGATTTAACATGATTTGATATGATTTGTCTGGTGACTGGTACTGTGTGCAATACATGCCTTTCACATATATCTGGGAGCTAGCTACTCCATTTGAAGAATGAGGACACCCCTCACATTATCTAAGTATCTGAGAGGTCTCCCCTCTACATGATTATGAAGATTTATGGTTACAATATGGTATGATCTGTTTCTGGGCTCGTGGTGGATTACTATCCTACTCTAGTTTCTTATACCTTTTCATAGTTTATACCTCATGATATTTTCCCCATTGCACCATATCTTATTTCTGTTTCATTATCATTACTTTGTTTATGTATCTGTTCACTGAGCTCTCGTAGCTCAGCCGCATTTCTTTTCCTGCGGCAGGTTTTAGTAGGAAGCTGGGAATGAGTGGAGATTACCTTGAACTTAAAAGACCTTGATAGCCATCTGGATTAGGGTTTGATTAGAAGTTATTATGTTTTAGAATTAGTATTTATCGGAAGTTTCATTTGTAACCTTGTAATTTCAGTATTTCAGTTGTAACCTTGAAATTTATTGTATTACTATAGATGTATGATTTGTTTGATCTGATATGAAACCATTATCATGATATCTTAACCCCTGCCGGGTTGGGGTGTTACATATCCTTTCTTGGAATTTTGCATATTGAATCTCTTCAATAATTTGTCAATGTAAGCACTTTGACTTAAACCAATTAACCGTTGTGATCTATCCCTATAGATCTTGATTCCCAGAATATATGCAGCTTCCCTTAAATCCTTCATAGAAAAATACTTTCCAATATATGCCTTAACACTTTGCAAACTTGGAATGTCTTTTCCCATAATTAATATGTCATCGGCATATAGGATAAGGAAAATTACATCACTCCCACTAGCTTTGTGATATACACATGGCTCATCAAGATTTTGAGTAAATCTAAACTTTCTGATTTCTTCATCAAATCTTTTATTCTATTGCCGTGATGCTTGCTTCAATCCATAAATGGATATTTGAAGTTTGCATACACGGTTTGGAGATCGTGGATTCACAAACCCCTCAGGATGTGCCATATAGATGTCTTCATCTAGGCGACCATTTAAGAAGGCGGTTTTGACATCCATTTGCCAAATCTCACAGTCATAGTACGCTGCTATAGCTATGAGAATCCTAATAGCTCTAATGTCTGCTACAGGAGAAAAGGTCTCCTCGTAGTCAACCCCATAGGTTTCAGTAAAGCCTTTAGCTACCAGACGAGCCTTATAGGTGTGTACATTGCCATCCATATCAGTTTTCTTCATGAAGAGCCACTTACTTCCAACGACTTAGCATTGGAAGGAAGGTCTACTTCAATCCATACTTCGTTATCTCTCATGGATTGCATTTCCCCATTCATTGCAACTTGCCATTTATCCTTTTCAGGATCATTCCTGGCAGCCCTATAATTAGCAGGTTCTCCAAGATCCTCTAATATAGTTTCCTTAACTTCTACGTTAATACATAGACGTTCAGGAGCTTTCACAGTCCTTGAAGACTTGCGAATGGGAACAACTTCACGTGGAGTACCCAGACTTTCAGGTTCCACAGGAAGTTCGCTAGTGTTTTCAGAAGGTAATGTATCTACATGATCATCTTCCAGATCATAAATTCTCCCACTGAATTCTTGAGATATGAGATCCTTTTCTAGAAAGTCTCCATACCTAGCAACAATTACTTCGTTTTCAGGTGGGTAGTAAAAGTAGTAACTGATGAACTCAAATAAGTACATTTTATTACCATCATTTATCCTATTTATTTGACTTGTTTTATTATATTATCTGTGAGAATTGATACGTTAATGTTTACTTTTGTAATTCTCAGGTAAAAACAAGTATTATGTGAAACTTGGCGATTTTGGACTAATTATGGAGCAAAACACGCAAGAAGTTAAGAGTCTACTGAAATGTACAAGATCAAGATCATTCTGCTCCAGATACGCCGCATCTTACTTATTATATACGGCGCATCACTATCAAGATTTCACAAGCTACGATCCAAGACAGCAAGGACATGCGCCGCATCTTCTGGCGGTGTACGAATATTCCTGAATATATTAATCTTGGACCCCACGCGAAGTTAAGTCAATGCGCCGCATCTACTTATCCTATGCGCCGCATCTAGCCCTCAGACAGAAACTATAAATACCCCAAGACCAGACGAAATTCGGAGTTGGACAGTTTTAGAAGACCGAAGACCACAGAAACCCTAAGCCGAATTCAGTCGAAGTAGCAGCACAAGACACACCTTGAACGAAGATACAAGAGCTGTAAGAAGGTCCTGCATGTATTTAATTCATTAAGTAGTTTTGTTTTATTGTATTAGTACACTTTAATTGGTCAGGATTGATGGGCTTGTGTTATGTTATCATTCACTTCAACTCCCCTTAAAATTGCTTTCCCATTAATTAAAGTTTATATGTTGATGTCTTTGGTGACTTTTATTAGTGCATTGATAAGCTACTTAACTATCAGGACAGGTCTTCTTATTGTCTCAAGTATTTATCTGTGTACGTGTGTGCTACTCGCTGATTCGTGCTTATTAGTTTAGTTTATATTTAATCATAACCAAACCGTGCCAGTCTCTCAGGCTGAAACCCCCTTGCGTTAGATTAGGTTGTATAGCTAACTTAAGATATTAAAATACTGATTAGAATAACTAGATAATACGTTCCACTCTTAGTGATCGACACTCTACTTACCATTATATTCATACTGACCGGGTACACTGCTCGTTAAAGTGTGTGTTATTGATAAGTCGGCTAAATATAAATTTAAAACTTGAATACTGCTAAAACCACAACGACATACCGTGGGTATAAATTAGAGCACTACGCACACGCGCACACCAAGTTTTTGGCGCCGTTGCCGGGGAGTGAATTGTTATTATCTGTTAATTTGATTAGTATTTTAATTAGGTTTTTCTTTTTTAATTTTTAGATTTTAACCGCTAACCGTGTTGTGTATTAGATTAATTGCATTCATTGTATTATTTGCATATTTTCTGTTTTTGTGTGTTTTTATTTTTGTTTGTTTTCGTTTGCTTTTATTTTTCGTATTTTCTGTATTCTGCTATCGTTGTACTAAGCTTATTCAAATGATATGGCGCATCTATTTTAATAGATACGGCGTATCGCGTTTAATTTTTATAAAATACAACGCGTTTAATTAATTCGATACGACGCATCTTTCCCTAAGATTCGGCGTATTCCGTTTTTAATAAGAAATTTTTTCTAAGCGATAACGCCATACGACGCATCTGCTTTAGCAGATACGGCGTATCTATTATTTTAATTAAAAACAGTTTTCGAATTATTAAACAGATACGACGCATCGATTTTTATCGATACGGCGCATCTACTGAATCAAAAATCTTGTATTTTGAAACGTAACGAAAATACGACGCATTAACCCTTGTTAATACAACGCATTTAATTTTAATAAGTATAATTGATTTTTGATAATTAAAACTGATACGGCGCATTCTAAATTTATAAGCGGCGTATCTATTTTCTGAATAAAGTCTGATTAAATTTTAACGATTATAAGATACGGCGTATCCAACTTTTTGGATACGGCGCATCGTCTGTAGATATCAGTAACTTTTATTTTTCGTATTCCGTTTTCGTTGTTGATTTTCTGATATATTACTTTCTTGAACATACCCTACTGATGCTTTTGTGATAGTTTCAGGAAGTGCATGACCAGGAGTTCTACTAAGAACTTGATTAGACCTTTCGAAGATCCTGAACGAACCTTTCATTCGCTTAAAAGGATTTTCAACACAAAAAGCTTTGATATCTCAAGTTCATTCGAGCTTGATTATTTTTCTGTAGAGAAAGAGGAAGTAGAAACAGAAGCAATGGGCGAAAACACAACTATGGAGGAATACATGAACAAAACCCGTGCTGATTACACTTCAGGAGTTGCTAGACCAAAGTTTGATGAAAAGTCTAAGTTTGAGTTGAAGGGTCAGTTTCTCAAGGAGCTAAGAGAAAATGCTTTCAGTGGATCGGAACATGAGGATGCTAATGAGCATGTTGAAAAGGTCCTCGAGATTGCAGATTTGTTCACTACAGAAGGAGTCACTGACGATCAACTCATGCTAAGAATCTTTCCCATTTCACTTAAAGGAGCTGCTAACAAGTGGCTAAGGAATGAACCTGCTAGTTCAATCACTACATGGGAAGATTTGAAGAGCAAATTCCTGAAGAGATATTGTCCACCTGCTAAAACCGCTAAAAAGATGGAGGCTATCAACAGTTTCAAGCAAGAGCCTGATGAAACTCTTTATCAAGCTTGGGAACGATTCAAGGACCTATTGATGAAATGCCCTCAACATTATCTAAGTGAAATGCAGGAGATAATATTGTTTTATCAAGGATTGGACGTGCCTACTAGACAAATTTTGCATGCTAAGGGAGCTGTGCCTCAAATGAGTGCAGCCAATGCTAGGAAAGCTATCCAAGAAGCTGCTGATCATTCTCAAAAATGGCACGATGGGACCTCTACTAGATCTAAGAGCAGCACTAATTTTGACGGGTTTGCTGCTATTCAAGCTCAATTGGATAAAATTAGTAGAGAGATGAAGAAGCGTGATGAGAAAGTGTATGCTGCCCAAGTTGGATGTCAAAAATGCGAAGGACCTCACTACACTAAGGATTGCCCGAATAAGAATGAAAGTGAGACGTTTGAAGAAGCGTACTACACACAATTTGGACAACCATTCCGACCTTCAGGAAGATTTAGGGAAGCTACTCCGGGATTCTATCAAAAGAACAACTTTAATCCCACTTATCAAGAAAGGAGGTAGACTTTAGATGACACTTTAAAGCAAATTATGGCCGATGCTGCTAAAAGACATGAAGAGAACACTGCTATGATCAAAGAAATCCGAGCTTCAACGGACACTATTACAAGAATCAAGGAGCTTCGATCAAAGCATTGGAACAACAAATTGGTCAAATGAGCAAAGTTCTTCAAGAAAGGGGATACGGAAGTTTACCTAGCTCAACTGAAACCAACCCAAGAGATCATGTCAAGGCCATAAGCACCACTGAAGAAGTCACTCCTAACATTCCTTTTCCTAGAAGACTGATGAATGGTAATGATGGTGCAAGACCCGAATTTTTTTTAATTCTTCAATCAGTTTAAGGAGACTACTCAAAGAGAAGACAAAGATTGAAGAGGAGATCAAGGCTACAATGAAAGAAGAGAGCTCTGCAACCGACTTACATGCCTTGCCTCATAAAGAAAAGGACCCAGGAAGTTTTACTTTACCTTGTTCAATTAATGATATATCTTTCAATAATGTGTTAGCTAACTTAGGAGCTAGTGTTAGTGTAATGCCCCTTAAGACATTCATTACCCTAGGACTAGGAAAATTAGCACCAACTAAGTTGCTTATTGAATTGGCTGATAAAACGGTAAAACAACCTGAAGGGATTGCTAATAATGTGCTAGTTAAGATTGAGAAGTTTGTTTTCCCCGTAGACTTTGTTATATTAGATATGCCCGAGGATGTTAAGATTCCTTTAATCCTTGGAAGACCTTTCTTGTCTACCGCCCGTGCTAAGATTTATGTGTTTAAAAGAAAAATCTCATTAAGGGTAGAGAATAATAAACTAGTCTATAAGTGCCAAAATCCTACTAAAAGCATGATTAGAGGCGTCTATATGCTAGGATTAAGGGAACGTATGGACCTCGATCTTGAAGCTAGGCTCATGGGAGAAACATTAATTCAAAACAACTCAACTAATCCTAATCATGAGAACTTTGAGGAATTTATTGACCTTAATGTACCTACTGAACTTAGGCGCGATATTGTTAATGATTCTGATGATGAGTGGTATGATTGCGTAGTAATTAACAAACGTAGGAGAATAGTTGAGCATACGAATTTGGATAATGATGTGTTTATTGAACTACCACCCCACCTTGCTTATTTATGCCTATATAATAATAAGAATTTCCCGTCTATCATTTTGTCATCTCTGCCCGTAAGGGACAGAACTTTGCTTATACAGATATTAAAGAAGAACGGCATGGAAATTATAGACAAGCAAGGAGTGTTCAATATTACTGGACTGGCGATGAGGGAGCGCGATGCTTCCGACTCCTTCAATGATCGGTATTAAAGAGCTGAACGTGAGTCTAACTTGAAGACTCTGGAATAAAGACAAGTGCTGACCGGGAGACAACCCGGAAAATTTTTACTATTCTGTTCTGTGTCGAGTCAATCAGGCCCGCAGAAGATACGGCGCATCTCAATCCTGAGATGCGACGCATCTCCTGCACTGGTCATATCTTACTTTATTTTCTGCATTTTTATTTTTAACTTTAAAACTTTTTATCAGTTTATTTTAATGCGGAGCATCCCTGGTTAAGGATGCGACGCATCTTCTATTCTGATTCATATTTATTCCAGGCTCGATACGGCGTATCTTCTTCCATAAGATACGGCGCATCGACTGACCTGATGATTTTCATTTTAATTTTTTATGTTTTATTTTTACTAACTACTAATGTATTATGCAAGTTTGAACCTTCTTAACTTAGGTGTGTTAAAGTCTTGGTGGTATTATAGATTCCTGCATTTCCTGTGGATACATCAAATATGAAGCTTAAACGTTCTCATCCACAAGAAAGATGATTTTTGCTCTTATACAAATAATGGAGGATCATACCGAGCAAATCTCAGGGGAGTTTTTCTGTTCTAATTCTTTTATTTTCCAGTTTTTAACCTTTAAAACAAACAACGAGGACGTTGTTTAACTTAAGTGGGGGGATTGGAGAATTAGAACACTTACTTGTCCTAAACTTTTCAAAATATGCTTAAAATGTGCTTAATATATCAAAATTAAAATGTGCTTAATATATCAAAATTTAAAATTTTTAGCATGTTTTTGTTTAAGATCTAAATTACATAGCTGCACACATGACGTTAATTTCAAAAATTGTGAACTTTTCAAAAATTCACAAATCTATGAGTGTGCCGGTGACTTGTAAACTTTAGAACTTGGCTTGTATACTATTCGAGACCACCATAATAAGTATTATTTACATAATTGGAATGACTTGTCTAAATTGGTAAATTTCTAGGATTACACCCAAATAGCCTTTATATGTTATGTGATATTAGCTAACTACACTGGTTAGTTAACCCCCGTATAAACCCTTTGTTACTCTCATTTTTAGAGTAAGATACCCCTAGAAAAACACTCAGAGCCATTCCTTTCGTTTCTTACACCTTTGTTATAATATTTCGTTACACCCTTACACCTTAGCCTACCCTGTAGATTAAAATCCGTGGTTGGTTAATTGCTTTAGGCAAAGTGTGTTACCTTACATTACCTGTGTTCGCGTGCGTAATTCATTATCTTTGGTTGAGTCAGGAAATTGCACAATGCAATTGGAGTGAAAGTAAATATTGTATATCTTTGAGTTTATTTTTCGTGTGTTTACTACTTTCACTATTACCGTTATTTCTGAAGTCATGAAAAGTATGGAAAAATTATCCAGAGTTATCATTATAGTGATGTGGTGAAATTTTACACATTTATGTTTCAAGTTAAAAAAAAAAAAAAAAAAAAAAAAAAAAAAAAAAAAAAAAAAAAAGGAAAAGTTGGATGTTTGTTTTAACCAACTTATGTAAAGTTTTGTATTAAGTGGTCGATATCACCACTAGTTGTTGTATATTATATCTATGGATTGAATGGGAGTTGAACGTTATGGGAACGCCAACTAAAGGTTATTCTTTGATTGAGATCTTGTTGAGTATAATTCGTGTCTACCTAAAGCGTGTGTTTCAAGTGTTAAAGCGTGAGTTATTCTATGATATGAGTCTTATTCATGGGATGGTTGGGATAGTGATTAACCACACTTAGGATTTTAATTTATCTGTTTTGTTTATTTTTCATTTACACCAATTTGTATCCCGAATATTATCCATACCCTATATTATTCTTTATCCAAACCTTTGATTTATTGAGATTAGGGATTTGAGCAATCTTAAGTATCGTAGTCGTGGATTCGGCTATGTATTTATGATTTTGTCGCCCTTTTTGATATAATATTATTGGTAAAGATTACTTGGTCCTATCTTTAGCCTATTCAAGTTAAGGATTTGAGCAATTGCAAGTATCGTGTTCGTGGATTCGATCATGTATTTGTGATTTTGTCGCCTTTTCTGGAATTTGAGATTGATAGAGATTAAGAAGAATGATTAACCCTTAAACCTCAAAACCCTTTTTACCGCTTTAGACTTGTTATTCCTTGGCTTTAGTGGGGGAGATGCGTATACTTGCCAAGCTTATGATAGAATATTCGTCACGACTGGACAGTTAAACGATTAGATTTGCTTTTATCAATATATTTTATTTTACTTCTAATTCGTTAAGTGTTTGGTTGTGTGATTATGACAAAAATGAATACATGCTTAAATATAAAAATAAATCCTAACATCTTTTAGGATACATTTTCATAAGATTAATTCTAAGGTTTACTTGGGGACAAGTAAAGTTCAAGTGGGGGGATATTTGATGAACTCAAATAAGTACATTTTATTACCATCATTTATCCTATTTATTTTACTTGTTTTATTATATTATCTGTGAGAATTGATACGTTAATGTTTACTTTTGTAATTCTCAGGTAAAAACAAGTATTATGTGAAACTTGGCGATTTTGGACTAATTATGGAGCAAAACACGCAAGAAGTTAAGAGTCTACTGAAATGTACAAGATCAAGATCATTCTGCTCCAGATACGCCGCATCTTACTTATTATATACGGCGCATCACTATCAAGATTTCACAAGCTACGATCCAAGACAGCAAGGACATGCGCCGCATCTAAGAATGGAGTTACGCCGCATCTTCTGGCGGTGTACGAATATTCCTGAATATATTAATCTTGGACCCCACGCGAAGTTAAGTCAATGCGCCGCATCTACTTATCCTATGCGCCGCATCTAGCCCTCAGACAGAAACTATAAATACCCCAAAGTCAGACGAATTTCGGAGTTGGACACACCTTGAACGAAGATACAAGAGCTGTAAGAAGGTCCTGCATGTATTCAATTCATTAAGTAGTTTTGTTTTATTGTATTAGTACACTTTAATTGATCAGGATTGATGGGCTTGTGTTATGTTATCATTCACTTCAACTCCCCTTAAAATTGCTTTCCCATTAATTAAAGTTTATATGTTGATGTCTTTGGTGACTTTTATTAGTGCATTGATAACCTCTGTGTCTAGCTGAGCATTGCTTGGGTCGCCATGCCCCTTCCTCGCCTATTTATTAGATCGCCTATGCATTCTATCGTCTGTAGAAAAGTAGGAAGAAAGATAAATAGGATAGTCATAAGTAATCATTAAGGGTTTAGTCGCCGATAAGATTAGAACCAACGAGAAAGGACTTAATCTCGGTGCGTTGCATCGAACTATACACTTCATATAAAACTAGCAATAAAACAAGTGACAAGCTACTTAACTATCAGGACAGGTCTTCTTATTGTCTCAAGTATTTATCTGTGTACGTGTGTGCTACTCGCTGATTCGTGCTTATTAGTTTAGTTTATATTTAATCACAACCAAACCGTGCCAGTCTCTCAGGCTGAAACCCCCTTGCGTTAGATTAGGTTGTATAGCTAACTTAAGATATTAAAATACTGATTAGGATAACTAGATAATACGTTCCACTCTTAGTGATCGACACTCTACTTACCATTATATTCATACTGACCGGGTACACTGCTCGTTAAAGTGTGTGTGTTATTGATAAATCGGCTAAATATAAATTTAAAACTTGAATACTGCTAAAACCACAACGACATACCATGGGTATAAATTAGAGCACTACGCACACGCGCACATCAGTAACCCATCATTTCCTTTGGTTATCCTACAAAGATACACTTTACAGATCTTTGTTGGAGTTTATCTGCTGAGTCACGTTTAACAAATGCCTCGCAACCCCAGACCTTTAAATAACACAAGTTATGAGCTTTACCAAGCCATATCTCATATGGTGTCTTATCAACATTCTTGGTCGGAACCATATTTAGAATACGAACAGCAGATTCTAAAGCATAATCCCAAAAATATAAAGGAAGAGTTGTAAGATTAAATATAGATCGCACCATGTCTAGCAATGTACGATTTCTTCTCTCAGATACACCATTTTGTTGTAGAGTATATGGAGATGTGAGATGCTGGACAATTCCATTCTCAGCTAAGTAATCTTTAAACTCTTGGCTTAGGTATTCACCACCTCTATCGGATCGAAGAGTTTTAATCTTCTTTCCTAGTTGCAATTCTACTTCTGCTTTGAAAACCTTAAATGTTTCAAATACCTCATGTTTATGTTTAAGCAAGTAAACATAACCATAACAACTGAAATCATCTGTAAAGGTTAAGAACTAGCTAGCACCTTTCCCTAACACATGTCTAAGTGGTCCACACACATCAATATGTATTAAACCAAGTAGATAAGAAGCTTTTTCCATACGACTATGAAATGGTTTCTTTGTCATCTTCCTAGATATACAAGATTCACATTTATCAAATGATTCATCATTGATATTTTGCAAAAGCCCATCATGTTGCAGCTTTTCCATGCGAGTCTTGCCTATGTGAGCAAGTCGACAATGCCAAAGAAAAGACGAATCCAAGTCCTTCTTGATTCTCTTATTATTGATGCTAAACATCAAATTATGTTTATTGGATACATTATCAATCATATCAATCTCAAACACACCATTCACAGCAATAGCATTAAAATAAAAAAACACCATTTAAAGAAACAGAAATTCCATTACTAGTGATAGTGTGAATAAAACCAAGATCCAAAAATAAAGAAAAGGAAACAACACCTCTAATAATAGAAGGTGTATAATAACAATTATTTAATGACAGTACTAAGCCCGAAGGCAAAACTAAATTAAACACTCCTATGGCTTCAACAGCTGCAGGTGCTCCATTTCCCACATGCAGATATTACTCCCTATAGGCAAGCTTCCTTTCCACTCTAAACCCCTATAGTGTATTACAAATGTGAATACCACATCCAGTATCATATACACAGGAATTAATTTTATGATTTAGAGTAAATAATTCAATCATAAATAAGTTACCTGAAGTGCTGGCGACCTGCCCAGCCTTCTTGTTCTTATTTGCTCGCAACTCTTCGAGATAGAGAGGACAATTCCTCTTTCAGTGACCTAATACATGACAGTAGTGGCAAGCCTGATCCTTCTTGAGATTATCCTTCTTCTTAGGAGGGTATTTCTTAGGTTCAGGTTGATAAGCCATAACTTGCTTACCCTTATCACCTTTACCTTTGCCTTTACCCTTCTTGTTCATTTGCGATTTTGGCTTGTTAATCCTACCACCCTGAATAGCCAGTACTTGGGGTATAGGAGCCTTCTGTGGTAAACCTTTCTCGTAATCAATAAGCAATGCATGCAATTCACTAACTGTCTTCCCCACGCAGTGCATATTGATGTTACACACAAAACCACTAAATTCCTTATTCTAGGATCTATTGATTAAGTTAATAACAATATCTTGTTCATAGATTTTTCCAAGTGCCTGTAGTTGGTCCATGCAACCCTTCATTTACAACACATGTGCACTTACAGGTTTACCATCTGCCTGCTTGCAGCTGTGAAGAGCATCGATCAAATCATGGATTTCAACAGCTTGAGGTTTCTCAAACATACGTCTGAGTTCTTCGAGCATGTCATAAGGGAAAAAAAATTCTCAAACTGCTTTTGTAAAGCAGGTGTCATCATTCCCAGCATCATGCAAGCCACATCATTATTTGTTTTATACTCAACTTTCCATGCTGCTTTTTCAACATCAGTTGCAGTAGCTGCAGGTTTAGCAGGACAAGGCTTATACAAATATTCCAGTTGATCTATCACTCGCAGGACAATCCTGAGTGAGCGAAACCAGTCATTGAAATTCTGAGAGCCAGTCAATTTTTCTCGTTCAAAGAAAGTTTTGAACGTAGAACTTAAGGTAGTGTTATTGTTTTGAGCCATTTCTATAGATAAAAAAGTTCAGATATTAGTATTTTCAATAATACAATTTCTCAAGAAAATAAAATACTCAAGGAAATATTCATATAACCATAGAATTTTTGTAACACCCCCTAAATTATGAGATAACAGCGGAAGACTAATTAGGGTATTACGGTGAGGATCGAGTCATAATCATAGAAAACGGCTAAAAAGAGACGTTTTGAAAGTTATTTGTCATTCAAATAATGCATTTGTTCAAAAGTGAAATATCAGTATAATAAAATCCCATGAAAGGATATAATCATTTGAAAAGAATGACATATTTGATTTTTTTTACACCACGTAGTTTATCAGAGTTAAAATGCCCTCTCCGTGTCTTGTCCTGCTCCGATAATTACCTGAGATAAACATGCTTAAAGTGCCAACACAAAGGTTGGTGAGTTCATAGAGTCTGTAATTTGTAATCAGTTTGAAACACAAGTAAGATTGTGTTGGAAATATAATCAGTTGAAAAAGTAATATCGCAGTCATGTATTCATGTATTTATATATTGCCCTAAGTCTCATGATACGCAAACGTTAACAATGTACCGCACCAACGGCAAGAACAATCCAAATCAATGGCATGAGTTATGGCCCTCTATAGGAGATTTGCCGTCTTCCTATTTTGAATTCTCAAATATAATGCATTTGGTTGCTTAACCAGCTAACACAAATGGGGCGTCAGCTGCCAATAGATCTATTCACTATATTCGCGTTCACTCGCAAGTGATTAATGGTTCATGATATGAGGGACTTGTACTAATGGCAAAAGTAATGGTAACTTAGGTAATATAAATCAGGTATAGCATTCAGAAAAGTACTTGAAATCAGTTTATAGCATTCAGAAAAGTACTTGAAATCAGTTTATAGTATTCAGAAAAGTACTTGAAATCAGTTTATAGCATGTATCTCCCCCAAAGAATTAAAACAAGTATTAAAAGAATAGGGGCTATGACTCACCTTGAGCGTATCTGACAAGGTGGAATTACGAAATCGAGTAAGATTATGGGAACGATTACGGAAACGTCTTCAACACGAGACCTGAATATAAAGGAAGTCTAAGAATCTGACCAAATACGAACGGTGGAATTGATAACGAGAACGAATAACGATTTGATCGTTAGAGTGAGAATGTGATATGCTTAAAATGCCTAAAGTTTAAAAATAATATTATATATAATATTATCTTGTTTTTATGTCAAATATTCCAAAATATCATTTCCTCGAAACGTATAATTAAATCGTTTAAAATCTCGTTATATATATAATTAACGTAAAGTTAAATCATAAATAAATGAAATATACAAAATGCATGTGACGTGAAGGGAAATCATAAAATGAAAAATAGAATTAAGAATGTCAAATATAATATGTTGGTCCTTGTCCTTTTCCAGTTTTTACTCTTTTTACCCTAACGGCGTTAGCGTTGCACCGTTAGTCCTTAGTTAAGTATAAATTACATTTATAGTCCACTACTTGTCCAAAGTTACAATCTGAGCTTGGAATTCAATAATATATCAATTTCTACCTTAGTGATTCTGTTTTTACAGTTTCAGTCCCTATTTTCAGCAGTTGACAGTTTTGGTCCTTCTAAGTGAATTTGATTTGCATTTTTAGTCCAAATGTACAAAAAAATATGGGAAAAGTTATGCGAGTTTTTCTGGGATATATTCTAGCTTATTTTATCAGCTTATATGGCCAATAGCTTATTTTTCCACGATTGGGCCTTTAACGATCCATTTACAAAGCCCATTAACGTTTTTAAAACCGTAAGCCTTGAGACGAGTTGGGCTCATCCACAAGCTCATTTTTAACGTACTATTTTCATATCAAAAGACCTTGATAAGCTAGCTTATCACGTTTGCTTAAAATCAGCTTAATGGGCTTAACAGCCCATGTCGCAATTTATGGATAGTTTCTGAGTCAGTTTATGCGCTTCACTTTGATCGATTTTGGAGGTCAAAACGTGTTCGTTTTTACAAGTTATATATATGAAAGTTGTAGTTAGTAATGGTGTCTAATAGGTCGTGTAAAAATATAACATGGTTGTTAAGTTGAATTTTAAGGTATACGATCGTTTATATGGCAACATGGAACATATTTTATGGTTAAAACACTTAGAAAATATTCTAAGTGTTTCTGTTTTTATACGATTTGAGATATGATGCAAATGGCTTCGAAACATGCATGTAGCGTAAATATAAATGTGAGAGGAGTGTGATTCGTGAATCCTAGGCCTTCCACGATGGAGGCTTGTCACGCTTGGTGTGCTATATGAACATGGGTACGCAAATAAATAAATAAAAATGATATACGTTCGAATGAGATTATACATGATGCATGGTTAGAAATTAACGTGCAAGGTGAATTGGAGAATGGTTTAAGACAACTTACTACACCTCTAGGGGTGGTAGAGACTCGTAAGAGAATGAATGGAACACGAGGAAGTAAACCAAGCTCGATATGCCACTTATACGTTTATATGTATAAGTAATCCGTTTCTTCGAAAAGCTTCCAAACGATCTAGTGATAATTTCTGGTCTTCCAGAGAGGTTTTTATGAGTGAATGAGAGTTAGAATGAAGAGGTTGAGTGAGTTTTAACAGGTGGTGATCAAGGGAGTAAGTTATACGTATTTTATAATACGTATTGTGTTATATTAACTTTCAAAACATCCCCCACTTGTCCCTACTGTTCAAGGTCAGATAATGTTGGATTCTAGATAGATTTTTACTGCCAAGTTGACTTCAAGGCATGTGGAAGTGAGGAAGCAAAATGGATGTCGACATATGTGCATATATGTCTACTAGAACTTTTAATACGTACAAGACTTGGAACCAACGAGTAACATGGACATCCTTGATGATAATTTCTCTAAACAACTCACAAATGATCAAACATAATCATTAGAATGGGATTAAAACAAACCTGAGTCAAAACGGTTCATTTTGTGAAAAATTAGTATAGGTCGATTATGTGTTAAATGGCCAAACACTTTGGCTTTTGAAAATGTATCAAACCTCGACATTACCATCTGACATAGGTTTTAATAAAAAAACTTTTTATTTACCAATTCACTAAGATTAAATTAACAAAGTTTTGATTGAGGTATTGGGTTCACCAATCAAAGAATTTACCTTTAATTATCGTCCATTATATCGTACTTTTGCATAAGTCCAAAGACTTAGTGTTTCGGATAATTACCACAAAGTGGCGCATGGAATTAAAGCTAATTCACCCTTAAGATGATTTTGTACTAATAAATAGTCGTACTAGGTAGCTCCAATTTGACGCACAAAGGAGCGGAGAAACAAAGGTTAGCATAAAGCTATTAAAAACCCGTTTCTTTAAGGTCACAATTTAATGTGTACCCTCCTAAAACTCCTCTTATAGTTTGTCACAATTGGGTGAGCCGTTCTTACTATTGGTACAAAACTCATCACTCAATTAAACTAATGAAAATTTAACTCTTCAAAACCAAATCATATTGCACCATTATTTAGTCCGTATTATTTTTCTATTCAAAATTACCCTTTGTTTATAAACATGTCAAACAAAATAAACAAACAAGTAATAACAAAAAAATAACACTTAAATAATGCGCACATAACTTAACAATTAATATATGTAAACAATTAGCCACATGCAAACTAATTCAATAAAACCTATTAATAATCAATTTTAGGTTAAATAATGCATATATTAACTATGGTTCTCACTTACAAAGGCAAGTGAACCACATGCATTGACGAATCAATTGCGTAAACCATAGCTAAAAAATATGCCATATTGCACATAATTGATTAATTAATTAATTGGAGTCTTCCCCAATTCGAGATTTATCAATTAAATACATGTGTAAAACTTAACAATTAATTCATATAGACAAAATTCCATGACAAAACATGCACGTTCCATCATGGATATCACACAACAATTATAGATAATAAGTTACAAGATCGCATACAATTAACACGTAATTATATCATGCAATCCTAGGGTTTCTAATTCAATTAAAACAAAACAATTTTTTTTATTATGAGGCAATCGCCCCCCCCCCCCCTAAATTTAGGGTTTCAAATTTTCTTAAACCATAAAATTCGTCATATATAATTAAACACAATCCAAGATTCGTTCTTTTTACGTGTTTCGGTAATTAATTACATATTAATACAAGGCTCGTGATGCCACTGTTTGAATTTAATAACATGACAATCATAATTAAACACATAAAGCATCAAAGAATAGCGGAAGCATATAGGATCATAACATGTAAAATAATTAACCAAACATAAAAGTATACATACATTGTTGACTCGAGCAAAACAAGAATCAATTCCAAGCTAGCAATTGAGATGAACCCTAATTAGGGTTTATATGGATTATAAGAACTGTCCCTTACCGTTTTTGCAATTCAATCCAAGATACTAACAATAGTGTGTTAGTATCACGTTCTTGTACACACGTACTATAACGAATTAAAGTAATTCTAGTTAAAGAACACAAAATTAAACCAAACGTTTTGTTTAAACAAAAAGAATCGATCGAACCCTTACAAGGGTGTTTGTACGATCGGCCAAGGAAAAACAAAGAGATAAAACAAACTTTTAGGGTTATATGTGTGTACAAGAGATACAAAACAATAACCCTTGCCTTTATTTATATAGGGTGAGTAACTTGGATAACAAGTTGGACTAGGAATAGGAATTCCTACCCCTAGCCGATCGGCCCTAAACCCAAAGAGGGTTTCCGGATCTTTCTTGACTTTCCAATTATTCACTCATAATTCTTTCCTTTTATTAGTTAACGGTCGTTAGTCAATATCCGTTAATTACCAACGGTCGTTATGTATTTTGTGTAACAATGGCCTCAAACAATGTCTTAGCGTCTTTGAACTTGCTGAAATTCAAAAGTTGATCATTTGGAATGGTCATCATCAGCATACTTATGGCCTTGAGATCATTCTTCTTTTGAACCCTTTCTTCTCCAGTCACTGGGTTGGTCTGCACAGTTGCCTCTACCTTGCCATCAACTGTTAATGTAGTGGTTGAAGGCTTGAAAGAGTTTCCTTCTTCAATAATTTCCCAGAGTGTGTAATCTTGCACCTGGAAGTACTGTTCTATTCTTAACCTCCACATATCAAACTCATTCTGCTTGAGCATTGGCAACTTAGCAGCCACATTCGTTTGAGTAGTTTCCATGTCCATAACTTCTTCTAAATCAAAAGTATCAACCTGGCGCTCTGATACCACTTGAGAGGATTTAATACACTCCTAGGATGTTAGTCCTGTATAATATGTATATGATACTTTGAGTGAATATGATTAAGTATGCGGAATCTACTTAACCACACTTAGAAGGATATTGGTTTGAGTAATGGAACAGTAATGCTTGTGTATTGGATAATGAACACAGAATGTATAACACCAAACGATTCAATATTATTGAGAATAATACAAGTGATCTTCACTATCACTAGGGTTACAAAACCTTGAATCTCTATTACAAAAACTATGACTGATGTGTTTTTCCCACTTGTGTCACCTTTGATGTTGTGTGTGTCAGTATCTTACTTCTACAAGTTGTTCTGTGTATTGCATGTGTCTAAATATCTAAGCTAAGATCTCCCTTTTATAGTCCAAAGGAGATCTTTACAAGATAAGATATCTACTAACTATATTTGACTTATAATACATAAAAGATCTTTTCAATACTTATCCTATACAAAGTCAAACGGGACTGTTATCCAATAAACAGTACCTTCAGTTGAACTAGCAGTACTAACCTAGCAGTTAGTACTGTTAGTTATATCTTGAGCAGTCTTCACTTATACACTAGCAGTTAGTACTGTTAGTGTATTCTTCTCAGCAGTACTAATCTTGTGGACATTTAATTCCCAACATTTTATACACACGTTTTTTTACACACATTTATAAGCACATTTATACACACATTTATACACATATTTTTATACACGTTTTTATACACACGTGTATGTATAAACGTGTGTATAGAAACGTGTATAAAAATATGTGTATAAATGTGTGTATAAAAATGTGTGTATAAATGTGCGTATAAATGTGTGTATAAAAACGTGTGTATAAAAGCATGTGTATAAAAGCATGTGTATAAAAACATGAGTATAAAAAAACATGTGTATAAAAACGTGTATAAAAATATGTGTATAAAAATATGTATAAAAACGTGTGTATAAAAACGTGTATAAAAACATGTGTATAAAAAACATGTGTATAAAAACGTGTATAAAAATATGTGTATAAATGTGTGTATAAAAACGTGTGTATAAAAACGTGTATAAAAACGTGTATATAAAAACGTGTGTATAAAAAATATGTGTATAAAAATGTGTGTATGAAAACATGTATAAAAATAGTGTATAAATTTTAAAGATATTTAGAAAAAAAAATTATAAGAAAACCATTTTTTTTTTTATTATTTTTTTTTTTTTTGGGAAAAAAAATTGAGTTAAGTATAAACGGTCGTTAGTATAAAGGACTAACGATGCAAATGTTTGTTGAAAACGGTCGTTAGCTAACGGAAAAAAACTAACGACAGTTAGTCTCAGGGACCAAACCCGTTATGGGTCGCAACCACAGGGACTGGATCCGTTAAAAAAAAGTTTAGGGACTAAACCCATTAAACCCGGCAGACCACAGGGACCATTTATGAAATTAACTCTTTTTATTTTTAACAATGATATCGGCCTAAATATCACTAAAACACACAAGCTGAATGAATTTAAGCATGATGGTGTTGATTCTATCTTTATCGAGAGTCCACCGTGAACATTGCCCGATGATCGCTCTAGAACTCGTGAACATTGCCCGATGATCGCTCTAGAACTCTAATTGTCCTCGCGATTTGTTCATTTTGACATAGAGAGTTCAGAACTATTGGTATGAATTCTTGCATGAATGATTTATGTTAATAGTTTTTGACATATATAATTTTGTTATTAGACAAAGAGACGTGATATGCACACCACAATATGAATACATCACAAAATCATAGTAGGAATGCACATAATACAACAATACATATGCATATTTGTGGTGTACACATCTTATTGTGGTGTGCATATCACCTCCCACAAGGACAATTAAGCAGCATACACTAACCTTAATAAAATTTTAATGAACAACTAAAAATATCAACAATATCTGCACTGTAATTAAATAAAATTTACAATATTGCATTTTTTTTATTCGTTTTTAAAGGCAACTATCTTTATCAAAATATATACACAATAAGTCAACAAATCTATCTCATATGTTATAAGCAGGACTTGAACTCATAACAATTTGATAAGAAAGTTTCTCACACAACAAGAGGTACCACTGAAACACAAGTCATTTGATACAGTATAAGTTAGTTTATGATATGCTGATTATGGATTATATAAATTTACAATATTAAATTATTAGTTTATGATATGCTGTTACGCTATAATCAAATAAAAATACAATATCACATTATTAGATTATCTGCAAGTTAGTAAAATCAAAAGCATATTCAAAGTTAAATATTTTCACCATAATGAATTGTATTGTTACCTTTAACGATTAACACAGACTCATACACTATTCTCTTTAATTACCACCATTTGGTTTTTAGTCTTCCATAAACGTTTTGATATTCGTAAAATTTTGATTTATCATAAGCAAGTTTAAAAAAATGAAGATAATGTAGGAAACTTTGAAAATATTGATATAATTTATTAAAATGTTGATCAAAATATAGGAAATCCCCAAAATCAGTTAACCCACGAAGAAATCAATATTGACATAGTGTAACAATCAATACCCTAAAATGTTGTCATTTTCCGATCATGATTCGATTATATTCCCAAATCAATAATAATTTTAAAAATGTTGTATACAGGTTGTATTGGCAGTATTAGGTGGTGAAAAAATATGAGGTCTGAATCTTGGTTTTTTGAATGTGAAGGAACTGAAGCGGTTGAAGATAAACAAGGTATAAACATCGTTGTGTATGCATTCTTTACATATTTTTGTTTATTTAACTTTCTGACATGAAACCAAAAATTTGCAGAAAATGCGTAACTGGATGGTACGATTTTCACCTGTTTTCTATGAATGTGAATGATTTGGGTTTTTGTAGTAAGGGGCTGTTTAGGATTACTAATATTTAAGTGCTTATTCAGTGTAGAATAAATAAATAACCACATAAGCACTTAAATAGAAGCAATCTTAAATATTTTCAAAATAAGCTAATATGATTGTTGTTGATTTTTGGTTTAGATTAAAACGTGTTGGGCATTGTTTTTTGAAAGTGATTATATCATAGGAGATAGTGTTTGGATGTGCATGTTCATTGAAAAATAAGCAATCCCAAACACCTTCTATAAATGGGAATGATAGTTGTTGATTTAGGTTGTGAATTAAACTGTGTTTAGGATTGATCTTTGAAAGTGACTGTGTTACAGGACTATAGGAGACTTTTTGGATGTGCATGGGTGTTTGAGATTGCTATTCTTAAGCTATTTTTTCTATCCAAACATAAATAAATATAGAAGAAATCAGTTTCAAACATCCTCTGTATACGAATTTACATGATTCCAAACATAAAAAATGCTTATTGAGAAAAATGAATAGAAGAAAGCAGTTCCAAACATCCTCTTTATACGAAGTTACATGAAAATGAGCTGCATAATCATATTATCAGAATCAGCTTCTCATAAACTTGTCATTGAGACCTATATCCCGATTGTCAGCATTAGTTGCCCAATAGCCGATGACAAAAACTAATCTCGCTCTTTTTCCTTTTCATACGTATCAGGTTGCACGTTGCAGTCCTACATTAGTTCATGAGTGCATATTTGCAAAGAGGTAGGCGATGGGATACACACATGAGCAAATATTAGAAGCTGAAGCATTAAGGTATTGTTAGTATGTCTATTTACCTGTCCGTTGTAGTCTATTGATTGACAATAATTTTCAGCTGATAAGTAAGTTTTTTTGGGCTGCACAAGATCAAACTGTTGAGTGGTGAAAAGGTAACATTACCTATATAGCTAATTTAATTTTTGTCATGACCTTGCTAATAAATAGTTATGAAAATTCCAGTTTCGGTTCGTGGTGATGGGAAATATGTTCTAATGAAACGTATTTTAGCTGCATTGTTTCTGAGATAAACATGATCACTAAGAAATATATCAATGTGACAGAAAGTTACTTATTTCAATAACAATAGGAACTTTTTTATAAAGTGAGATAGGCGGTTGTATGCACTAAAAATTCATTGTGGGCTGCTTTTAACCCATTTGACCCATTACAATTTTATCTGGATGTTTTTATGATTTGAATCTCTTGAGCTAAAACTTAACCAGATCATACATGGATAGATGTAGCACATATGATTTGAACTACTGTTTGGGTGCTCTCAGTAGATAGATGCAACTCATATGGCAATTTAGTTAGTTTACGGGTCTACGCATGTATTACATTTAGATGACCAACTAATTGCCCACAATAGATAGATGTAGCAGCAAGGTCTTATGTTGGCATTGTCTTCTAACCATAATACTCTTGCTTTAATGGAAGTAATTACTAAGCCATTATTTTCCTCTCATTTTGGGCCCTTTTTGGGTATAGTTGTATTCTCTGAGCAGAATCATACATGTGCTTGGATTAAACTTAATCATCTCATATATTAGTCTCTAAATTCCAAATTCTCAAGCTATACTTTGGGTTTGACTTCGTCGTTTCTTTTTCAGGTTACTCACATGAAGACTAACAAGGATGATAGGCATTATAAGATTTGTTGGATTAGAGGTGTTGAATATTGAGGGGAAACCAACAAAGCAGTACATAAAAAGTACAGTATATACTTTAAGTTAGTTTTTGTCTTTTTGATACAAGTATTTGTAAATTGCCACCAAAGTATTAATGAATGTCATTGTTTTTGTCGCCTTGATTTGCTAAGTACTTGGATAGTAACTAAACCAAAGGGTTTTTTTTTTTTTTTTTTTTTTTTTTTTTTTTTTTTTTTTTTTTTTTAATCAAATAAAAATCTTTATAAATAAAAGTAATGTGCAATATATGTGCAAAGTTGGAAAAAAAAAATCTTATACAGGAATCTAGTAAACTTTTGGTCATTGCCTTTCAAAATGTTATTAAGCAACATATAGTCCTAGAACACATACAATAGTGATTTTTTTTTTATATTTTTAATATTTAGAAAATATATTATAAACATAATAAATATAAAACATATAGATATTAGATAACCTTTAAGAAAAATACGTAATCTACCTTAAATCAACAAGCCTTTGGAACGCTCGGTTTTCTCACATGGACAACTTTCTGTGGCTGTTTCAAGAGCAAGAGCAAAAAAAGGTTTTAAGGTGTTGTGTTGTGACAAAGATGGTAACTACACCAATGCTACAACAAACATTGCGTATAGAGAGGTTTTTCATAGATTATGAGTATCTTTGTTTGTTTCCATTATGCCAAACTATAATTGATATTTATTTTACATTATTTATCTTTCAGCATTATACATTTTAGCGTATTAAATTTTTACATCATGTTTGTATTACATTTTTATGTTTAAGAATAAAACTTTAAGCTAGCCAGCCAACGACCTTGCTTTAGGCTAGTTTAAAATATAGATAAATTGGTTAAAGGTTGTTCGTATTGTGTATTTATTAATGTCCCTTTGTATTTTGTATTTATTTACGTTCGTTTATTAAACAAACATGTGTCGTCGGTAAAGGCCTCCCGGCCCGTAGACAAAAGTTGAAATTGTTGTAGTGTATTAAAAACATTCAATATAATAGTTATGCTTGAACAAATGTAAGTGAGCTAACCACACTTTTCTTCTGTGTGTTTATTTAACTAAACGAATATTTAGGTCGTTTCGTGTATTAAATAAATGAAAATAATGTTCGTGTCGTACTTTTTATAAAATGTTTGTTGAATGCTCGGTATAGATCCATATATGTGGCTCTATTGTGGTCAAATAATACTGATGTAATTTTGCACCGGCAAAGCTTCTAGTCTCGTGGTTTTATGTTGTATATAAGTAGTATGTAGAGTGTGTATCGATCAGGTGCTTGAGTTTGCCGTTTTAAAAAATCATAATGGTGTTTGCTGCAGTCCTATTCAAGGGTTCACCAAGCACAGGTTGTTATAGACTTGCTCGGAGCTTAGAACTATATCGGTTGGTAATTATTGAAGGTTTTAGTCATCAAAGAATATATTAATGTTGTAATCAACAAAGCTTGTTGAAAAATTATGGGGCATTTGCACAGGATCAATATAACTACCATGAATGAGATGAAACACATGAGTTTTATATGTCCGTGTAAGTTCTCGATAGGACTGCCTATATAATGATAAAATGTTACTTAGCTTGATATCATTTGTTAGTATGTAACATCTAAGACATGAAATACAAATAGGTAATAACAATGAAATGTAAGCAGATCCAATGAAAGTGACAGAGAGATCATATACTCTATAACAAACAGAAGTAATTGACTGATTTCATTTAATTCAACGAGTTCATCCATGAATAGGACGATTGATTTTTTTTCACGAACTTGTTACATTTGGGAGAAGAACTATAATCACTAACTGGGAACGATTTGGTCCCAACATGGTTTATCTCCATATTGAGTGTGTCTTGGTCCCTATTGATATTCTTAATAGAAAGCCAAATAACCGATACCTTCACCTTCACACCATCTAGTCCTCCTAAGTTGTTTTGTGTAAGCACACCTTTGATTGTCGGGTCGTATTGTATTTGATAACCTTCTTCATAAAGATCACACCCATCAGTGATATTAACCGAAAACTGACCACTATTGGGGTCCAAAGTGTATCCAGCAACGCCCGTTGGAAGTAAACCAATCGGGAGGTTATAGCTTTGTAGGACTTCATAGGCCGACAATGGAGCATTTTCATCGGCGGATGAAAACAACAAACAAAGGGAAAAACAAAAAAAAATCACTCCAAATGTTTTGGTCATGAGCGGCATTGTTAATGTGAGTGATGTTTTTTTTTTTTTTTGCTTGTGTTCTGGACTTATGAACAAGGTGGTTATGTATAAATAGGTCCAAAATATTGGCATTTATCGTATAAAATCCATTTAATAGTCATTTTTCACATCATTTTTCCATTTTGGTCATGCTCAACTGATCAACTGCTCGACTTCACCACTTTTGTGACAAGTGTCAATTGCAAGTACAAAGTTAGGTGAAGATATTTTAGTGCCTTTTATTAAATGTCCAAAATACCCTCCCACCTAACCCCACCCACCTTATCATCAGTGCAACTCACCACCACACATAGGCTGTGTTTGGCAACTCAGATTATTGGGAGATTATGGGGGCTACATCTATTTTTCCACAAAATAATCTATTGTCCAAAAAGTAGTATCGTTTGGCTGCCAAGATTAAGAAATATTATAGGAAAAATAATCTCTAAAATTAAAAGTTCTTCCAACCAGCTTTTCAGAAAGGACTAGAGTCATAAGTTGATGTTAATTTATCTGTGCCAACGTAGTTTGCCGTTTAGTCACTTATCAAAGATTTGTTAAGACATTTGCATGTCCAATTACGTCATTTTACACTTTTAATCTACAATTACAGCTAGTTTGCCAAACACTACTACAAAAAAAAACTACGTTTTTAATCTTTTTCAGCACCAGCACCAGCACAAGCACCAGCACCAGCACCAGCACCAGCACCAGCAATTTTTGCCAAACACACCCATAATCAATCTCACCGATCTCCCGATCCTCATCAAAACTAAAATCATCATCACCGATCTCCCAATCTATCAACAAAACTAAAATCATCAACAAAACTAAAATCATCATCACCAATCTCCCGATCTCCGATCTCCCAATACCTCCATTATGTCTTCAGGCAACAAAAAGATCGAGCAGCCAAGCTTTCGTGCAACACTGATGATATAAGTTACATTTAGCTTCTTTTCTTCATCTATACAATCAACGAAAACTACTTTCAGTTTCATGAAGAAGATGATTGAACAGAAAGATCTTGATCAAGATGCGTGATATGGCAAGACGAAATGGTTGTTGTTGTGGTGCACATTAAAAGTCTTAACCCAAAATATTCATTAATAAATATGGATCCAAAGCTTGAAAAAAGAAATGGTTGTTGTTGTGGTGGGTTTTGATGAAGAAGATGGGTCAAGAGGTTGAAGATAAAGGGGTGTTTGGGAGTTTATTTTGGATGTGTGATATGGCAAGAAGACATGGCTGCCATTGCTTGTCGCCGTCGTCTCTTCACTGTCGGAATCTGCAGTTGCTGTCGCCGGTAAAGTGTAGATTTTATAGAGTTTCTTGTGTATTTTTTTTTACTTTTTTATTATTATTATTTTTTTTTGTAAGTTAATGTAAAGTTTGTGTAAATTTTTTTGAATCGTCGATGGAATTTGATAAAGTTTGTGTGATTTTTTAATGTAAATCTGTTAGTTGATCATTTTGGTTATGATATTGTTAGTGTATTGAAGTTAAATGTTGTCATGAGGTGGTCGTATGTGGTCGTTAGGAGGTGGTGGATGGTGGTTGGTGAAGGTGGTATCATTATAGATCTATAGTAGGGTGCAGTAATGGTTGTCGAGTAGCAAAGTAGTGGTGGTTGAGCGGTTGAGCAGTTGAGCAGTGGTAGTTGAGTGGTTGAGCAGTGGTGGTTGAACAGTTGAGCAGTGGTGGTTGAGCAGTTGAGCAGTGGTGGTTGAGCAGTTGAGCAGCGGTGGTCGAGCGGTGGTGGTGGTGGTGGTGGTGATGGACTGGTAAAGTGGTGAGGTAGGTGGGTGAAGTTTGGTAGGGTGAGTGGGGTTAGATGGAAGGGTATTTTGGACATTTAATAAAAAGCATGTACCAAAAAAAAAGTACAAAGAATGACACGTGGCTTTGTCCAAACTTGTAAACAATATGGTCATGTTTTCGATTCGTTTATTCCTGTGAAGAGGACGAGAGAGGGTAAGCGTTTTGGCTTTGTTCGTTTTATTAACGTGTTTAATGTGGATCGTTTGGTGAATAATTTATGTACCATCTGGGTGGGTAGAATTAAGTTACAAGCAAAATTTGGCAAGATTTCAAAGGGCGCCTTTGAAAGAGGGACAGATTCCTGCTAAAAGTAGTGGTGTGGATCCTAGGGGTGCTGCTCAATCTTCCCGATTGAATAATGGTACTAAAGTGAGTGATAAGTCGTATGTTAATGTAGTCAAGGCTAGTAACACGGTGGGTGTTATGGATTCTCCTGCGACTGTCCTAGATGATGAGTGTATGTGTGGTAAAGATTTGTCTAATTCATTGATGGGGAGGGTCAAAGAATTAGCATCTATTACGAATCTTAAGACGGCGTTGCTTAATGAAGGTTTTGGGGACTTGACGATTAAATACTTAGGAGAATTATGGGTTCTTTTTGAATTCTCTTCTACTATGTTAAAGGATGCTTTTTGGGTCAGTGTGGGGGTGAATTCGTGGTTCTCGGAGATTAGGCAAGCGTCTTTGGATTTTATCCCCGACGGGCGTATTGTGTGGGTTGAGGTGGAAGGTGTTCCATTCAAACTGTGGTCTATGAATTCTTTTAGAAGAATTGCCAGTAAGTGGGGGGACCTGGTCGACGTTGATGATATTGAGGAAAATAGTTTCCATTCGAAACGCTTATGTCTGTTCACAAAATGTCACAATATTATTTTTGAAACACGTAAGATTATTTTTTGTGGGAAAGTGTACTGGATTAGGGCCAAGGAAGTTCCTGGATGGGTTCCTGAGCTACTAGAAGAACCTGATGAGGTGGAGCAATCTATCGATGGGTCGATGGAAGGAGATAACAATAACATTGACGAGAATAATGGGAGTGACAAGAGTGATGAGACTGAAATACCTGAATCTGTTTTTGATGAACCAAGTGGGCAGAAGCAGAACAAATCTGACGATCCTTTTGATTTATATCCGCTTCTGAATAAGAATAAGAAATGTACAACGGACAAGGTGGAAGAGGTGAATTCTAGTCCGTTATATCCACCGGGTTTTACACCTAATAAGGAGACGAATGACAATTGTGGTATGGGGGATAACTCTGTTAACTGTAACGCGAAAGAGGAAATTAATGTGGGTGGTGGAGGTTTTGATAATACTAAATCAAAGGAAAATGGTGAATCGTATGGAGAGTCGATGAATTCTGGTCGTTTCAAAAGATCTGAGGCACCGCGTACGGGTGGTTCTTTCTTAGGTCTTATGGAGGAAATGATAAAGGTAGGGCAAACTATGGGTTATAATATGGAGGGTGTGGTGCACAATTTATCGGAGATTATTGAATCACATGGAGAGTCGATGGTGCATCGATGAATTTTTTATCCATAAATATTCAAGGCCTTGCCCAAAAGGCCAAAAAAGATTGGGTAAGGGAGATGTGTGTTAATAATAAGGTTAATTTTTTGGCGATTCAGGAAACTAAAATGGAGAAGATGGATATGTTTAGTGTTCGTAGATGTTGGGGTAATTTGGCCTTTGATTTCCTTCATAGTGATTCAGTAGGCAACTCGGGTGGTATTCTAAGTGTGTGGGATCCGAATGCATTTCGGAAAATAAACCATACTATATCTGATTATTTTGTTATTACTAGAGGTGTTTGGATAAAGAATGGTACTGATCTTCTTATTATTGCGGTGTATGCCCCGCATGACTCGAGAGATAAACGTATGCTGTGGGACTACTTGGTACGTGTTGTTAATCAGTGGTATGGAGAGGTGGTGATCATGGGCGATTTTAATGAGGTTCGATATAAATCTGATAGGTTTGGGTCGAATTTTAACGTTCATGGTGCGGATGATTTTAATGCTTTTATTTCTAACGCTGGTTTGGAGGAGATTCCGCTTGGTGGTAGTGCTTTTACTTGGTGTCACAGATCTGCGACTAAAATGAGTAAATTGGATAGATTCTTTGTTTCGAGTAACTTTTTTAGTACGTGTCCTCATATCAGCGCTATAACTTTGGATAGATATTTATCCGATCACAGACCTATTTTGTTACGTGAGAAGGTTTTTGATTTTGGTCCAATTCCGTTTCGATTCTTTCACCATTGGTTTGAGATAGATGGTTTCAGGTCGTTTGTTTCAGATATGTGGAATTGTGCGCCAGTTGACTCGCTGAATGGGATGCGCAATTTGGCGGGAAAGTTGAAATTCCTCAAAATAAATATTCGTAAATGGGTTAATGAGAAAAGATGTGAAAGGAAGGTTCTATCCGAGAAGCTGAAGGAGGAACTTCGCCTGGTTGATGAGATCATTGACCAGGGGGCAGGGACAGAAACGATTGTGCAAAAACGGGGAGAGGTGCTGAATAAATTACATAATATCGATCAAATGCATGCTATGGATTTGGCTCAAAAGGCTAAAATTAAGTGGTCCATTGAAGGCGATGAGAACTCGAGTTTTTTTCATGGGATACTCAATAAAAAGCGTAAACAAATGAGTATTCGGGGACTTATGGTTGATGGAGTTTGGAAAGAGCAGCCTATGGATGTAAAGCGGGAATGTTTATTACATTTTCAAGCCAGATTCGGGAAACCGGTGGAGCGGAGAGCTACTATTGAGATGTGTTATCCGAGAACTCTTTCGAGTGAGCAATGTAATGATATTGAACGGAAGGTGTCCAAAGAGGAGATAAAGGCGGTTGTGTGGGACTGTGGGACGGATAAATCCCCAGGGCCGGATGGGTTTACGTTTGGATTTTATCGCCAAGTCTGGCCGATTATTGAGGAAGATGTGTATACGGCTGTTTCTCATTTCTTCGATTATTGTGATATCCCCAACGGCTGCAACTCTTCCTTTATCACTTTAATTCCGAAACTGCCGGATGCTAAGTTGGTTAAGGACTTTAGACCTATCAGCCTTATTGGGAGTACTTATAAGATCATTGCAAAAATTTTAGCAAATCGCCTTGTTGCAATTTTGGGTGACATTGTGGATGAGGTTCAATCGGCGTTTATTGCTGGGAGACAGATTCTGGATGGCCCATTTATTCTCAACGAGGTTTTACAATGGTGTACTAAGAAGAAGAAGAAATCTTTAATTTTTAAAGTGGACTTTGAGAAAGCGTATGACTCGGTCAGATGGGATTTTTTAGATGATGTTTTAAAGAAGTTTGGCTTTGATAATAAATGGTGTAATTGGATTCAGTGTTGTCTTAAATCGTCTAGGGGTTCCATTTTAGTCAATGGAAGCCCTACGGAGGAGTTCCAATTTTTTAAAGGTTTGAAGCAAGGTGACCCGTTATCTCCATTCTTGTTTATCCTAATAATGGAGAGTTTACATCTTTCTTTTCAGCGGGTTATCGATGCAGGGCTCTTTAAGGGTATTCAATTGAATAAGGAGATATGTTTATCCCATTTGTTCTATGCGGATGATGCAGTTTTCGTTGGGCAATGGAGTGATGGAAATATTAATATTTTAACGCATGTGCTGGATTGTTTTCATTATGTTTCAGGTCTTAAGATCAATATGAGCAAAAGTAAGATCATGGGGCTGTATGTGGATAACACGACTGTGCACCAAGCGGCATCTAAGCTGGGATGCCTAGTGCTCAATTGTCCTTTTCTTTATCTCGGTACTAAGGTGGGAGGAGCTATGTCGCGTGTTCAAGAATGGAAGGTGGTAGTTGATAAAGTTAAAAGTCGTCTTACTAAGTGGAAGTTGAAAACTTTATCTATTGGAGGCCGTCTAACGTTGTTGAAGTCCGTATTAGGGTCTATACCTATATTTCATATGTCAATTTTCAGGGTCCCGTCGAATGTTCTCCAGGTTTTGGAATCTATACGTGGACAGTTTTTTAATGGTCATGATGTGGGTAGTAATAAGGCTACGTGGGTGAAGTGGAATAGTGTTCTAACAGATAAAAATCATGGAGGCCTTGGAGTGTCTAGTTTATACGCGTTAAATAGAGGTTTGATGATGAAGTGGGTATGGAAATTTTTAACTCAGAAAAAGTCTCTATGGACGAAGGTTATTACTGCTATTCATGGAGGTAACGGTAATCTATTTTCGGAGTGTAAGATGGGAGGTCGTTCTTGCTGGCTTTCCATTGTGAATGAAGTTCGGGTGTTGCAGTTAAAAGGGGTGGATATTTTTGAGTTTTTGAAACTTAGATTGGGTAATGGGGACATGATCAAGTTTTGGAGTGATAACTGGTATGAGGGTGGTATCCTTAAAAACATTTTGCCTCGTCTGTATTCGCTGGAGACTGACAAGGAAGTAACTGTAAGCTCAAAGTTGAATGACGTGAATCTGGAGAGCTCTTTTCGTCGTACTGTTAGGGGGGGTATTGAGGAGGAGCAGCTAAATATTTTGTCGGAGATTGTAAGGTCTACTAATCTTGTCCCAATGTATGACAGGTGGGTGTGGAGCTTGGAGAACTCGGGTGAATTTACGGTGGCATCTACTCGAAAGTTAATTGACGAGGTTCGTCTCCCAAAAATCAGTGATTCAACTAGGTGGGTGAAGTGTGTTCCTATTAAAGTTAATATTCTTGCTTGGAAGATCAGGAGTGATGCCCTTCCTACTCGGATTAACATCTCTCGAAGAGGTATTGATATTCAATCCATTTCTTGCCCCATATGTGATCATGGTGCTGAGACTTCGGATCATTTGTTTTTTAAATGTAATATAGTTCGAGAGATTGGAAGAAAGATTGCCCGATGGTGGAACATCATCTTCGAAGAGGTGAACTCCTATGATGAATGGAAAAGGTGGATTGCGTCTTGTCACATGGATTCTAAGCTCAAACATATGTTCGAGGGTATTTGGTACTCGGTATGGTGGTATGTGTGGAGTTATCGTAATAAGCTTCTTTTTGATGATAAGACTCCAACGAAGGCGGCTATTTTTGACAATGTTATCTCTAGTTCTTTTTACTGGTGTAAGTCTAGATGTAAAGTCTCGTTTGTTTGGAACGACTGGCTCAAAAACCCTTATCTTATTTCCTTGCAATCTAGCGCCTTGCTAGTTTTTTTGTTTTGTTTTTATAATTTTGCCGTTCAAAAAAAAAAAAAAAAAAAGAATGACACGTGGCGCAAAAGTAATGGAGTCGAGTAGTTGATCAGTTGAGCATGACCAAAATGAAAAAAAAAAGGTGTGAAAAATGACTATTAAATAGATCAACCTTTTTTTTTAGTACTAAAATGGTATTAAATTTTATTACAAATATATATGAAATATGGTTTGAAAGTAATATTTGTTTTCTGTTAAGTGCTTTATACATTCCTCATATACCGTAGATTTTGTCTTTGTTTCACATAGCAGTGTCATATATAACTACTTATCAAGGCAATTCCAACATAATAAATTTACTACTTATCAAAATTTTGTATTGATACTGATTAACGATTTCATATTTAAATGGAATTAACTACACTGAGTAAGAGCTATTCACCTTATGCTTTTAATCAAAACATAGCAGGGTACCCGCGCGTTGCGACGATAGGTACCCTGAAATAAAATTTTCCGGTTAATTATGTATTCTAATATGTTATTATTACTTTTTGACAAAAAATTTACGGATATCAAGAATTACATGTGACATATTTCAACTCTTTAACTAATGACAACGTTTTTTATTATACGATTGTGATAATAAATATTTTATTGAGCAATGTTTTTTCTTCGCTCAAAATTCATTTGATTTATATAAAGCTATGTTTTATGGATACGTGTGTTAAAAAAAATATGTGAAACCGACACACTGAGCAGACCCGCTCAATCTGAAACCACAAAAAACGATAACTAAGAAATCAAATCCGAAAAATTGAGAAATCGATACCCTCTTATTGGGGTTCGATTTTGGTTTTCATATTTAAATATCAGCGATTACCCGAATCGAACTGTATTTTATATAAATGTAGTTTTAAACAAATTAAGGTTGGATTAGAAATATGTGAAGTAGGATAAAATATAAAGAAAATTATTTTGTTATTTTAGCTTTATTATTTGTATTTATTAAATTGTAGTTTTTGTGTTTGAATAGTTTGTATAATATGCTTAATTATTTGTATTATTTAATTCTTAGTTTTAAGTATTTTAGTGATATTTAATGCAGAAATTTGTGTTTATGTTGATTGTACAATATGCTTGATAGTTTGTATTCCTTATGTAGCAAGTGTTTTAGTAACTCCATTAATTGTTTTTATTTACCACATTAATTGCTCAATTAAAATTAAGAAAAATAGTGCTTACATAGTTTTAGTGTTGTAAAGTAGTTTTAGTGTTGTAAAGTATTGTACAATAAGTTTTTAAAGTTGTAAAACTTAAAATTAAGAAAGAGGATATTTCCTTTTTTATATGTAGTATAAATTAATTTAGTCTATTTATAAATAAGTATACTCTATGCAATTAGCAAAGTAAATTATACGTATGGAACACTAATTCTTTTTGTTCATCGTGTTTTCGTGATATAAATGTACCTCTTTCAATCCACGCGGCATGAATTATGTTAGATTAGCTTCCTTGACTTTGTGAACATAATGTTGCGACCTGTCGTGTAGATGCTAAACCTTTCTAATTGCATAGAGTATACTAAATGCTATGATTCTGGTTCTTTTTTAGTATAATTTTAATCTTTGTTATTAGACTTTAAATGGGGCCTCGCGGAGTTATAAATAAATATATTGGGTTTTGTACGAAACTGAGAGAAGTTTATTTTTGTGTGATAACTTGAAGAACAGGTTGAAGATGGCACTGTATCCTAGTTTACTTATTTTACTTAGTCCTACATAATGTTTCACTAAAATATTTAACTAATTAATGGAGTTTTGATTGCAGCAAAGCTTCTCGATCTATTCAGTAACACGTCTAGCATTCATAATGTGTAAAGTGCTTAGTTGCTTACACTATTCAACTACTGTGAGCTGAAGCCCGTAATACGTGGTTAGTTTTCATATCAGTTTAGACTTAGGGTTTGCTTATATCACATCTTAAAATTGAACTGCTCGAGAACTTTTTCTGAAAACCTTGGTGAAGTAGAATCAACCAATTGTGTGATCAAAAGGGTTGTCGATGCTTATTGACTTATTGTCTCATCTTGCATTATTTGAATATAAGGCATATGACAGACAACAAAACAGGTAATAACAATGAGATGTAAGCATGAAATGAAATGAAGATGATATAGTAAAAGTGACACAAAGAAACTAAATACTTTTAACAAGCAAACGTAATGAATTATTTTATATTAATTCAACGAGTTCACCTTTGAATTGGACAATCATATCGTTAGAAAGTCTCTAACGAACTACTCGTACTTAATAATAGCATTCGGGAGAATAACTAAAATCGCTAACTGGGAAACTCTTGGTCCCAAAAATACCAACTTTGAACCCGAGTTGGTCTTGGTCCCTATTGACATTTTTAATAGAGGACCAAAAGAATGCTGTTTTAACCTTGACACCATCTAGTTCTCCTAAGTTGTTTTGTGTAATCACGCCCGTAATTATGGACTCATATTTGATCTTATGACCGCCTTCATTGAAATTACATTCATTAGTCAGATTAACCCAAAACTGACCACTATTCGAATCCAAAGTGTATCCAGCAACGCCCGCTGGAAGAACACCAACCGGAAGGTTATAGCTTTGTAGTACTTCATACGCCGACAATGGAGCATTTCCATCGGCCGATGAAAACACAAGACAAAGAGAAAAACAAAGAAACATCACTCCAAATGTTTTGGTGAATTCCATTGAATTGCTAATGTGAGAGTAGTAGTGTGAGTGATGTATTTCTTTGTGTTAAAACTTACTATTGATGTGGTGTTTATATAGGTCCAAAATGTATGTTAGCATTAACTGAACAGAATCTACACAAATATTAAAATGGTGTTTTGTAATATGTATTTTGAAAGTGAGATTGGTTTTTGTTAATCAGTGTGTGTATTTTACATATGGTGTAGATTTTGTTGTTGTTTAGTGTCCTAACATTTCTAGAACCCGAATTTACATTTTTTTACGTGGTTAGTTCAAAAAGCAAAAGCAAAATAAAACTGGAAGTTATTTTACATGAAATGTTTTGTTACACATGTCTCCCTTGACAATTTGAGATGAAACTAGTGTCAAATACTATATTTAACATAATACTTACTTACAATTCTAAGGGCATCCACTATGGTGGGTTTATGAAAATGTTTAAAAAGATGAAAAGGATTATGTTTCATTTCAATCATAGTGGACACTCATTTCATGTCTATGTGGCATGAAGAGGTCCTAATTCTTGAACCTCTTTATAAATTCAATACACTTAATGCATTTTGTTCTATAAGATATTTTATGAAATTGTAAAGGTTTATACCATACTGAATGTAGGTTTATAATGTCAAAAGGTCTAAAAATTAATGATGTGTTATTGTATAAACCTTTGTAAAAGGTTTATCATAGTGGATGCTATAACTAGTTCTTGTAATTGATCGTTACAAAGTTCAAATTAAAAGGTTAATTTATACATCATGTTCATGGTATCAACATATAATCGAAAATATAAAAGTAATTTTCATATTTACATTAATTTGATGAGTTTAGTTCATCCATAAATTACACCCATATTTTTATATAATTCCATTGTTACAACAGTATTTAACAACTATCAACAATTAGGACACGAGTTAAAATCACTAAATCGAAAGCTTTTGGTTCCAACCTTACGAATCTTGAACCTAAGTTGGTTTCGGTTCCTATTGACATTTTCGATATCTGTCCAAAACAATGCTATTTTAACCTTAACACCACCTATTCTTCCCAGGTTGTTATGAGAGATCACACCCGTGATTGGAGAGTTATATTTGATATCAAACTCGCTCACATGCACGTTACAATTGCTGCTTAAGGTTAACAGCAAACTGACCACTATTACGATCCAAAGTGTACCCAAGAGCACCCTTTGGAAGAACGCCAATTGGGAGATTGTAGCTCTTTAGAACTTCATAGGCCGATGGCTGATCATTTCCGTCAACACGTTCAGAGAATATATACAAAAAGAGAAAGAAAGGAGAACCATTACCATCATCCCCATTTTTATTGTGGTGAGTGATGACATTTTATCGATGTGTAATTCACCAAGTGTACTACCGTCTATTGTATACCTTTTAAGAACGATTATTTAAATTTATGTTCTAAAGTATGTTATTTACACGTAAATCTCATTCGATGTTTATTCATATGTTTTAAACCATTGTACGACATGTCTTGTTGTTTACAATCTAAGCAATATCACTTTTTGTTTTTCTCACGTGAGCTATTCACTAAATTCTACTTGTCAAAAACTTATCTCCGAAAGAACCTATTGCTATGTTTTTTAACCTCCTCTTGAGTGTATTGATATGATGAGTAGTATGTTTGTCATTTGAGAAGTAACTATGTATGTAAAAACAAAGATTGTTATTGATATGATGAGTAGTACGTTTTGTTGGAATTTAATAACATGACAATCATAATTAAACACATAAAGTATCAAAGAATAGCGGAAGCATATAAGATCATAAGATGTAAACTAATTAACCAAACATAAAAATATACGTACCTTTTTATTCTAGCAAAACAAGAATCATTTCCAAGCTAGCAATTGAGATGAACCCTAATTAGGGTTTATATGGATTATAAGAATTGCCCCTTACCGTTTTTGCAATTCAATCCAAGATACTAACAATAGTGTGTTAGTATCACGTTCGTGTACACACGTACTATAACGAATTAAAGTAATGATAGTTAAAGAGCACAAAATTAAACCAAACGTTTTGTTTAAACAACAAGAATCGATCGAACCCTTACAAGGGTGTTTGTACGATCGGCCAAGGAAAAACAAAGAGAGAAAACAAAGTTTTAGGGTTATGTGTGTGCACAAGAGATACAAAACAATAACCCTTGCCTTTGTTTCTATAGGGTGAGTAACTTGGAGAACAAGTTGGACTAGGAATAGGAATTCGTACCCCTAGCAGATCGGCCCTAAATCCAAAGAGGGTTTCCAGATCTTTCTTGACTTTTCAATTATTCACTTATAATTCTTTCCTTTTATTAGTTAACGGTCGTTAGTCAATATTCGTTAATTACTAACGGTCGTTATGTATTTTGTGTATTAGATAATTAAATATAACATTTTATATATAATTATTATTCTTTAATTCTCATACATAAAGTGTGCAATCCCGTGGTCTCGAGTTCAATCCTAACATACGACTATTATTTTATGTCCATAAACTAACAGCTCCCACTTGGTCATATCTTAATAGTTTAATCACATCGGTTAGCGTCTAGCAACACGCCGATGCCTCTAATACAACTCGAGTAAGGTCTCCTGGAAAAAACCTTTAATGATTCATCATTATTATTATCTTTTTGTCACTAATACCATGTTAAATAAAGATATGGATCTAAGTCTTTCTTTATTTAACTATTTTGTTTCTCGTTGTTTGTGATTGAGCAAGATTACCAAATCTTCTAAACGTAATCCAGAAAATATTAGGCGTGGCCACGCAAACATTTTGTCAACCCTAAGAGGGGCCCAACAATATTAAACTCCAAAACGATTTTGAAGGAACAAATTCTTTATTGACTACAAGCAAAACTCACAAATTTTGCAACATATCTGAAAACAATCCTTATAACTACCAGTTACGTATAGCGTTAGATTGCTTGACAGAAATGCACTACATCCATGACAGTTCTCTGGTATCTCAAGTCTGAGGATAACTATTCATGATTACTTAATGACAATGTGACAAATGATAATTTTCTCACTAGTATTTAAATAATAACTGTCAATTTAGTATGACTAGATCACTAAACTAGGCATTCACCTGATTTCATAACTATCACGGGAAAACAAACTCGCACGCTGTGTCACACAGTAACCCACCAAAATTATTAAATCTCACCAAGAATAGTGAATTTCCCTCAATCTCACATTTACAAACTATAATGTAGTAAAAACGGGAGGTTATCTTATTTTTACTCAAAACGAAACCACACACATACCGGCATCACATCAATAACAAATTTAAAATTCAGAATTTATTTAAGTTTTATAAAAACGTCCCTAAAAATCCATTCATCCATATCCATATCGGTTCCGGGAAAACCCAAATTCAACTCAGTTCAGCGGGACGCGGGGTATAATTTACTCAATCCCTTAATTAAATCAAAACCTGTATAAACATTATAATAAAACCCCACTCACACAAAACCCAAAATAATTGTCTTCTTCCCTAGTTCTTGTCCGCCGCTCCCCATCCCAAAATAATCCGTGATCCATCTCCATCCCACTCTTCTGTACATCTCTTCTCTTCGATCTAAGCAATGACCATCATTTTCATGGTATCGATTTTCCCCATGTTAACCCTAGGAAACCACATAAGATGAAGAGATATCACTCGAATGGAACTTTTCCTTTCCCAAATCCGAAAGTGAGTATAGAGCTACTCTCCAATATACTCTTTTTAAGCCATCATCCCAGGCACAATCGAATCTCACATCCCCAATTACACTCAAAAGTTCCGAGAAGTGCAAGAGCACTCAAGGAAGAACAAGTGATTTAAAGTTGTTGGGATTCGATTTGGGATAACTGGGTTTCGGATTGGGATCTAGTTCGAGTCATTCTAAGCCTCTCATTCGATTCTTGCAGATTTATAAACACTTGTATTCGATTCTTTCAGATTTATTCTTGTCATTTTTAAATTGATTCTGTTAATTTTCAATCGAATAGTACATAATTTAAGTTATCTAATTATGGTTGTTATCAAGCATTTTTTATGATTGTTGTTGTTGTCCGTGTGGCATAGAAATCTTGAAATGATCTATAAGATAGGTATACAAAATTGTTGTGGTTGTTGAAATTACATTCTTAGGTCGAATAATTCGAATGAATCCTTAGGTTTGATGTGTTGAATTAAGCCAAATGAATGGCTGTTGCGGAAAATTTGTGTTAGAACCTTCAGATGACCAACCCTTTTGGTTTAGAAATGTTTGTTTCGGTTGAAATAAAATATTGGTCACCATTAGTCCGAATGGAAACCACACAAACAGGGTGTGTAGTGGTGATCTCTGGCTGAGGAAAACCACCCCAACAGGGGAGGTTTGGGTCGAGATGCTTGCCAAATCAAACCCACCCCAGGCAGCCACCATGGTGGCGAGCTAGCCATGGGTTAGACCCCAAGAAGGGCAAAGCAAAATTGCTCCTCAACTCACTCGTTGTAACCCAAACTAGCATCCGAAGTGAGTGATAAGAATTTATGGTTACACCTTTGATTCAAGCCTAGGACTTACCCGTTTTAACCCAAGGTCGAACCCCAAATGGGGTGAAACCTCACTTACTCAATTCGAACCCACAAGGAGTGTTGAATACAACCCTCCATACGAACCTCAATAGACTATTCTTTGTTGACTAGCTTTCGGCTAAAACACGAAGGTGTGTTAAGTAATGTTTCATCGTCCTAAGAAAATTCTCACAACTCGTAATAGATCATTCCTTGTCGATACGAGTAATAGTTATGCCAAGCCAACGGCCTCACATGTCAATGAGATTCTCATGATTGGGAGTCGAGTAGTACTCGACCCCAAGGTGAACCGAATCCTGAGATTTCCAAGGCTAGGTGATGTCGAAATGGAGGTCGAAAACTTGCCAAAAAACGCACAAAGTCCTCATGGACTTGTGAGTTTATGCATTGGTTTATTACCAGGCAAAACAGTCCATCTCATTTGGTAGCACAACCCAAGGAAATAGCACCCCAAGCCCAGTCCATGTAGGACGCTTAAAGCGTGGCTAACCTGAGCCCACCATCCCCAAGGTGGTTTTCGGTGATATAAGCCCTCAGTCCAGCCCAACACCAAGATTATTCCCCCCTCCTCCTTTGACTTAGTTGGGCCGCAGCCCAACAAGTTCTGACCATATAAAAATTTTGATGTGTGTATGTGTATATATTAGCCGCGAACAAAAATTATTATTATAGCCGAGCACACACAAACTTTATATCGAAACTACTATATAAAACTTGTGATGACATGAAATTTTAGATCAAGTTTACCATCTAATTAGAAGCCGAATTACAACTTGTCACAAGACATTGTCGTAGAACATTAAATTCCAACAATTTAAAATGTGAACGAACATTCAAATACGTGTCGCAAATAAATATATAGAACTCGTCATACTAATAACCAATAAATTTTTATTGAATAGGAAATAAGTTACATATAAATAGATACATAGTTTTATCATTTATAAGCTTTGTTTTAAAACCGGACAAATAAATCCCCGCGTCATTAATTAGAAATGTAAGTTTAACCAAACTTTACTTAAGTTATGTTATACAAGATCAAATGTCTTTTCTAAACATATAATTTACAAAAATGAGTCGTAACTAATCTTTAATAACTAGATAAACTTAGTAGATTTTAAATAAAAGAGGTAAACCAAACTTTTATTATACAATGTTATACATCATTTTCTCAAGTTGTTAAACCTTTAAATAATAAACGTCACTTACACTTAGTTTATTTCAAAATCTATATAACTAATTATAACAACTAAACTACACGTTTTTAATATTCCAATAATATTTATTCGTGCTTCAAATCATTCATTTCATTATCTTCCGAATCCCGTCACTCAAAATCCTGTAAGACTCCCGTTTCCTCATTTTTCATACACTTAGGTATTTCGTAGAGCCAATACATACCATTACTTAGGAATCCATTCATAACCTCACTTGCTGCCACACAAGCGACAACAACATAAACACTTAAAAACATTTGAATTAAATTCTGTAAAGACTTAATTAAGTACTTGAAACTAAAACCTGATTTATTAATCTTGGTTGCGCGTTGATGTCGTACACTTAGGAATTAAATATTCCGAAGATTAAGTATCGGGAATTTCACTCAAGTGATTAATTCTGGTTGCAGTAATGTTAAGTCTGGTTGGTACCTGTTTAAGTCTGCTTGTTAAGTCTGGTTGGTACCTGGTTAAGTCTGGTCTTTGAATGTTAAGTCTGGTGTTTAAGTCTAGCGATTAATTCTTGTGAGTACCAAAATTAAGTCTGCTCTTCCAATGTTAAGTCTGCTTGCTGGATGGATAAGTATACGACGATATTTTGTACTAAAGTCAAGTATATACGGTAGATAATATCTTAGACTTTGTGGTTAGTCATCAACTAGTTGGTAAACATAGATACATGTTGTATCTTAATGACTGACACAATGCAAGTGTATCCATGCATGTGCTCGACAAGACTTAACATAGATTGTAATGATCTCCTTTGTTTTCATATAAAAGGGAGATCATAGTCTAGATATTGTGTGTCTTTTGATAGTGCTTAATTTAGAACTTTCATATCTGTTAAGAACATAGAACAAACACAACAATATCATAAGTCATAGAAACATAAGATTCAAGGTTTTGTAACCCTAGTGATAGTGAAGATCACTCGTATTATCTTGAATAATATTGAATCGTTTGGTGATAAGCTTTCATTGTTCATTGTTAAATAACAAACATAACTGTTCCATTTCCATAACCAAAATAACCTTCTAAGTGTGATTAAGTAGATTCCGCATACTTAATCATATTAACTCAATATATCATATACACAAAGTCACAAAGGTTTAACCACCTTATAGTGTATCGAGCAATCCTCTCAGTTGGTATCAGAGCAAGGATGATATAGTTGATTTAGAAGAAGAAGAAGAAGAAATGGACGTTCAAGATACTCAGGCTACAAATATTGCTGCAAAGTTGCCCATGATCAAACAGAATGAGTTTGAGTTGTGGAGGTTAAGGATTGAGCAATACTTTATGGTTCAGGATTATGCTCTTTGGGATATCATTATGAATGGTGATTCTTTTACACTAGGTTATATAGATGTCATTCTTGAAGGCAAAACAGATAGGAGAAGAAATATTGGACCAGTTACTGGTGAAGAAAAGATGCAGAAAAGAAATGATCAAAAAGCAAGAAACTTGTTGCTTATGACCATTCCTGGTGAGCAGATGCTATCCTTTAGCAAGTATCCTGATGCAAAAACTCTTTTTGAATAGATTTGTGCATGGTTTGGTGGTAATGAAACTACCAAGAAAACACAGAAGACATTGCTGAAACAACAATTTGAAAACTTTAATTCAAATAGCAATGAATCACTTGATAAGCTGTTCTCTAGATTACATAAGCTTGTCAGTCAGTTAGCTGTGTTGGGGGTTGAGATAGCCAAGGAAGATCTCAACATGAAGTTTTTGAGAAGTCTACCTGATGAGTTCCATACTCATGTGGTTGTCAGGATGAACAAGCCAGACATTGAAACCATGAAACTCAATGATTTGTACAACAACTTCAAAATTGTTGAACAAAGTCTAAAGAAGTCTAGAAACTATAGTACTAGTTCTGGGAATGTGGCACTCTTGTCATCTCCTAGTATTAGTAAGCCTGAAGAGGTAGATGAAGATGAAGGTGTTTCTACTGCTAACTATGGTGGTCCTACTACTAGTTCACAGAAGAATGTTGCTGGACTTGGAGATCCATCATTCTATGTATTCATGTCTAGTCAAACTAGTGGTTCTCCTCTAACTCAAGAAGACCTTGATCAGTTAGATGATGATGATTTAAAAGAAATGGACATCAAATGGAAGGTTGCTTTACTTAGCATGAGGGCTAAGAAGTTCTGGCATAGAACTGGTAAGCAGATTACCATCAATGGTAATGAAACTGCTAGGTTTGATAAGAAAAAAGTAGAGTGTTTCAACTGTCACAGGTTAGAACACTTTGCTAAAGAATGTAGAAACCCATGGAAGCAGGATAATAGAAGCACATGGTATAGGCAAGAGAAGAAGAAAGAAGTCACAGTGGAAGAACCAAGGGCTATGCTAGCCATAGATGGTGTTAACTATGATTGGAGCTTCTTGGTTGATGAAGAGGAAGCACCAACGAATGCTGCTCTTGTGGCCACTGAGACTGCTCTAATGACCTTTTCTGATTCAGAGGTAAATTCTATTATAAAATGTACAGAATCATGTTGTGCTCTTAAAGGTTATGAAGATCTTAAAAAGAGATTTGATGATCAACTAGAACAGTTATATGATGCATTAGCTAATTTAGCTAATCATAAAAGAGGTCTAGCTGTTCTTGAAAAATAAATCTTGCATTTTCAAGGAAATGAATCTAAGTTTACTGAAGACATGAATGCTTTAAAAAGAAACATAGAATTCAAAGGTGAGTGTATTATTGTGCTGAATGATTCACTAGCAAAGCACAAAAATAAAACTGAAAATGTTAAGATAACAGTAGATGCTTTAGCTCATGCCTCAGAGGGAATTAATAAAATTTGGGAAGCTCAAGTAATCAATAAAGCTATGTCTGGTTTAGGATACAAATCTGTTCCTCCACCATACAGATGTGTTCCTTCACCTCCAGGTATTGACCTAGCATACACAGGATTTGCTGAGTTTTAAGAACCAATAATGAAATATGGTTCTAAGTCTACTGTGAGTCCTAAGGTAGAGAAAGTAAGTGAGAGTTTATCTAAAACTTCACTTTCTGAGGACAAGGTGTCCTCTGATAGGAAAGCAGATGCTATAGTTGTTGAGGAATGTACAACTGATAGTGATGATGATGATCAGGTTATGTCTAAACCTGAAGTAGTTAAGAAAGCAGGAACAAGGGTTCCTAAAGTGATCAAAAAGGATACTGTTAAGCCTAGAACAAACACTAAACATGTTAGGCAATCAGTTAAATATTGTGAACAATATAGATCCACTAGCAAGCCCAGAGGTAACCAAAGAAATTGGAATGGCCTCAAGTCTAACCAATTAGGTGATGACTTTTTCTTTTATAATAAAGCTTGTTAAACATGTGATAGTTTTGATCATCTTGCAGCTTTCTGTAACAAATGGGTATCTGGGTATGAAAACAATAGGGTGAATTACAAAAGGCAAACTCCTCAATTTCACTTTCACTCTAATTCTAAGAGAACAAAACCCAGAGCAGTTTCAAAAGCAGTTTTTGCTGCTAGACCATTGATGACTGTTAACCCAAGACCAACAGTTAAATATGCAAAATCATTGTACAAAAATGCATCAAAAACTGTTAAAAGGCCCATTCAATCAAAAGCAGTGGTCCAAAAACAAGTTTGGAAAATCAAGGGTACAACTGCAAAGCCAACAGTTAATACTGCTAGGCAAGTAGTTAATACTCCTGCTTGGAAAAACAGGGCAAATGTTGTTAAGGCCTCAGCATGTTGGGTTTGGAATCCAACTAAACCCAATGTTGCATCAACTGTTCTCAAAAGATTACATTTCATTAATGCAAGAGGCAGATCCAAGTCAGTAATGGCTTGGTGATGAACTCAAATAAGTACATTTTATTACTATCATTTATCCTATTAATTTGACTTGTTTTACTATATTATGTATGAGGATTGATACTTAATTGTTTACTTTTGTAATTCTCAGGTAAAAACAAGCATTTGGTGAAACTTAGCGATTATGGACTAATAATGGAGCAAAACGTGCATAAAGTGGAAGTCTACTGACATGGACAAGATCAAGTCAATTCTGCTCCAGATGCGCCGCATCTTACTCTCGACATGCGCCGCATCTCTATCAAGATATCACCAGATACGATCCAAGATACAAGAGGACATGCGCCGCATCTAATCAAGAGTTACGCCGCATCTTCTGGCGGTGTACGAATATTCCTGAATATTATAATCTTGGACCCCACGCGAAGTTAAGTACATACGCCGCATCTACTTAAGTAGATGCGCCGCATCTTCCCTCAGACAGAAACTATAAATACCCCGTAGACCAGACGAATTAAAGAGTTCGAAACCCTAAAACCGAAGTTCGGACAGCAGAGCAAAAGGACGAATTCAGTCAAGGAGGCAGCACAAGACACACCCAAATCGAAGATACAAGAGCTGTAAGAAGGTGCTGCATGTATTTAATTCATTAAGTAGTTTTGTTTTATTGTGTTAGCAAACTTTAATTCATCAGGATTGGTGGCTTGTGTAATGTGACAACGAAAGATTGCACTCCCTTTAATACTTGCTTTCCCATCAATTAAAGTTTATATGTTGATGTCTTTGGTTACTACTTATTAGTGCATTGATAACCTCTGTGTTTATTAGTGGCTTGCGGGCATCCGACTGCGGGACAAGATGTGGCTCCCACGGTTATTTCTAAATTGATCACTTAGGAATAACTTTTAGACATAAGTAATCATTAAGGGTTTACTCGCCGATGAGAATAGGACCAACGAGAAAGGGTTAATTACATACACTTCATATAAAGCTATCAATAAAACAAGTGACAATCTACTTAATCATAAGGACAGCCCTCTTATTGTCTCTAGTATCTATCTGTGTACGTGTGTGCTACTTGCTGATTCGTGCCTATTTGTTTATTTTATTATTTAATTGCAAACAAAACTGTGACAGTCTCTCAGGCTGAAACCCCCTTGCGTTAGGATATTAAAATACTGATTAGAATAACTAGATAATACGTTCCACTCTTAGTGATCGACACTCTACTTACCATTATCTTCATACTGACCGGGTACACTGCTCGTTAAGTGTGTGTGTTATTGATAAGTCGGCTAAATATAAATTTAAAACTTGAGTAGGCATTAAAACTGCTAAACCGCAACGACACATCACGCGCATCAAGTTTTTGGCGCCGCTGCCGGGGAGTGAATTGTTATTATCTGTTAATTTGATTAGTATTTTAATTAGGTTATTTTTCTTTTTATTAGATTAATTGCATCATTGTACTATTTTGCATATTTGTTGTATTGTGTGTTAATTGTTTTCTTTTATTTTTGTGTATTTGTTTTTGTTCGTGTGTTTTATTTTTGTTTTATTTTTCGTATTTTCTGTTTTGCTATCGTTGTACTGTGCTAAATCGAACGATACGGCGCATCTGATCTCTCAGATACGGCGTATTGCGTTTAATTTTTTTTTATATACAACGCGTTTAATTAATTCGATACGACGCATCTTTTCCCCAAGATACGGCGTATCTGTTTTTAATAAAAAAAATAAGAAAATTTTTCTAAGCGATAAAGTAATACGACGCATCTGCTTTTGCAGATACGGCGTATCTGTTTTTGATAAAAAAAAAATTTCTAAAACGTTAACGCCATACGACGCATCTTCTTTTGAAGATACGGCGTATCTATTATTTTAATTAAAAACAGTTTGCGAATTATTAAACAGATACGGCGTATCGATCTCTGTCGATACGGCGCATCTTACTGAATCAAAAATCTTTTATTTTTAAACGTAACGAAAATACGGCGCATTAACTTTCGTTAATACGACGCATTTAATTTTAATTGGATAAGTTGATTTTTGATTAATTAATTCGATACGGCGCATTCTTAAATTCTAAAGCGGCGTATCTATTTTCTGAATAAAGTCTGATTAAATTTTAACGATTATAAGATACGGCGTATCCAACTTTTTGGATACGGCGCATCGTCTGGAGATATCAGTAACTTTAATTTTTCGTATTCCGTTTTCGTTATTAATTATCTGATATATTACTTTCTCGAGCATACCCTACTGATGCTTTTGTGATTGATTTCAGGAAGTGCATGACCAGGAGTTCTACGAGGAACTTGATTCAACCTTTTGAAGATCCTGAACGAGCCCTGCATTCGCTTAAGAGGCTTTTCAACACAAGAAGCTTTGATCTTTCAAGTTCACTCGAGCTTGATTACTTTTCTGAAGAAAAAGAGGAAGTTGAAACAGGAACAATGGGCGAAAACACTACTATGGAGGAATACATGAACAATACCCGTGCTAATTACACTTCAGGAGTTGCTAGACCAAAGTTTGATGACAAGTCAAAATTTGAGTTGAAGGGACAATTTCTCAAAGAGCTCAGAGAGAATGCTTTCAGTGGGACGGAACAAGAGGATGCTAATGAGCATGTCGAAAAGGTCCTGGAGATTGCAGATTTGTTTACTACAGAAAGTGTCAATACCGATCAACTCATGCTAAGAATCTTCCCAATCTCACTAAAAGGAGCTGCTAACAAGTGGCTAAGGAATGAACCTGCTAGTTCAATCACTACGTGGGAAGGTTTGAAGAGCAAATTCCTGAAGAGATATTGTCCACCTGCTAAGACTGCTAAGAAGATGGAGGCTATCAATAGTTTCAAGCAAGAGCCTGATGAAACCCTTTATCAAGCTTGGGAACGATTTAAAGATTTATTGATAAAATGTCCTCAACACTATCTAACCCCTATGCAGGAAATAATATTGTTTTATCAGGGATTGGACGTGCCTACAAGACAGATTTTGGATGCTAAGGGAGCTGTACCTCAGATGAGTGCAACTAATCCTAGGAAGGCGATCCAAGAAGCTGCTGATCATTCTCAGAAATGGCACGATGGGACCTCTACTAGATCTAAGAGCAGCACTAATTTTGACGGGATTGCTGCTATTCAAGCTCAATTGGATAAAATTAGTAGAGAGATGAAGAAGCGAGATGAAAGAGCGTATGCTGCCCAAGTTGGATGTGAAAAGTGCGAAGGACCTCACTACACTAAAGATTGCCCGAACAAGAATGAAAGTGAGACATTTGAAGAAGCTTATTACACCCAATTTGGACAACCGTTCCGACCTTCAGCAAGATTTAGGGAAGCTAGTCCGGGATTCTATCAAAAGAACAACTTCAATCCCGCTTATCAAGAGAGGAGGCAGACTTTAGACGATACTTTAAAGCAAATTATGGCCGATGCTGCTAAAAGACATGAAGAGAATACTGCTATGATCAAGGAAATTCGAGCTTCAACGGACACTACTACAAGAAATCAAGGAGCTTCGATCAAAGCATTGGAACAACAAATTGGTCAAATGAGCAAAGTTCTTCAAGAAAGGGGATATGGAAGTTTACCGAGCTCAACTGAAACCAACCCAAGGGATCATGTCAAGGCCATAAGCACCACCGAAGAAGTCACTCCTAATATACCTAGAAGGTCGATGAATGGTAATGATGGTGCAAGACCCGAATTTTTCTTTAACTCTTCAATCAGCTTAAGGAGACTACTAAAAGAGAAGACAAAAATTGAAGAGGAGATCAAGGCAACAATGAAAGAAGAGAGCCCTGCAACCGATTCAAATGCCTTGCCTCATAAAGAAAAAGACCCAGGAAGTTTTACTCTACCTTGTTCTATTAATAATATATCCTTCAATAATGTGTTGGCTGACTTAGGAGCTAGTGTTAGTGTTATGCCTCTTAAGACATTCGCTACCCTAGGACTAGGAAAATTAGCACCAACTAAATTACTTATTGAATTGGCTGATAAAACAGTAAAATGACCTGAAGGGATTGCTAATAATGTGCTAGTTAAGATTGAGCAGTTTATTTTTCCCGTAGACTTTATTATACTAGACATGCCCGAGGATGTTAAGATTCCTTTAATCCTCGGAAGACCTTTCTTGTCTACTGCCCATGCTAAGATTGATGTGTTTAAGAGAAAAATTTCATTAAGGGTAGGGAATAATAAACTAGTCTATAAGTGCCAAGATCCGGTTAAAAGCATAATTAGAGGTGTTTATGTGCTAGGATTAAGAGAGCGTATGGACCTCGATCTTGAAGCTAGACTTATGGGAGAAACATTGATTCAAAACAACTCAACTAATCCTAATCATGAAGACTTTGAGGAATTCATTGACCTTAATGTACCTACGGAACTTAGACGAAATATTGTTAGTGATTCTGATGATGAGTGGTATGATTGTGTAGTAATTAATAAACGTAGGAGAGTAGTTGAGAAAACGAATTTGAACAATGATGTGTTTATTGAACTACCACCCCACCTTGCTTATCTGTGCCTATATGATAATAAGAATTTCCCGTCTATCATTTTGTCATCTCTGCCCGTAAGGGACAGGACTTTGTTTATACAGATATTGAAGAAGAACGGCGTGGAAATTAAGGACGAGCAAGGAGTGTTCAATATTACTAAATTGGCGATGAAGGAGCGTGATGTTTCCGACTCCTTCAATGATCGATACTAATGAGCTGAACGTGAGTCTAACTTGAAGACTCTGGAATAAAGACAAGTGCTTACCGGGAGACAACCCGGATTTATCTTTTATTATTCTGTTTTCTGTGTCGAGTCAGTCCAGGCCGCACGAAGATACGGCGCATCTCAGTCGTGAGATGCGACGCATCCTCTGCAATGGTCATATCTTATTTTATTTTTCTGCATTTTTATTTTTCGACTTTAAAACTATTTATCAGTTTATTTTAATGCGGCGCATCCCTGGTTAAGGATGCGGCGCATCTTTATTCTGATCCGTATTTATTCCAGGCTCGATACGGCGTATCTTCTTCAATAAGATACGGCGCATCGACTGACCTGATGATTTTCAGTTTTAATTTTTAAGTTTATTTTTCCTAACTACTAATGTGTTATGCAAGTTGAACCTTTCTTATCTTAGGTGTGTTTTAAAGTGTTGGTGGTATTATAGTTTCCTGGATTTCCTGTGGATACATCAAGTATGAAGTTTTAACGTTCTAATTCACATGGAAGATGATTTTTGCTCTTATACTAATGGAGGATCATACCGAGCAAATCTCAGGGGAGTTTTTCTTGTTCTAATTCTTTTATTTTCCAGTTTTTAACCTTTTATACAAACAACGAGGACGTTGTTTAACTTAAGTGGGGGGATAGGAGAATTAGAACACTTAACACTTACTTGTCCTACTTTTTCAAAAATTATGCTTAAAATGTGCTTAATATATCAAACTTAAAAAATTTTTAGCATGTTTTTGTTTAAGATCTAAGTTACATAACTGCACACATGACGTTATTTTCAAAAATTGTGATTTTTCCAAAATTCACAAATCTATGAGTGTGCCGGTGACTTGTAAACTTTAGAACTTGGCTTGTATACTATTCGAGACCACCATAATGAGTATTATTTATATAATTGGAATGACTTGTCTAACTTGGTAAAATTCTAGGATTACACCAAATAGCCTTTATATGTTATGTGTTATTAGCTAACTACACTGGTTAGTTAACCCCCGTATAAAACCCTTTTGTTACTCTCATTTTTAGAGTAAGATACCCCTAGAAAAACCCTCAGAGCCATTCCTTTCGTTTCTTACACCTATGTTTAAAATGTTTCGTTACACCCTTACACCTTAGCCTACCCTGTAGATTAGAATCCGTGGTTGGTTAATTGCTATAGGCGGAGTGTGTTTCCTTACATTACCTGTGTTCGCGTGCGTAATTCATTATCTATGGTTAGGTCGGGAAATTGCACAATGCAAATTGGAGTGAAAGTAAATATTGTATATTTTTGAGTTTATTTTTCGTGTGTTTACTACTTTCACTATTACCGTTATTTCTGAAAGTATGAAAAGTAAAAAAAAAAAAAAAATTATCCGGAAAGAAAGTTGTAGTGATGTGGTGAAATTTTACACATCTATGTTTATGTTTCAAAAAAAAAAAAAAAAAAAAAAATCGAAAAAAAATGAGAAAAGAAAAAGAAAGAAAAAAGAGTTGGATGTTTATTTTAAGCCAACGATGTAGAGTTATGAAAGTGGTCGATATCACCACTATTTGTTATACTATATTTATGGATTGAATGGGAATTGGCAGTTATGGGAATGCCGATTAAGGTTTATTCTTTGATTAAGATTTTGTTGAGTATAATTCGTATCTACCTAAAGCGTGTGTTTCAAGTGTTAAAGCGTGAGTTATTCAATGATATGAGTCTTATTCATGGGATGGTTGGGATAGTGATTAACCACACTTAGGATTTTAATCTATTTGTTTTGTTTTGTTTATTTTTATTTTTACACCAATTTATATCCCAAATATTATCCATACCCTGTATTGTTCTTTATCCAACCGAACCTTTGATTTATTGAGATTAGGGATTTGAGCAATCTTAAGTATCGTAGTCGTGGATTCGGCTATGTATTTATGATTTTGTCGCCCTTTTTGATATATTATTATTGGTGAAGTTTGGACCTATCTTTAGCCTATTCGAGTTAAGGATTTGAGCAATTGCAAGTATCGTGTTCGTGGATTCGATCATGTATTTGTGATTTTGTCGCCTTTTCTGGAATTTGAGATCGATAGTGATTAAGAATAATTAACCCTTAAGCCTAAAAACCCTTTTTACCGCTTTAGACTTGTTATTCCTTAGCTTTAGTGGTGGAGATGTGTATACTTGCCAAGCTTATGATAGAATATTCGTCGCGACTGGACAGTTAAACGATTAGATTTGCTTTTATCGACTTATTTTATTTTACTTCTAATTCGTTAAGTGTTTAGTTGTGTGATTATGAAATAAACGAATACATGCTTAAATATAAAAATAAATCCTAATACATCTTTTAGGATAAATTTTCATAAATGAAATTCTAAGGTTTACTTGGGGACAAGTAAAGTTCAAGTGGGGGGATATTTGATGAACTCAAATAAGTACATTTTATTACTATCATTTATCCTATTAATTTGACTTGTTTTACTATATTATGTATGAGGATTGATACTTAATTGTTTACTTTTGTAATTCTCAGGTAAAAACAAGCATTTGGTGAAACTTAGCGATTATGGACTAATAATGGAGCAAAACGTGCATAAAGTGGAAGTCTACTGACATGGACAAGATCAAGTCAATTCTGCTCCAGATGCGCCGCATCTTACTCTCGACATGCGCCGCATCTCTATCAAGATATCACCAGATACGATCCAAGATACAAGAGGACATGCGCCGCATCTAATCAAGAGTTACGCCGCATCTTCTGGCGGTGTACGAATATTCCTGAATATTATAATCTTGGACCCCACGCGAAGTTAAGTACATACGCCGCATCTACTTAAGTAGATGCGCCGCATCTTCCCTCAGACAGAAACTATAAATACCCCGTAGACCAGACGAATTAAAGAGTTCGAAACCCTAAAACCGAAGTTCGGACAGCAGAGCAAAAGGACGAATTCAGTCAAGGAGGCAGCACAAGACACACCCAAATCGAAGATACAAGAGCTGTAAGAAGGTGCTGCATGTATTTAATTCATTAAGTAGTTTTGTTTTATTGTGTTAGCAAACTTTAATTCATCAGGATTGGTGGCTTGTGTAATGTGACAACGAAAGATTGCACTCCCTTTAATACTTGCTTTCCCATCAATTAAAGTTTATATGTTGATGTCTTTGGTTACTACTTATTAGTGCATTGATAACCTCTGTGTTTATTAGTGGCTTGCGGGCATCCGACTGCGGGACAAGATGTGGCTCCCACGGTTATTTCTAAATTGATCACTTAGGAATAACTTTTAGACATAAGTAATCATTAAGGGTTTACTCGCCGATGAGAATAGGACCAACGAGAAAGGGTTAATTACATACACTTCATATAAAGCTATCAATAAAACAAGTGACAATCTACTTAATCATAAGGACAGCCCTCTTATTGTCTCTAGTATCTATCTGTGTACGTGTGTGCTACTTGCTGATTCGTGCCTATTTGTTTATTTTATTATTTAATTGCAAACAAAACTGTGCCAGTCTCTCAGGCTGAAACCCCCTTGCGTTAGGATATTAAAATACTGATTAGAATAACTAGATAATACGTTCCACTCTTAGTGATCGACACTCTACTTACCATTATCTTCATACTGACCGGGTACACTGCTCGTTAAGTGTGTGTGTTATTGATAAGTCGGCTAAATATAAATTTAAAACTTGAGTAGGCATTAAAACTGCTAAACCGCAACGACACATCACGCGCATCACTTGGGTCCCCAAAGGAAACTAATTCCTTATTTGTGTGCAGGGACATTCACCAACAGATGTTGAAGATCAAGGATATTCAGATAGTGGGTGTTCAAGGCACATGACAGGCAATATGTCTTATCTCTCAGACTTTCAATCAATTGATGGAGGACATGTTACCTTTGGAATAGGAAATTGGTGGAAAGATTACTGGTAAAGGTACTATCAAAACCAGTAAATTAGATTTTGAATTGTGTTATTCATAAAGTTAGTCATATGTTTATTCTAATATAAGACAAGTACTTTGTACTTTGTTTCTTTTGGTTTTAGACTAACAATTTCAGGTATGAACATGTGAACACAAAGGATGTTTCAAGTGAAATGTGTGAGCAGCAGAATGATAATACTAGTTGCTGACATAATAGGTTCATGATAGAAAGAGTTTGGGAATTTAAAACTTCTTTCTTGAAACCTGATTATGATATTTCACATTGAATTAATGGTTTAGTTGATCAGAAAGTAACTGATACAACTCACTTTCTATCATTTTATACTTACAAGTATAATGAGCAAGTCTAAGGACATCTGATAGAAAGAACAGCTAGTAAAAGTGAATCTAACACTTGTGTTAGAGGTAACAATTGCTATGAGCTGGAAACCCTGTCAAGAAAGCCTTTTGAATAGGTTTATCTTTACACAGGCAGTTATTTATAACTGAAAAACATTGGTTCTCACACAACCAGAGGTTACTTTAAACCGAAATTTTGATTAAGTGTCTGTAACTACACTTGATCCCTTCAAAATGGTTGGAAGCAGTATGATTTTTAATAATAAAATCATATGCATACTGCTAAAAGTCAAAAGTTTTCTTAAAAAGGATTTTTGGAATAAAAATGACTCAGAAAACCATCAAATGATGGACTATGAGTTATTGCCCCATGATTCACCACTCATAGGAGGTTACACACCTAGAAGTGATGAGGGCAGCAAACTAACTTTTAAGGAATTGATGGCTTCATGTACAACATTGTCTGACAACAAGTTCTAATTGATATATCAGTTGATAGTGAGAGATCTTCCAAACAGGGGAGGAAGGAAAGGTTCTTTGCCCCAAGGGATGATATATTTTGGTAAATGGTGAGAAATCTTCAAAGCTCATAGGAGATAATAAAATCAGGGGAGGAAGATTAACCAATAAGGGAAGGAAGTATGCTTAGAATTCATGGAGGTTGAAAATGACAAGAACAGAGATGGAGTATTTTATATATTCAGAAGGGATGAAGCATTCAAAAGGAGAAAGTTCTATCTAGGAGCTTTCAGTTTCAATTTCAGTTCACTACGTTTGTTCATCACTTGCAAAGGCATGCTGGAAGATGATTTCACTTGTTGAAACAAGCATCCAAGATACACAGCATCATTGCCTCTTATAATTCCTCCATCTAAGGAAAGTACTTATATTGCTGAAGTCAAAGAACAGAAAGCAGATGAGTTACTGAGAAAGATATTCAATCTCACAGAACAGAAGAAAGCTCAGATCAAGGGTCTGACTATGAAATGTTTGCAAGATCCTCACAATCAGAAATTCAATTCAGAAGAAACATGTTGAAAAGGGTTCACATGTTTAGAGGAGGATTGTTGGGAATTAAATATTCTGAAGATTAAGTATCAAAAATTTCTCTTAAGTGATTAATTCTGGTTGCAATAATGTTAAGTCTGGTTGGTACCTGGTTAAGTCTGCTGGTTAAGTCTGGTTGGTACCTGGTTAAGTCTGGTCTTTGAATGTTAAGTCTGGTGTTTAAGTCTAGTGATTAATTCTTGTGAGTACCAAAATTAAGTCTGCTCTTCCAATGTTAAGTCTGCTTGCTGGATGGATAAGTATACGACGATATTTTGTACTAAAGTCAAGTATATACGGTAGATAATATCTTAGACTTTCTGGTTAGTCATCAACTAGTTGGTAAACATAGATACATGTTGTATCTTAATGACTGACACAATGCAAGTGTATCCATGCATGTGCTCGACAAGACTTAACATAGATTGTAATGATCTCCTTTGTTTTCATATAAAAGGGAGATCATAGTCTAGATATTGTGTGTCTTTTGATAGTGCTTAAATTAGAACTTTCATATCTGTTAAGAACATAGAACAAACACAACAATATCATAAGTGATAGAAACATAAGATTCAAGGTTTTGTAACCCTAGTGATAGTGAAGATCACTCGTATTATCTTGAATAATATTGAATCGTTTGGTGATAAATTTCATTGTTCATTGTTAAATAACAAACATAACTGTTCCATTTCCATAACCAAAATAACCTTCTAAGTGTGATTAAGTAGATTCCGCATACTTAATCATATTAACTCAATATATCATATACACAAAGTCACAATGGTTTAACCACCTTATAGTGTATCAATCAATCCTCTCACGTGTTGGTGTCGTACACTTCCTAATATCACAACATTCACTATTCAGACCATTAAAGGTGAGTTTATAGCCCTACTTTACTTATACTTATTTTACAAATATGGGGTGAGAAACATGCAAATTATTTTATGGACCATAATACTATTAAATTTTCTCAAAACTATTGTGTATTTAGCCTAAGCCCTAGTACCCACTATCATGCCCATTTTCATGAGCCGTTAGTTCCCTTCGGGAAGCGCGATTGCTTAAGATAGATCTATTGGGGTGACTCCCCCGTTCGGTTGGCCAGACAGGTCAATGCGGGCATATAGCAAGTCAGACTACGATTGTATTGGGTTAAACACTCGCTAAGGGCCCCTTGACTATTTTTTATGTGCTATAGATTAACGCACTAAACTGTCGAGCTTCGGTTGCATGAACTTAGAGCTAGCACGATAGAGAATTTTGTATGACATTATATGTGTTGTAATGATCGTACTGGTCCAAATTCATCATTTATTGTTTTAATTTAAACCTATAAACTCACCAGCTTTTTGCTGACTTTTAGCATATTTTTCTCAGGTGTGTAATTTGATTATTTATGGCAAGGATCCGGCAAGGCAAGGGTCATAGCCCTTTTTCAGAAGAATTGGCAATTAATTAAGACTTGTTTTTATGTGGGACCACTGAAACTGATGGGTCTATTTTTCTAAACAATGAATTATCTTTTGTAAACTTTAAATGTTGATTTATTTAAAACGGAGTATGTATTCCGTTCTTTGTTTACCTTATGTTGTGATTTCCAATCCATCAAGTAGCACCCTCAAAGTTCTGTATGCTTCCGCGACTGTTAAATTATGGGGGTGTTACAGACAAGATCCATAAAGTACAATCATGTAGTTTGGGATAAGTTTTGTATTCAATTCATTGAATATCATGTGAAATTGGCATGACTACACATCAATATACTTTCAAGTATATTATACTAAAACTCACATTTGTCTTAGTTTAATGATATTCTCATATCAATAATTGACAACGGACGATATAGAATAACTAAATTATTCACGGATTAAACATGCAAATATAAGACACAATATATTAAAGAATGAAAAATAAACATAACAAATACTTTATTTCGTTAATAGATAATAATTGTTTACAATATCCTTTATCCAAGTACTAATCACATTTATGCATGAAACTACTAGCTAAACGAAGTCTAATGTCATTGGCATGTTTAGTAAGCTTTTCTGTAGGTAAAGCCTTAGTGAAAGGATCAGCTAAGTTGTCATATGTGTGAACTTTTAGTAAGTTAATTCCACCTATGCGGACTTGCTCTCGAACATAGTGATATTTTCGTAGAAAATGTCTGCTGCCCTTCATGATTCCAGATTCATTGGAAAATATGATTGCAGCAAAATTGTCGCAATACACATTAATAGGGAATTCAATTGAAGGCATAACACCAAGCTCTAAAATGAATTTCCTCATTCAAACAGCCTCCATAGCAGCGTCTAAAGCAGCTATGTATTCAGCTTATGTTGGAACGTGTTTTGGGGTTTATCTTTGTCAACTTATTTTTATTTTATTTATTTTTTGTGCAAATTTTTATTTTTAACAATGATACATGCCTAAATATCACTAAAACACAAAAGCTGAATGAATTTAAGCATGATGGTGTTGATTGTATCTTTATCGAGAGTCCACCGTGAACATTGCCCGATGATCGCTCTAGAACTCTGATTGTCCTCGCGATTTGTTCATTTTGACATAGAGAGTTCAAAACTATTGGTCTGAATTCTTGCATGAATGATTTATGTTAATAGTTTTTGACAGATATAATTTTGTTATTAGACAAAGAGAGGTGATATGCACACCACAATATGTGTACATCACAAAATCACAGTAGAAATGCACATAATACAACAATACATATGCATATTTATGGTGTACACATCTTATTGTGGTGTGCATATCACCTCCCACAAGGACAATTAAGCAGCCATACACTAACCTTAATAAAATTTTAATGAACAACTAAAAATTATCAACAATATCTGCACTGTAATTAAATAAAATTTACAATATTGCATTTTTTTATTCATTTTCAAAGGCAACTATCTTTATCAAAATATATACACAACAAGTCAACAAATCTATCTCATATGTCATAAGCAGGACTTGAACTCATAACAATTTGATAAAAGTTTCTCACACAACTAGAGGTACCACTGAGACACAAGTCATTTGATACAGTATAAGTTAGTTTATGATATGCTGATTATGGATTATATAAATTTACAATATTAAATTATTAGTTTATGATATGCTGTTACACTATAATCAAATAAAAATACAATATCACATTATTAGATTATCTGCAAGTTAGTAAAATCAAAAGCATATTCAAAGTTAAATATTTTCACCATAATGAATTGTATTGTTACCTTTAACGATTAACACAGACTCATACACTATTCTCTTTAATTACCACCATTTGGTTTTTAGTTAAGTCCTGCTCGTTTAAATCTTAGATAGTATGTTTCATCATTTGGGTGCTAAAAAGAAGAAAGGTTTTAACTAGACACAAACAAATTAAGACGAACACTTGAACAAACAGATTTTTGCATATCAAGTTTCAATATGCAAAAAGGTGCGTTTTTTAATCATCTATATTTGTGGAACATTTTCGTATTGTGTTTAATGATTGGTTATACATTTTCGTATTGATTTTGGGTTTGTGTTTTTTAGTTACATTTTTTGTGATTGGGGTTTCTGCTGTGTTATTAGGAATATAGATTGATATTTGTAAATTTTTTATTTAGCAATCAAATTAGATTATTCGTAAAATTTTGATTTATCATAAGCAAGTTTTAAAAAATGAAGATAATGTAGGAAACTTTGAAAATATTGATATAATTTATTAAAATGTTGATCATAATATAGGAAATGGGATAATCACTACTACAAAAAGTACTTTAGAGACGTGTTCACAGCCAAATCGAGATCGGTTTATCCTTCGGTCTATATGAGGGGGGCTCTCCATGTGAAATCAAATCGAGACCGGTTTATAAACGGGTCTACATTTGGTTTTTGAGACCAGTTTGATGATTAAAAACACGTCTTGGAAACATAATCTGGACCGGTTATTTCTATAAAAACCTGTCTCTATCTTATTTTTGAAAAAAAATAAATTGGGGCTGTTTGGGATTGCTTATCATCAGTAAGCAATCCCAAACAGCCCCCATTAGTGTATTCAATAAGCAATCCAGTAGCTTCAATATAAGCAATCCGAAACAATCATTCATTTCAATAATATCAAGTTCTAGACAACCAAACTACGTCATTCATATGTATACATGTTTAATTAATCCACACCTCTAAATGAAATGTATCGAACATATGTGTAAGCTTTTAGCTAAAACAACTACGAAGTTAGATGGATGTAAAACCATTTCTCAAATCAAAAGCATCTTGAGTTCATGACACTCTCATATCTTTCCTACAAGAGAAGGTGATTTAGCAAGGAACTTAAGTTTAAATCCCACACAAAACAGTATCAATTCCCCCCAAAGTTGAGATTATAAATTAAGATACATGAACTTAATATCCTAACAAAGATAAGCACGACATTTAATAAACAAATAGTTAATTATTCATAAAATAAAATTAACAACTTTGAGTTAAGAGAAACAAAACTAACTTAATTTATTCACAAATGAATTCACAAAGGTGAAAGAAACAACTAGAGGGGCTAATGGATCTTTACGCATGTATAAATGAATTCACAAAGAAATATACATAAGAAAAACAAACAATTTTGAGTTTTTAAGCACTCCCGAATATATTAAAAAGCTTAAACCACATGAATAAGTGAGTTACCTGTGTTTTTATTCACAAACCCTTTTAATCTTATGAAACAAACACTAATTAAGTAAGATAACTTTAACCTACAAAACCCCAAATCAAACAATTATCATGTATCAAAAGAAAATCCTTAACATTGACGGATCAAAAGATCTAAGTACAAAAAATACATAAAACAAACATACCAAATAACGCATAAAGATAAAGTAATTACAACAATCTAAAAAATTAATTCTTCTTTATACGCACCATCGATGGAAACACGTGGTACGGTGGTACCAAGAGCAGCGGCTGTAGCAGAGGTGTCTTGATTGATGTATCAAGGTGTTATGACAGAGGTGTCAATTGGGAGCAATGGTGGTACTGCGATGTGGGTTAGGAGAAGAAGATGTTTTTTTTTTCTTTGTTTTTGCAAAAGTTGAATTGAATATAGATCTGAATTTGAATTGAAGTGTCAATATGTGAAAAAGATAAAAGGGGGCAAAAATCCCGCTCAATATTTTGGGGAAGAAGACCGGGTTATGATTTCTATGAAAAAACGGGTCCACAGTAAGCTCAAATGAGGCCGGTTATAAAATTAAAAGCCGGTCTATATTTATTGTTTTCATCAAAGCCGGGTTTCTTCTTTGCAACAGGTCTAGATATTTTTGGGCGGGCCTAATCCACTTTTTAAGACCGTTTTTTATAGGAAAGGGTCTTGATGAGGAGGTCTGGAAACCCATTTATGTAGTAGTGAATGATATGTAAATCGTCCTTGTGGTTAGGACCAAATTGCAACGACAGTCCTTAACGGCCGTTAAGTTACTTACATGAATCGTCCTTGTCGGTCAACGGGTCGGGTCGGGTCGGGTCAGTTACCGGGTCAAGTTGCCACGTGGACCAACTATATGGTGCCACGTGTCGGGTCTGGGCCACCACTCAAACACACCACTGATATTAATCTAAGATTTAAATACCAAAAGTTCAAAACACTCTACACACCACACCCATACCCTGATCAAAAATAACAAATTCAAAACACTCCTATGATTCATAACACCACACTCTTGGTCACGGTTATGCATCCATCTCAGCCATTTTATTTGAACCTGAGTGAATCAGGGACACTCTTTTAGGTTCAGCCTGAAATAACACCAATCACATCTTGATTCAACCATTTGCCCCACCTTTGATCTTTTCCACACCCTGATTACACTAACACTCCTGGCACACAAAAAAACTTATGACCACTGACCATGACCACTGATCTCTACAAGTTTCTTATAGCGTCTGGTTTAGGCTATGGTTATGGGTACAGGTTGAGTTGTCGTCATCTGGTTTCGGGTAATGGTTTGGAGTTGGGTTGTGATGGTCGTTATCAGGTTAAAAGGAAGTGAGAGCCTAGTAAGAGAACTCACATGACCACTGGTTGATCCTAGAGAACTCACATGACCACTTGTTTAGGTTGTGGTTCAGTTGTCGTCATCAGGTTTGGTGTCAGGTTTTACCAGGTTAAATGCTTAAATCCTCTCCCCCTCAAGGTAAGCATTTAGGTAGTGAACTTGGTTATAGGTCATGATTACCACTCACTGACCTGATTTTATCACAAGACCCAAACACAACCTCTGATTCTTGTGCCCTGCCACACTCATTGGCTTCCTGCCTGACTCATATCACTTATTTCATCACAACTGGTTATAACAAGCTCAATCTTAAGACCACTTCTGATCTTAACACAGCTTTAGCAACACTATTTTAACACTTCCTGGGTTACAATCGTATCTATCTAAACTCACAAACATCACCATCATCACAAGACTCACTAATAGACTATTGACAGCTCTTCCAAAACATAAGTTCTGATCAAACATTATCACCTGAACCTTTATCCGGCAACACAATAATTCAGCAGTCACAGTATCTCCGACGAACCCATTTTCGGTTAACTTATTTCTAGCGAACTCTTTGACAAGTCGTGGCAATCACCACGTTAGAATTTCGGGACTTGATACCCAGGATTACCAGCCCCAGAAATCATCTTTGTCGCCGATTGTGCAAACAACCAAGTTTTTTTTTCCATCGAAAGAGGCTTAGATATGTATTGTTGCGTTAATTTTGTGATTTGTGATTCGTATGAGTGAGGGTGTTGTTTTGATCTTTGTTTTTGAGAGATGTGAGACGATTTGATATAGATCGATATTGAAGTGAGGGTGTTATTTGTGTCTGTGACTGATTATTATCAGTGGTGTGTTTGAGTGGTGGGTTTGTTTGACCGATTTATGTAAGTAACTTAACGATCGTTAAGGACTGTCGTTGCAATTTGGTCCTAACCACAAGGACGATTTATGTAAATAAATCTAACAGAAACCCCGTTAATAGACAATAATGTCGAGATTAGTAAGTTACCACCATTTTTCTGCGAGATTAATAGTACGCTACACAACTTAGTAAATGGTGGCAAGTTGGATACATTTACATATCATTATCCCATTGGAAATCCCCAAAATCAGTTAACCCACGAAGAAATCAATATTGATATAGTGTAACAATCAATACCCTAAAATCAGTTTTACCACGAAGAAACCCCCAAAATCAGTTGTCATTTTCCGATCATGATTCGATTATATTCCCAAATCAATAATAATTTTAAAAATGTTGTATACAGGTTGTATTGGCAGTATTAGGTGGTGAAAAAATATGAGGTCTGAATCTTGGTTTTTTGAATGTGAAGGAACTGAAGCGGTTGAAGATAAAGAAGGTATAAACATCATTGTGTATGCATTCTTTACATATTTTTGTTTATTTAACTTTCTGACATGAAACCAAAAATTTGCAGAAAAGGGTTGACTCGGAGGTTGGCCGAGATGCGTAACTGGATGGTATGATTTTCACCTGTTTTCTATGAATGTGAATGATTTGGGTTTTTGTAGTAAGGGGCTGTTTAGGATTACTAATATTTAAGTGCTTATTCAGTGTAGAATAAACAAATAACCACATAAGCACTTAAATAGAAGCAATCTTAAATATTTTCAAAATAAGCTATATCATTGTTGTTGATTTTTGGTTTAGATTAAAACGTGTTGGGCATTGTTTTTTGAAAGTGATTATATCATAGGAGATAATGTTTGGATGTGCATGTTCATTGAAAAATAAGCAATCCCAAACACCTTCTATAAATGGGAATGATAGTTGTTGATTTAGGTGTGTGTATTAAACTGTGTTTAGGATTGATCTTTGAAAGTGACTGTTACAGGACTATAGGAGACTTTTTGGATGTGCATGGGTGTTTGAGATTGCTATTCTTAAGTTATTTTTTCTATCCAAACACAAATAAATATAGAATAAATCTGTTTCAAACATCCTCTGTATACGAATTTACATGATTCCAAACATAAAAAATGCTTATTGAGAAAAATGAATAGAAGAAAGCAGTTCCAAACATCCTCTTTATACGAAGTTACATGAAAATGAGCTGCATAATCATATTATCAGAATCAGTTTTGTTGCGGATTTGCAGCTTCTCATAAACTTGTCATTGAGACCTATATCCCGATTGTCAGCATTAGTTGCCCAATAGCCGATGACAAAAACTAATCTCGCTCTTTTTTGCACGTTGCAGTCCTACATTAGTTCATGAGTGCGTATTTGCAAAGAGGTAGGCGATGGGATACACACATGAGCAAATATTAGAAGTTGAAGCATTAAGGTATTGTTAGTATGTCTATTTACCAGTCCGTTGTAGTCTATTGATTGACAATACTTTTCAGCTGATAAGTAAGTTTTTTTGGGCTGCACAAGATCAAACCGTTGAGTGGAGAAAAGGTAACATTACCTATATGGCTAATTTAATTTTTGTCATGACCTTGCTAATAAATAGTTATGAAAATTCCAGTTTCGGTTCGTGGTGATGGGAAATATGTTCTAATGAAACGTATTTTAGCTGCATTGTTTCTGAGATAAACATGATCACTAAGAAATATATCAATATGACAGAAAGTTACTTATTTCAATAACAATATGAACTTTTTTATAAAGTGAGATAGGTGGTTGTATGTACTAAAAATTCATTGTGGGCTACTTTTAACCCATTTGACCCATTACAATTTTATCTAGATATTTTTATGATTTGAATCTCTTGAGCTAAAACTTAACCAGATCATACATGGATAGATGTAGCACATATGATTTGACCAACTGTTTGGGTGCTCTCAGTAGATAGATGCAACACATATGGCAATTTAGTTAGTTTACGAGTCTACGCACGTATTACATTTAGATGACCAACTAATTGCCCACAATAGATATATGTAGCAGCAAGGTCTTATGTTGGCATTGTCTTCTAACCATAATACTCGTGCTTTAATGGAAGTAATTACTAAGCCATTATTTTCCTCTCATTTTGGGCCCTTTTTGGGTATAGTTGTATTCTCTGAGCAGAATCATATATGTGCTTGGATTAAACTTAATCATCTCATATATTAGTCTCTAAATCCCAAATTCTCAAGCTATACTTTGGGTTTGACTTCGTCGTTTCTTTTTCAGGTTACTCACATGAAGACCAACAAGGATGATAGGCATTATAAGATTTGTTGGATTGGAGCTGTTGAATATTGAGGGGAAACAAACAAAGCAGTACATAAAAAGTTACTTTAAGTTAGTTTTTGTCTTTTTGATAGAAGTATTTGTAAATTGCCACCAAAGTATTAATGAATGTCATTGTTTTTGTCGCCTTGATTTGCTAAGTACATGGATAGTTGGATAGTAGTAACTAAACCAAAGGGTTTTTTTTTTTTTTTTTTTTAATCAAATAAAAATCTTTATAAATAAAAATAATATATGTGCAAAGTTGGAAAAAAAATTAAAAAAAAAATAAAAAAATAAAAAATAATAAGAATCTTGTACAGGAATCCAATAAAACTTTTGGTCATTGCCTTTCAAAATGTTATTAAGCAACATATAGTCCTAGAATACATACAATAGTGATTTTTTTTTTAATTTTTAATATTTAGTAAATATATTATAAACATAATAAATATAAAACATACAGATATTAGATAACCTTTAAGAAAAATACGTAATCTACCTTAAATCATAATAACAAGCCTTTGGAACGCTCGGTTTTCTCACATGGACAACTTTCTGTGGCTGTTTCAAGAGCAAGAGCAAAAAAAGGTTTTAAGGTGTTGTGTTGTGACAAAGATGGTAACTACACCAATGCTACAACAAACATTGCGTATAGAGAGGTTTTTCATAGATTATGAGTATCTTTGTTCGTTTCCATTATGCCAAACTATAATTGATATTTATTTTACATTATTTATCTTTCAGCATTATACATTTTAGCGTATTAATTTTTTACATCATGTTTGTATTACATTTTTATGTTTAATAATAAAACTTTAAGCTAGCCGGCCAACGGCCGTGCTTTAGGCTAGTTTAAAATATAGATAAATTGGTTTAAGGTTGTTCGTATTGTGTATTTATTAATGTCCCTTTGTATTTTGTATTTACTTACGTTCGTTTATTAAACAAACATGCGTCGTCGCTGTGAAAATGGTACCAAACACACAAGAACAAGATGAATCACCCAACCAACCACCTCTTGGTGATCTTACTTTTATTATAACAATATACACAGCAGACTTGTCTCCAACACGGATGCAAGCCAAGTACAAATACAACCACAAAATATAGTAGTCCCTCTATTAGGTGCTACTTACAATCACTCACACACTAAACCAACACTGATCACAGTAGACAAAAACAATACTAACTATCAAGATCAAGATGATCTTGATATAAAACTAAACCAAACTAAACCCAGAAAATACTGATGATGATGAACAATAGAGAGAACTTTTGGTGTGTGAAAGACTGCACAAATGAGAGATCCAGAAACCCTAGCTCTCCTCATTCCTTTTATAGACTGAATGTTACACTTTTCACCCTGCACTTACACAAACTCAACAAATACAGCTCAAACATAAAGTTAGTTATAAAGAATTTACATAATAGACCTCAGAGTTTAATAAGTTTGATATAAAGAGTATTCTCAACACCCTCCCTCAAACTTATTAAACAAACAGGTTCACCATGCCAAGCTTTTTAACCAAGAAAGAATGCTGAACAGATCCAAGAGCTTTAGTAAATACATCAGCAGTTTGATTTTTAGACTCAACATGCACAGTCCTAATCAAACCTGATGCAACCTTATCTCTTACCATATGAACATCAATATCAAAGTGTTTAGTCTTTTCATGCATAACTGGGTTAGCAGCAATTTGAATAGCAGACTTATTATCACACAGCAAATCTACTGGAATTAACCCAGTTTCACCCAGGTCTTCTAAGACCTTCAAAATCCACATTATCTCACAAGTTGCAGAAGCCATACTTCTGTATTCTGCTTCAGCAGAAGACTTAGAAAGTGTGGCATGCTTCTTGCTTTTCCATGAAACCAAGTTGCTATTCACAAAGACACAATACCCTGAAACAGACTTCCTAGTCATAGGACACTTAGCCCAATCTGAATCAAAATAAGCCATAACTTTAAACCCAACATCAGACTTATCAAATCCAATACCACTTCCAGGAGCCAGTTTCAAGTATCTAAGAACCCTTAGACCTAGTTTAAAATGAGATTTCAAGGGAGCATGCATATGTTGACTTAAGCAATGAACAGCATAAGATATATCAGGTCTAGTCATAGTAAGATAAATCAACTTCCCTACCAGTTTTCGATAACTAGTAACATTTTTAAGCAACTTATCATCACTAGACTCTTGATGAGCTAATACAATATTCTCAGGCAAAGGATTCAACACAGGCCTGCAAGCCAACAATCCAAACTCATGTAACAATTCAAGACAATACTTTCTTTGATTAAGACATATCCCAGTTTTAGTTCTTAACACTTCAATTCCAAGAAAATATTTAAGCTCTCCTAAATCTTTAATCTTAAACTTGGTTTTCAAAAACTGCTTAACATTTTTAATTTCAACTTCACAATTACCAGTAATAACCAAATCATCCACATAAACAAGCAAGAAAACCACAGTATCATTATGCTTCTTAATGAATAAAGAATGATCATTTTTAGACTGAATAAAACCAGCTTCAAACAAAGCCTCCCACAACTTATGATTCCATTGTCTAGGAGCTTGTTTAAGTCCATACAATGACTTTTTTAACCTACACACCTTGTTATCAGTATTATACCCTGGTGGAAGAAGCATATACACTTCTTCTTTTAAGTCACCATACAAAAAAGCATTGTTCACATTTTAACTGAGTAAACACCTTACAGTACCCATTTTAACCACAGGACTGAAGGTTTCCTCATAATCAACACCTTCTTTTTGACCAAACCCCTTAGCAACTACCCTAGCCTTATACCTCTCAACTTCACCAAAAGACTTGTATTTAATTTTCAGAACCCACTTACTACCAATTGGTTTACCAACTGGTAACTCAACAACTTCCCAAGTATCATTTTCAAGTAATGCAAACATTTCCTCATTCATAGCATTGACCCACCTAGGGTCTTTACTATCCTCTTCATAAGTACTAGGTTCAACAGACTTATTCAGATTAGACACAAAATAGCAATTTTCAGTAATCAACAAAGTATGATTAGCATATTTATTCAGACCATATTTAACCTTAGTATCTAGTGTAGCAACCCGTAGAAATCCCTAGTCATTAGTGAATGCTAATCTAGTATTAATCCATCATTACTGTTCACTTAACCATTTTTACGAGCCAATTTGAACTTTTAGGGCGCTCGCAACGTAGAAGAAATTGTACAACAATACATTTTATTACTAAGCTAGATCAAATGTAATTTTCTTAAACTCATATGACTTCCCATGGTCAAATACAAGCTTAATGATTCGTTTCTCGTCCATTGTCCCCAATGTGACACTTTAAAATTATATTGGACCCATTAAAATAAAATGTACGTTACGTATACACTTTTATACCCGTACATTGCAATCCATGATCACGCTTATACACTTAAGCTCGCTTCTAGGCATCTTAATTTCTCCAACGTTACCTAATTCACTGATAACATATTCTTGCCACCATAATAGACCAATCATAGGCTAGATATGAAACTAAATTCACAAAATGTTGTACACGTAAACAGTAGGCTTCATTTTACTTCTATACTTCATCAAACCTACTATCCACTTGCTAAGAAACACTCAGGTAATATTCTATAAGATCTTCTCTAACTGACAAATCTTATCTCATAAAATTTGCTCAAAAACCCTTCCTATCCAATATATATAACGAGGCACATTCATGCAACTCTCCCTCTCACTCTCACGTAAAACCCTTTCACACTCTCAAACCCAACCCACTTTGCTCAATATTTGCAGTCGAGGTGAAGCAAGCAAGCTTTAAGAGATCCCAAGTGTACCTAAGTCATCCACAAGGTCTCACTCGAGCCCTACTTGTTGTGCTCTCGCGAGTTTCGACCCATCCTTCTTGTTCTCGATCATTTCACACGTTACAAACAATCCTATACGAGTTGTAAGTACCTCTCGAACCATTTTAATACTTCTTGAATCATATTCACAAAATCAAGCACTGTTAAAAATGTTACACGAGCACATATTATCTATCTTTATTTTAGTTTCTCTCGTTATTATTTTCCTTTACTCGTTCAATACATTATGACCTCCATCGAGGATGGCAACAACGAGAATCTTAATCTACTCGACACTCATGATCATTAAAAGAAATGCATAGCATCATTTTATGTCCAGTCGAATCATATTATAACTAGTTGTGTTATTTATTTTCTTTTACGTAACATGCGTAAACTACATAAGGAATGAGACTCTTATTTCGAATTCAAACATACGACCCCATAATATTATTGCTTGTCCTAATTCTTGGCTAACCCAACAATCAAGTTCATGTTTGAAAGTTCACCACATAAGCCCTTAATAAGCTCGCGATAAGCTCAAAGCTAATGACCTTGAAACTGTCCATTTTTCTTTATATATTTCGAAGCGGGCTTAGCAGCCCAATAAGCTCTCCAAGGGCTTATTCGATAAGCTGAGAGTGAGGACCTTTTAGTAACATTTTTGGACTCAAAATATAAGCCCAATGTCAGGCCCATTCGACCCCCATAAGCCCACGGTTCAAAACTTGCTATTGGGCCTTTAACGCTTGCGTTAAAAGCCCAATAGGTTATTAATAAGCCAAACAGCAAATAAGCAGTTGAGAAACACTAAAATCAGCTTTTATAAGCTTAAGGAATTTTCAAAATATTTTTCCTACAATTTTCGTAGAAAAAGGACTTGTTTTGCAACGTATTTTACTATTTGGGTGAAAAGTGACAAATTCCTACATTTGTGTTCTAAAACTGTCAAACAGTAAACCGAGGGGCTAAACATGTTAAAATAGGAAATATATTGACCTTTATGTCATTTTGGAAAGTTGAGGACTATAAATGTAATATATATAAAATGAGGGACTAACGGTGCAAAGTTAACACCGTTAGGGTATAAATTGTAAAAATGATAAAAGTACATGGACCAAGATGAAACTTATTGCATATTTATTTGTATTTCACATTTTTACATTTCTTTCCCATTCGTATGCATTTTTCTCATTTCGTACACATTTTATTCATTTACGATATAATAATTTATTCACATTTTATTTACGTTTATAATTATTTCACAACTCGTTTATTTACGTTTATATTTATATATAACGAGTTTTAATCGATTTAAATTACGTTTCGTTCACACACCTTTTAAGGGAACGATATTCATGGAATAAATGACATAAAAACATGATAATATTATGTATAATATTGTTTTTGAACTTTAAGAATTTTAACCATATCACACTCATATCACACACCCATTCATTATCCGTTACTCATTTTCACACATTTTCATATTAAATCACAAACACCAAATACTTAGACTTCCCTATTATCCAGGTCATGTGTTGGAGCCGTTCCCGTGATACTATTGACATAACATCACAATACTTTGACCTTACAGCTAAGGTGAGATTTCATAGCCCCTACTTTTATACTTTTTGATTTACTCTTTGGGGGAGATACATGCTCAACTATATTTATTTACTTTTACAAGTACTCTAGAAACTTTCACGGTTCACCGTGAGTTTCATAGCCCCTATTTTAATACTTGTTTTATACTATTTGGGGGAGATACATGCTTAAATACTTTTCTCGTTTATCAAATACGTTTTGCATTGATATGCAAGTCATCTATTATATTGTGCATTGGTATGCAAGTCATCTAATACATTATGCATTGGTATGCAAGTCATCTATTATATTGTGCATTGGTATGCAAGTCATCTAATACATTATGCATTGGTATGCAAGTCATCTATTATATTGTGCATTGTTATGCAAGTCATCTAATACATTGTGCATTGGTATGCAAGTCATCTATTATATTGTGCATTGGTATGCAAGACATTTATCATATTCATTCTATGTTAGCAGTGGATTGTAGACACACAGGTTGCAAGTCTTGTATGGGCGGGACTTGGGACTGAGTGGATTTACAATGCCTTTGCGGGGGAAATCTTTATTCAAATACTTTACTCTTAAACTAAACTCTATGAACTCACCAACCTTTGGTTGACACTTTTTAGCATGTTTATCTCAGGTTATTAAGGCGATAGTGGATGCATGGATTCTAGAGTCATTTGCATACTTGAAGACTCATATCTTATCTTTATCATTCGAAATACTTTGAAAACATCTATGTAACTTTATACTTTGAACCTCTTGTTTAACTCTGATTTTAATAATTTGAATGATAATATTTCAAAACGTCTCATTTAGAGGTCGTTTTCTATACCTTGATCTATATTATGAAGTAATACCCCGTTGACTCTACTGTTCCGCTGCGGTAATTTGGGGGTGTTACAGAATGGTATCAGAGACTTGGTTATAGAGAACTAGGTTGCATTTAGGAGCCTAGACTATAACTACTATATACACTGAGACTCTTTTCCCTATCGCCTTACTTACGTAGAACTTTTCCCATTTATGTGTGCACTGTTAAATGTTATAGTATCTGCGCCGATAGAGGAATCTCAGCATTTAGTCGAGTCATCAAAGGTGTGGAGCTTAGTGATAACTGGCTATTTAACTTAATCTTGTGACAGTTCTTGTTTGATGAGACATGGGATTAAGTTAAACAAAGGTTATCACTTGGCCGCAGAGAAATTTGATGATTTTGCTCAAAAATGGGATTTCTCTTGAGGATACTTTTCAAGGGAAAAATCTCAGAATCTAAATCGAGACATCAAAAGCATGGAGCTCGATGATAACTGGCTGTTTAACTTAATCTTGTGACAGTTCTTGTTTGATGAGACATGGGATTAAGTTAAATAAAGATTATCACTTAGCCGCAGAAATTTGATGAGTTCACTCGAGGATTTTCTAAGAGATGATCACCCTACTCTTTTATGTAATGTCGAGATATGTGTTTTTGATGATATGTACACGTGTGAAATGAGGCAAGTATAATTATGGTGGCCAACATGATTATAAGTGCATCACGACACACATGGACATATGTAATCATGTGTACATCAATCGGCATTGACCCCTTTAGGATAACAGCTAGTAGCGGAGTTTTTGTGAGAATGTTAAATATAAATTGGATGCAGCTAACAAACAATGGGTACGTTTTCCTTAGACAAGTCATATTCTATCCCAGATACGTAAGCTTTAGCATAATTACTCTAAACTTTACACATCAAATATTCGTTAACATCTTTTAAGAGATAACGCAGACTGAATCTCGGGACGAGATTCAAAAATAAGGAGTAGGTACTGTAGCAACCCGTAGAAATCCCTAGTCATTAGTGAACGCTAATCTAGTATTAATCCATCATTACTGTTCACTTAACCATTTTTACGAGCCAATTTGAACTTTTAGGGCGCTCGCAACGTAGAACAAATTGTACAACAATACATTTTATTACTAAGCTCGATCAAATGTAATTTTCTTAAACTCATACGACTTCCCATGGTCAAATACAAGCTCAATGATTCGTTTCTCGTCCATTGTCCCCAATGTGACACGTTAAAATTATATTGGACCCATTAAAATAAAATGTACGTTACGTATACACTTTTATACCCGTACATTGCAATCCATGATCACGCTTATACACTTAAGCTCGCTTCTAGGCATCTTAATTTCTCCAACGTTATCTAATTCACTGATAACATATTCTTGCCACCATAATAGACCAATCATAGGCTAGATATGAAACTAAATTCACAAAATGTTGTACACGTAAACAGTAGGCTTCATTTTACTTCTATACTTCATCAAACCTACTATCCACTTGCTAAGAAACACTCAAGTAATATTCTATAAGATCTTCTCTAACTGACAAATCTTATCTCATAAAATTTGCTCAAAAACCCTTCCTATCCAATATATATAACGAGGCACATTCATGCAACTCTCCCTCTCACTCTCACGTAAAACACTTTCACACTCTCAAACCCAACCCACTTTGCTCACTATTTGCAGTCGAGGTGAAGCAAGCAAGCTTTAAGAGATCCCAAGTGTACCCAAGTCATCCACAAGGTCTCACTCGAGCCCTACTTGTTGTGCTCTCGCGAGTTTCGACCCATCCTTCTTGTTCTCGATCATTTCACACGTTACAAACAATCCTATACGAGTTGTAAGTACCTCTCGAACCATTTTAATACTTCTTGAATCATATTCACAAAATCAAGCACTGTTAAAAATGTTACACGAGCACATATTATCTATCTTTATTTTAGTTTCTCTCGTTATTATTTTCCTTTACTCGTTCAATACATTATGACCTCCATCGAGGATGGCAACAACGAGAATCTTAATCTACTCGACACTCATGATCATTAAAAGAAATGCATAGCATCATTTTATGTCCAGTCGAATCATATTATAACTAGTTGTGTTATTTATTTTCTTTTACGTAACATGCGTAAACTACATAAGGAATGAGACTCTTATTTCGAATTCAAACATACGACCCCATAATATTATTGCTTGTCCTAATTCTTGGCTAACCCGACAATCAAGTTCATGTTTGAAAGTTCACCCCATAAGCCCTTAATAAGCTCGCGATAAGCTCAAAAGCTAATGACCTTGAAACTGTCCATTTTTCTTTATATATTTCGAAGCGGGCTTAGCAGCCCAATAAGCTCTCCAAGGGCTTATTCGATAAGCTGAGAGTGAGGACCTTTTAGTAACATTTTTGGACTCAAAATATAAGCCCAATGTCAGGCCCATTCGACCCCCATAAGCCCACGGTTCAAAACTTGCTATTGGGCCTTTAACGCTTGCGTTAAAAGCCCAATAGGTTATTAATAAGCCAAACAGCAAATAAGCAGTTGAGAAACACTAAAATCAGCTTTTATAAGCTTAAGGAATTTTCAGAATATTTTTCCTACAATTTTCGTAGAAAAAGGACTTGTTTTGCAACGTATTTTACTATTTGGGTGAAAAGTGACAAATTCCTACATTTGTGTTCTAAAACTGTCAAACAGTAAACCGAGGGGCTGAACATGTTAAAATAGGAAATATATTGACCTTTATGTCATTTTGGAAAGTTGAGGACTATAAATGTAATATATATAAAATGAGGGACTAACGGTGCAAAGTTAACACCATTAGGGTATAAATTGTAAAAATGATAAAAGTACATGGACCAAGATGAAACTTATTGCATATTTAATTGTATTTCACATTTTTACATTTCTTTCCCATTCGTATGCATTTTTCTCATTTCGTACACATTTTATTCATTTACGATATAATAATTTATTCACATTTTATTTACGTTTATAATTATTTCACAACTCGTTTATTTACGTTTATATTTATATATAACGAGTTTTAATCGATTTAAATTACGTTTCGTTCACACACCTTTTAAGGGAACGATATTCATGGAATAAATGACATAAAAACATGATAATATTATGTATAATATTATTTTTGAACTTTAAGAATTTTAAGCATATCACACTCATATCACACACCCATTCATTATCCGTTACTCGTTTTCACACATTGTCATATTAAATCACAAACACCAAATACTTAGACTTCCCTATTATCCAGGTCCTGTGTTGGAGCCGTTCCCGTGATACTATTGACATAACATCACAATACTTTGACCTTACAGCTAAGGTGAGATTTCATAGCCCCTACTTTTATACGTTTTGATTTATTCTTTGGGGGAGATACATGCTCAACTATATTTATTTACTTTTACAAGTACTCTAGAAACTTTCACGGTTCACCGTGAGTTTCATAGCCCCTATTTTAATACTTGTTTTATACTATTTGGGGGAGATACATGCTTAAATACTTTTCTCGTTTATCAAATACGTTTTGCATTGATATGCAAGTCATCTATTATATTGTGCATTGGTATGCAAGTCATCTAATACATTATGCATTGGTATGCAAGTCATCTATTATATTGTGCATTGGTATGCAAGTCATCTAATACATTATCCATTGGTATGCAAGTCATCTATTATATTGTGCCTTGTTATGCAAGTCATCTAATACATTGTGCATTGGTATGCAAGTCATCTATTATATTGTGCATTGGTATGCAAGACATTTATCATATTCATTCTATGTTAGCAGTGGATTGTAGACACACAGGTTGCAAGTCTTGTATGGGCGGGACTTGGGACTGAGTGGATTTACAATGCCTTTGCGGGGGAAATCTTTATTCAAATACTCTACTCTTAAACTAAACTCTATGAACTCACCAACCTTTGGTTGACACTTTTTAGCATGTTTATCTCAGGTTATTAAGGCGATAGTGGATGCATGGATTCTAGAGTCATTTGCATACTTGAAGACTCATATCTTATCTTTATCATTCGAAATACTTTGAAAACATCTATGTAACTTTATACTTTGAACCTCTTATTTAACTCTGATTTTAATAATTCGAATGATAATATTTCAAAACGTCTCATTTAGAGGTCGTTTTCTATACCTTGATCTATATTATGAAGTAATACCCCCTTGACTCTACTGTTCCGCTGCGGTAATTTGGGGGTGTTACATCTAGCACATAATCATTCAATTTAGCAGGCAAAGTAAAAGGTCTTTTAGACCTTCTTTGACTAGCTTCCTCTCTTTGACTATCAAAAACATTTTGAGAGTCAAAATTATCATTATTAACACCAACATTTCCCTTAGGCCTTAAATTTTCATCTAAAGGAGTTGCAGGGTGTATCTCACCATGTCCAGGTGACTGTGAATCATTCTCAGACACTGGATATTGTATCTGCTCAACAATTCCAGGCAACTGAGTATTCACAGCCTCAACTGGTTGATGATCCCTACCTTCTCTACCAACAGATGTATTTCCTTCTCTATTATTATCATCATTGGGAGGATCAGGAATAGAAGTTTTAGGTGTAGTTTCAGACTTAGTATGATTAAAATAGTTTAAGTTTGACAATTCAGATTCAATCTCAGAAACCTCATTTTTACCCATTCTATAAGGAAACACAGTCTCATAGAACTTAACATCCCTAGAATACAAAACAGGTCTATTTTCAAGACTTAAAAGCTTGTAAGCCTTCTTATTACTAGCATATCCAATTAAAACACACTTTTCAGATTTAGCAGAAAACTTATCAGTTTGTTTTAAGATTGTAACAAAACACAAACACCCAAAACTTCTAAGATGGGACAAATTTGGCTCTCTATTATAAACCATGAAAAAAGGAGACTTGCCATTTAGAACAGATGAAGGAAGCCTGTTGATCAAATAAGTAGCAGTTAAAACACATTCAGGCCAAAACATAAGAGGAATCCCTCCCTGAAACATAAGACTTCTAGCAACATTTAATAGATGTCTATGTTTCCTTTCTGTTATACCATTCTGTTGAGGTGTATATGCACATGAAGTCTGATGAATTGTACCCATAGTTTTAACAAAATTAGTCATTTTATGATTTACAAATTTAGTTCCATTATCAGACCTTATGACTTTTATTTTCTTATTAAACTGAGTTAAAACCATATTATAAAAGATAACAAACATTCCAAACACCTCATTGATGCGCGTGTGCGTAGTGCTCTAATTTATACCCACGGTATGTCGTTGTGGTTTTAGCAGTATTCAAGTTTTAAATTTATATTTAGCCGACTTATCAATAACACACACACTTTAATGAGCAGTGTACCGGTCAGTATGAATATAATGGTAAGTAGAGTGTCGATCACTAAGAGTGGAACGTATTATCTAGTTATCCTAATCAGTATTTTAATATCTTAAGTTAGCTATACAACCTAATCTAACGCAAGGGGGTTCAGCCTGAGAGACTGGCACGGTTTGGTTATGATTAAATATAAACTAAACTAATAAGCACGAATCAGCGATTAGCACACACGTACACAGATAAATACTTGAGACAATAAGAAGACATGTCCTGATAGTTAAGTAGCTTGTCACTTGTTTTATTGCTAGTTTTATATGAAGTGTATAGTTCGATGCAACGCACCGAGATTAATTCCTTTCTCGTTGGCTCTAATCTTATCGGCGAGTAAACCCTTAATGATTACTTATGACTATCCTATTTATCTTTCTTCCTACTTTTCTACAGACGATAGAATGCATAGGCGATCTAATAAATAGGCGAGGAAGGGGCATGGCGACCCAAGCAATGCTCAGCTAGACACAGAGGTTATCAATGCACTAATAAAAGTCACCAAAGACATCAACATATAAACTTTAATTAATGGGAAAGCAATTTTAAGGGGAGTTGAAGTGCATGATAAAATCAATGACACAAGCCCATCAATCCTGACCAATTAAAGTGTACTAATACAATAAAACAAAACTACTTAATGAATTGAATACATGTAGGACCTTCTTACAGCTCTTGTATCTTCGTTCAAGGTGTGTCTTGTGCTGCTACTTCGTCTGAATTCGGCTTAGGGTTTCTTCTGTCTCGTACTTAGCTAAATTGTTGAACTTCGAATTTCGTCTGACTTTGGGGTATTTATAGTTTCTGTCTGAGGGCTAGATGCGGCGCATAGGATAAGTAGATGCGGCGCATTGACTTAACTTCGCGTGGGGTCCAAGATTAATATATTCAGGAATATTCGTACACCGCCAGAAGATGCGGCGTAACTCCATTCCTAGATGCGGCGCATGTCCTTGCTGTCTTGGATCGTAGCTTGTGAAATCTTGATAGTGATGCGCCGTATATAATAAGTAGGATGCGGCGTATCTGGAGCAGAATAATCTTGATCTTGTACATTTCAGTAGACTCTTAACTTCTTGCATGTTTTGCTCCATAATTAGTCCAAAATCGCCAAGTTTCACATAATACTTGTTTTTACCTGAGAATTACAAAAGTAAACATTAACGTATCAATTCTCACAGATATATATAATAAAACAAGTCAAATAAATAGGATAAATGATAGTAATAAAATGTACTTATTTGAGTTCATCAAATATCCCCCCACTTGAACTTTACTTGTCCCCAAGTAAACCTTAGAATTAATCTTATGAAAATGTATCCTAAAAGATATTAGAATTTATTTTTATATTTAAGCATGTATTCATTTTTGTCATAATCACACAACCAAACACTTAACGAATTAGAAGTAAAATAAAATAATTTGATTAAAGCAAATCTAATCGTTTAACTGTCCAGTCGTGACGAATATTCTATCATAAGCTTGGCAAGTATACGCATCTCCCCCACTAAAGCTAAGAAATAACAAGTCTAAAGCGGTAAAAAGGGTTTGTAGGTTAAGGGTTAATCATTCTTCTTAATCTCTATCGATCTCAAATTCCAGAAAAGGCGACAAAATCACAAATACATGATCGAATCCACGAACACGATACTTGCAATTGCTCAAATCCTTAACTCGAATAGGCTAAAGATACGACCAAGTAATCTTCACCAATAATATTATATCAAAAAGGGCGACAAAATCATAAATACATAGCCGAATCCACGACTACGATACTTAAGATTGCTCAAATCCCTAATCTCAATAAATCAAAGGTTTGGATAAAGAAATGATATAGGGTATGGATAATATTTGGGATATAAATTGGTGTAAAATGAAAAATAAACAAAACAGATAAATTAAAATCCTAAGTGTGGTAAATTGCTATCCCAACCATCCCATGAATAAGACTCATATCATAGAATAACTCACGCTTTAACACTTGAAACACACGCTTTAGGTAGACACGAATTATACTCAACAAGATCTCAATCAAAGAATAACCTTAGTTGACATTCCCATAACGTTCAACTCCCATTCAATCCATAATTATATAATATATAACAACTAGTGGTGATATCGACCACTTAATACAAAACTTTACATAAGTTGGTTAAAACAAACATCCAACTTTTCCTTTTTCTTTTTCTTTTCTATTTTTTCGATTTTTTTTTTTTTTTTTTCTTAGACACTTGAACTTGAAACATAAACATAGATGTGTAAAATTTCACCACATTACTATAATGATAACTCTGGATAATTTTTCCATACTTTTCATAACTTCAGAAATAACGGTAATAGTGAAAGTAGTAAACACACGAAAAATAAACTCAAAGATATACAATATTTACTTTCACTCCAATTGCATTGTGCAATTTCCCGACCTAACCAAAGATAATGAATTACGCACGCGAACACAGGTAATGTAAGGAAACACACTTTGCCTAAAGCAATTAACCAACCACGGATTTTAATCTACAGGGTAGGCTAAGGTGTAAGGGTGTAACGAAACATTATAACAAAGGTGTAAGAAACAAAATGAATGGCTCTGAGTGTTTTTATAGGGGTATCTTACTCTAAAAGTGAGAGTAACAAAAGGGTTTATACTGGGATTAACTAACCAGTGTAGTTAGCTAATATCACATAACATATAAAGGCTATTTAGGTGTAATCCTAGAAATTTACCAATTTAGACAAGTCATTCCAATTATAAATAATACTTATTATGGTGGTCTCGAATAGTATACAAGCCAAGTTCTAAAGTTTACAAGTCACCGGCACACTCATAGATTTGTGAATTTTGAAAAGTTCACAATTTTTGAAATAATGTCATGTGTGCAGCAATGTAATTTAGACTTTAAACAAAATCATGCTAAAAAAAATTTAATTTTGATATATTAAGCATAGATTAAAGCATATTTTTGAAAAAGTTTAGGACAAGTAAGTGTTCTAATTCTCCAATCCCCCCACTTAAGTTAAACAACGTCCTCGTTGTTTGTATCAAAGGTTAAAAACTGGAAAATAAAAGAATTAGAACAGAAAAACTCCCTGAGATTTGCTCGGTATGATCCTCCATTATTTGTATAAGAGCAAAAATCAACTTTCTTGTGGATGAGAACGTTTAAGCTTCATATTTGATGTATCCACAGGAAATGCAGGAATCTATAATACCATCAAGACTTTAACACACCTAAGTTAAGAAGGTTCAAACTTGCATAATACATTAGTAGTTAGCGAAAATAAAACTTAAAAATTAAAATGAAAATCATCAGGTCAGTCGATACGCCGTATCTTATGGAAGAAGATGCGCCGTATCGAGCCTGGAATAAATAAAATAAAACGAAATAAAGGATAGGATGCGTCGCATCTGTTTTACCAGATGCGGCGCATGTAGTTACCAGACAGACTGTTAACAGTCTGTTGTAAAATGACTCGTTCCACGGTTTATCTCTCACGTCCTCTCGTACTCTCATGCTGAACTTAATGCCAGTCTTTGTCAAGCATAATAAGAAATATCAACTGAAACATCAAATATATACGATAATAATAATGAGTACAATCAAAATAATAATAATAATAATAATATACGTGGAACAATGTCTAAAAACACATCAAATCCAGAGATCATGGGTCAGTAGGGTCGTCTGGGCGGGTCCCGGAAGTGCTGGCACCATCTGTCCTGGCCCGGACTCTGCGAGTGTATGCGAGTGTCGCCCCTATAACCTGAGTACCATCCGGGCGAGTGTGGCTAATACCCTGATGCTCCAAAAGCCGGCTCACACTCGTAACAAGCCACTCCGAGTCCCTCCTGACACTAGCGAGGTCTGCTCTCAAACCTCTAACCTCAGCCTCGACCAGCTCAACTCTCTGTCCCACTGTACGTGCAGCTGCTGGCGGGGGTACTAGTGCCTGTGGCTCCTCCTGATGGGCTGGAGCAGCAGCCGGAGCTCCCTGAGGACCTCCCTGCTCCGCCTCTGGCTCTGCTGGTCTAGCGGGCCCCAATGCCACCCAAGAGTAACCTCCCATAATCACCTCGCAGATCCCTAGCCTAACCAAATAATCCTGGTCAACAACTGGCAACCTGGTCACCTCGACCTCTAAACCGGCAGGGATCTCGTCACCAATCACTCCAAAATGGCGGGCCAGCCTAGACACAAATGCCCGCCAGTCATCTGACTCCTCCTGTCTCTCCCTGCAGCTGCCCGATGGAGGTAATGTGCCAGAAAGTGGGGGATGTTCACCGACAACCCCTCGTCCATGCTCCTCAGAAGTAAGAGGTCAAGAGTAGTCACCTTCTCGGGTGACTGACCTCTCCCAGCAATGGTCAAAGCTATCATGCGTGGCACAACCTCCTCATGGGCTCCCTGATCAATGTATAAGATGGGGTGCCCATGGTGGAATCACCCCCTGAAGAGATCCTCTCCCAGTAGTCTCCAAGCAACCCCCTATCAGGAACCACTCTCAAACTCTCATCCCAATATCTAGCAAAACCATCAGACTCAATCTCCTCCACCGTGTGCAAGCCCATAGCCAAAATGAACTGTCTCATCGACATCTGCCTGTGCTCTCCCCCCAACCTAAAAACCAAAGTGTCAGCAGTGTCCAACTCCGTATCAGTCTCCCTATAGTAAACTGTACTGAAAAACTCCAACATAAGCTCCTTCACTAGAGGCTCGTCTACCCCGAATAACCTCTCCCAAGCAAAAGATCTAAATACCACCTCATCATCATCATCACTAACCACCATCTCTAACCTACGATGCAAACTATCAGTTGCATGTCCCCCTCCAATCAACCCAACATCAGCAACATCCAAAACCGATACCCTGAAAATCCTCCTGAAGTAAATAGCTCTAAGCCTCCTCAAATAGTCATCCAATGTATCAGGAGTAAGTCCAAAAGTCTCAAAGCGGAGCCATGGATGTCTGTTAGCAGCTTCGGGTAGTGTCATCTGCAAAAAATCTTCAAGATTAGAAAACAGTCTGTAAATATGGTAGATACGGCGCAACTGATAAATCAGTGCGGCGTATCTGCGAATTAAAAGAGATGCGAAGGAAGCATAATAGAATACGGCCTATGGAGATGCGTCGTATCTAGATTAAGTAATACGGCGTATATAGATTTTTATTGAATTGGAATTAGATCGTTACGCCGCATCAATTAACCTAGATGCGCCGCATCTATCAATCTATCAGCATAAAAAGGGGTCAGGCACGCATTCCAAGAATCCAGACCCGTGACGTAAACTCCCACTTAACATCACAGTTCCTAATACCCATTGTAAAAGTTTTAAAAGTTTATTATACCACCACCAATCCATTTTCCCACTAAAATTCAAAATAACTTCCCCAAACCCTAGTTTTTGCTCAATTCAATTCGGGTAGAAATTCAATGATCTATTCAAATTCAATATGGGGGAAATCATCTAATGCAAGTCCTAATCATTTCCCTAAAATCTTCCTAATCCTAACCGAAGTATTGCATAAGCCCAGATTTTTAAATTAAACAAAATTAAATGAAATAATTACCTTAGATTACGATTATGATTAGGATTAGAAGTTTTGATTTGATAAGAAAGCTCGGATTCGAGGGTTGATTTTTGACTGTGTGTGTGTGTTCTTAACTGTGTGTGTTTTTGGGTAAGAAAGTGAGATCCGGCGCATCCCTTTCGTATTTATAGGGCAGATAGATGCGCCGTATCTCATAATTAACATGCGCCGTATCTATCTAAAATTGTTGACTGGTCAATTGGTTTTAATTAGTTAGAGATACGGCGCTTAGAATGTTGGATCCGCCGTATTGTTGCTTCAGTAAACAAAATTTAAATAGGGAACGTACCTTGGCCTCCGCAACGCTTTTCCTTATACATAAAATTGGGTAAAACGGTACACCATATGATAAATATAAATTCAAAGTAAGGGTAATAGGCATATACGTTTTATTAATGATTATAATCTCATTGCTTAGTGGATAATGATTTATTCCAAGGTTAGGAGCAAATATCGTTTTAAGTTTACAAAATTGAGATTATATTCGGGAGAGGTTTCGTAGAGAACTCTCTTTAAGGCTAGGTAAATTATTGTAGAGGATACCTGGAATTCTATTTCAAGAATTTTAAGATACTCAATGTTACCAGTACTGAATTCTCCTCCACTCTTGTCGTCTTATTACAGCCTTACAATCATCAAAGGTATGATTACTCCAGCTAGCGTTTCTTGGTTAGGTTCAGAATGTAATCTTCCATAGTGATGCTTAAGCCATCATTTATCCTGAAAGTAAACCAACTTGCACACGAGAGTAGTGGAACGATCAAAGTGAATATCAAAAATCAACTATATTTATCAAATTAAATTCGTCGTATTAACAAAAGCTAATGCGCCGTATTTTCGTTACGTTTCAAAATACAAGATTTTTGATTCAGAAGATGCGCCGTATCGATAAAAATCGATGCGTCGTATCTGTTTAATAATTCGAAAACTGTTTTTAATTAAAATAATAGATACGCCGTATCTGTGAAAACAGATGCGTCGTATGGCGTTATCGTTTAGAAAATTTTTTTTATTAAAAACAGATACGCCGTATCTTAGGGAAAGATGCGTCGTATCGAATTTATTAAACGCGTTGTATTTTATAAAAAGTAAACGCAATACGCCGTATCTATGAAAATAGATGCGCCATATCTTTTGAATTAGCTCAGTACAACGATAGCAGTATGCAAGAAAATACAGAAAATAAAAACAAAAATAAAAACAAACGAAAATAAACAAAAATAAAAACACACAAAAACAGAAAATATGCAAAATAATACAATGAATGCAATTTAACTAATATACAACAGAGTTAGTGGTTAGAATAAAAATTAAAAAGAAAAACCTAATTAAAATACTAATCAAATTAACAGATAATAACAATTCACTCCCCGGCAGCGGCGCCAAAAAACTTGGTGCGCGTGTGCGTAGTGCTCTAATTTATACCCACGGTATGTCGTTGTGGTTTTAGCAGTATTCAAGTTTTAAATTTATATTTAGCCGACTTATCAATAACACACACACTTTAACGAGCAGTGTACCCGGTCAGTATGAATATAATGGTAAGTAGAGTGTCGATCGCTAAGAGTGGAACGTATTATCTAGTTATCCTAATCAGTATTTTAATATCTTAAGTTAGCTATACAACCTAATCTAACGCAAGGGGTTCAGCCTGAGAGACTGGCACGGTTTGGTTATGATTAAATATAAACTAAACTAATAAGCACGAATCAGCGATTAGCACACACGTACACAGATAAATACTTGAGACAATAAGAAGACCTGTCCTGATAGTTAAGTAGCTTTTCACTTGTTTTATTGCTAGTTTTATATGAAGTGTATAGTTCGATGCAACGCACCGAGATTAATTCCTTTCTCGTTGGCTCTAATCTTATCGGCGAGTAAACCCTTAATGATTACTTATGACTATCCTATTTATCTTTCTTCCTACTTTTCTACAGACGATAGAATACATAGGAGATCTAATAAATAGGCGAGGAAGGGGCATGGCGACCCAAGCAATGCTCAGCTAGACACAGAGGTTATCAATGCACTAACAAAAGTCACCAAAGACATCAACATATAAACTTTAATTAATGGGAAAGCAATTTTAAGGGGAGTTGAAGTGCATGATAAAATCAATGACACAAGCCCATCAATCCTGACCAATTAAAGTGTACTAATACAATAAAACAAAACTACTTAATGAGTTGAATACATGTAGGACCTTCTTACAGCTCTTGTATCTTCGTTCAAGGTGTGTCTTGTGCTGCTACTTCGTCTGAATTCGGCTTAGGGTTTCTTCTGTCTCGTACTTAGCTAAATTGTCGAACTCCGAATTTCGTCTGACTTTGGGGTATTTATAGTTTCTGTCTGAGGGCTAGATGCGGCGCATAGGATAAGTAGATGCGGCGCATTGACTTAACTTCGTGTGGGGTCCAAGATTAATATATTCAGGAATATTCATACACCGCCAGAAGATGCGGCGTAACTCCATTCCTAGATGCGGCGCATGTCCTTGCTGTCTTGGATCGTAGCTTGTGAAATCTTGATAGTGATGCGCCGTATATAATAAGTAGGATGCGGCGTATCTGGAGCAGAATAATCTTGATCTTGTACATTTCAGTAGACTCTTAACTTCTTGCATGTTTTGCTCCATAATTAGTCCAAAATCGCCAAGTTTCACATAATACTTGTTTTTACCTGAGAATTACAAAAGTAAACATTAACGTATCAATTCTCACAGATAATATAATAAAACAAGTCAAATAAATAGGATAAATGATAGTAATAAAATGTACTTATTTGAGTTCATCACTCATCTTTAGTTTTAAGCATATATACCCAAACAGATCTGCTATAGTCATTAACTATAGTAAGAAAATACCTAAAACCCTCCCTGCTAACCACCTTGTAAGGACCCCACACATCAAGATGTATAAGTTCTCCTACCATTTTAGATTTATTTTCACTTAAAGGAAAAGGATCTCTGCTCTGTTTTGCCTTATGGCAAACCTCACAGGGACCTTCATGGTCCAAATTTGTCAGATTCAAAGAAGATTTTAACAATTTTAAAACCTGATTAGCAGGGTGGCCAAGTCTAGTATGCCACACTTCTTTAGACACATAACAGATAAAGAACTCACTCTTATTCACAACAGCAGAACTAACACACTCTTTATCAAACATGTAAAGCCCACCAAATTCACTACCAGTCCCCAGAACTTTCTCCTTTCTCAAATCCTGAATATAACACTTAGTCTCATCAAAACCAACACACAATTTACTATCTTTAATCATTTTATGCACAGATAAAAGACTAACAGTATACTCAGGAACAACCAAAACATCAAACAATACCACATTATTATTTAACCTCAAATTTCCTACATGAGTAATTTTAGCCAAAGTTCCATTTGGATGTCCAACAGTCATTTTTAAATCAGATATATCAATAACCCCAAACATCTTATCAGTATTATTAGTCATGTGCTGATTAGCCCCTGAGTCTATAATCCAACCCAAGTAGTAACTAACACCATTAACTTTCAGATTGGCACAAAAAAATCTGTAGAAATGTTGATTAAAAAACACATTGCAGTTAAAAAATGAACAAGAAGCACTACCTGCCATATTCACATGTGCAGAAGGACTAGTTTTATCATTCAAGAGACTCATGAGCTTCAAAACCTGATCATTAGTAAAAGACAGAGTACTAGCATTTTTGACATCACTATTAACTTCAGCATTGTTACTTCTATTAAACCCATTAACAGGTTTCAAATTAGGATTCTTTTTGAACCCAGGTGGATAACCTATCAACTCAAAACATCTATCAATAGTATGTCCTTTTAAACCACAGTTCTTACAAAATAGAGTGTCATAATTTCCTCTATTACTATTCATATTGTTACTAGGCCAATTATTATTAGAATTTCTCTTGTTATTATTATTAGGTCTAGCAACAAAAGCAGAAACCTGAGCCTTCTCAGATTTCACAGAAGTGGTAGGAATCCCTCTATGAGATTCTTCCCTGGAAATAATGACAAAAGCATCTTTGACATCAGGAAGGACTTCCCTTGTCAAGATACTACTTCTACTGGGTTGATAAACTTCATCAAGACCCATCAAGAATTGCATCAATTTTAACAACTTAGCATGATCAGACAACTCAGTCCTAGCTTCACACACACAATCAGGCAGTTTGGTAAGTATATCAAACTCTCTCCAAAGAGAACTCAACTTATGAAAATATTCAGAAACAGGTAAACCACCTTGTTTGTATGTATTAATCTTTTGCAACAAATTGAAAACCACAGAACCATCAATCCTATCATAGGTATCTTTTAATTCTCTCTAAACAGTTGCAGCATTATCAGAAAAAACATGACCAAGATACACATCTTGAAACAAAGAACTAAGAATCCAATTCAGAACAACTGCATTACACCTATCCCATTGGGCTTCTAATAAAGGACTAGCAGCATAATCAGTTTTAACACATGTTCCATCAAGAAAACCCATCTTGTTTTTAATTTGCATAGCAAGTTTTATAGCACTAGACCAAACTCTATAATTCTCAACACCAGACAATTTTATACTCACAACAGAAGCACAATTAGAATCATTAGGATGCAAATGCAGAGGATTACTCTGATCTAAACTACTAATCATAATAGCCATGATGAAAAAACAAGAAACCAATAAACAAAGAATCAAAAACAAGCAACAACAAGTAAACAACCAGACAACCAAAAAAAAAACCACCAAAGCAGATAGACCAAACAAACAAACACAAAAGAAAAGCCAACTAAGCAACCAATAAACAATAACCAACAACCACTTCAACTCAACTTCCAAAACAATCCCAATCCTATCCTCCTGCGACCTAGACTCAAAATTAAGACTAAAAGAAATAAAACTCACACCCAGAATTAACTTGGCCCAAGCCAGTAGACTGTGAATGGCCAGAGCAGGTATTCGTACCACTCAAGGTGGCAGATCAATATGTTAGCCAAACCGTTTGCGCCCACTCAACTTAAACCAGTTAATTCTAAAGGAAGAAAGACACTTACAGAGCTTTAACCAGATGCAGCGGAAGAAACCCCAATCAATCACTCTAGATTCACTTATCTAGAGTAATTGACACAAGAATAAGCCCAGAAAACCACAGAACCACAAAAAAACCCCAAATGTCAAATAGGGTTTTCAAGAATCGAACCAAGAACTAACAATTAATTGTTAATTCCACCAGAAACCGGTACCAGAACCTTCCAATTGATCAGAACCAAAAAACCCCCAAAAATTAGGGTTTCAAGAAAAAACCCTAAATCTTCAATTGAATGTACCAAACTTCAATTAAACCCAAGAACAACACGATTCAACAACAAGAACCATTGAATCAACTGAAACCCTAACCAAGAACCACCAAGAAGTGATCTAATCCGAACCTGGCTCTGATACCATGTTAAAATGGTACCAAACACACAAGAACAAGATGAATCACCCAACCAACCACCCCTTGGTGATCTTACTTTTATTATAACAATATACACAGCAGACTTGTCTCCAACACGGATGCAAGTCAAGTACAATTACAATAAGAAAATATAGTAGTCCCTCTATTAGGTGCTACTTACAATCACTCACACACTAAACCAACACTGATCACAGTAGACAAAAAAAATACTAACTATCAAGATCAAGATGATCTTGATATAAAACTAAACCAAACTAAACCCAGAAAATACTGATGATGATGAACAATAGAGAGAACTTTTGGTGTGTGAAAGACTGCACAAATGAGAGATCCAGAAACCCTAGCTCTCCTCATTCCTTTTATAGACTGAATGTTACACTTTCCACCCTGCACTTACACAAACTCAACAAATACAGCTCAAACATAAAGTTAGTTATAAAGAATTTACATAATAGACCTCAGAGTTTAATAAGTTTGATATTAAGAGCATTCTCAACAGTCGCTAAAGACCTCCCGGCCCGTAGACAAAAGTTGAAATTGTTGTAGTGTGTTAAAAACATTCAATATAATAGTTATGCTTGAACAAATGTAATTGAGCTAACCACACTTTTCTTCGTGTGTGTTTATTTAACTAAACGAATATTTAGGTCGTTTCGTGTATTAAATAAATGAAAATAATGTTCGTGTCGTACTTTTTATAAAATGTTTGTTGAATGCTCGGTATAGATCCATATATGTGGCTCTATTGTGGTCAAATAATACTGATGTAATTTTGCACCGGCAAAGCTTCTAGTCTCGTGGTTTTATGTTGTATATAAGTAGTATGTAGAGTGTGTATCGATCAGGTGCTTGAGTTTGCCGTTTTAAAAAATCATAAGGCTGATGTTACACAGACACCCCCTATAGGGGGTGTGTTGACTTTCTCCCGCTACCGCCGCTTGTACTGTCTGTTTTGTCGGATTGTACATTCTATCAAAATAGGAGAGGCCCACCCACTAGGGGGTGTTAGCCTAACACATCCCAAATCATAATGGTGTTTGCTGCAGTCCTATTCAAGGGTTCACCAAGCACAGGTTGTTATAGACTTGCTCGGAGCTTAGAACTATATCGGTTGGTAATTATTGAAGGTTTTAGTCATCAAAGAATATATTAATGTTGTAATCAACAAAGCTTGTTGAAAAATTATGGGGCATTTGCACAGGATCAATATAACTACCATGAATGAGATGAAACACATGAGTTTTATATGTCCGTGTAAGTTCTCGATAGGACTGCCTATATAATGATAAAATGTTACTTAGCTTGATATCATTTGTTAGTATGTAACATCTAAGACATGAAATACAAATAGGTAATAACAATGAAATGTAAGCAGATCCAATGAAAGTGACAGAGAGATCATATACTCTATAACAAACAGAAGTAATTGACTGATTTCATTTAATTCAATGAGTTCATCCATGAATAGGACGATTGATTTTTTTTCACGAACTTGTTACATTTGGGAGAAGAACTATAATCACTAACTGGGAACGATTTGGTCCCAACATGGTTTATCTCCATATTGAGTGTGTCTTGGTCCCTATTGATATTCTTAATAGAAAGCCAAATAACCGATACCTTCACCTTCACACCATCTAGTCCTCCTAAGTTGTTTTGTGTAAGCACACCTTTGATTGTCGGGTCGTATTGTATTTGATAACCTTCTTCATAAAGATCACACCCATCAGTGATATTAACCGAAAACTGACCACTATTGGGGTCCAAAGTGTATCCAGCAACGCCCGTTGGAAGTATACCAATCGGGAGGTTATAGCTTTGTAGGACTTCATAGGCCGACAATGGAGCATTTTCATCGGCGGATGAAAACAACAAACAAAGGGAAAAACAAAAAAAAATCACTCCAAATGTTTTGGTCATGAGTGACATTGTTAATGTGAATGATGTTTTGTTTTTTGTTTGTGTTATGGACTTATGAACAAGGTGGTCATGTATAAATAGGTCCAAAACGTATATTGGCATTTATTGTATAAATTCTATTACAAAAATATATATAATATGGTTTGAAAGTAATATTGTTTTCGGTTAAGTGCTTTATACATTCCTCTTATACCGTAGATTTTGTCTTTGTTTCACATAGCGGTGTCATAACTGCTTATCAAGGCAATTCCAACATAATAAATTTAATATTATCAAAATTTTGTATTGATACTGATTAACGATTTCATATTTAAATGGAATTAACTACACTGAGTAAGAGCTATTCACCTTATGCTTTTAATCAAAACATAACAGGATACCCACGCGTTGCGACGACGGGTACCCTGAAATAAATTTTTTGTGTGAATTATGTATTCTAATCTGTTATTATTACGTTTTGACAATAAATTTACGAATATCAAGAATTACATGTGACATATTTCAACTCTTTAACTAATGACAATGTTTTTCATTATACGATTGTGATAATAAATATTTTATTGAGCAATGTTTTTTCGTCTTCAAAATCTATTTGATTTATATAAAGCTAAGTTTCATGGATACGGGTGTTAAAAAAAATCTATGAAACCGACACACTGAGCAGACCCGCTCAATCCGAAACCATAAAAAACGATAACTAAGAAATCAAATCCGAAAAAATGAGAAATCGATACCCTCTTATTGGGTTCGATTTTTGGTTTTTATATTTAAATATCAGCGATTACCCGAATCGAACTGTATTTTATATACATGTAGTTTTAAACAAATTAAGGTTGGATTAGAAATATGTGCAATAGGATAAAATATAAAGAAAGTTATTTTGTAATTTTAGCTTTATTATTTGTATTTATTAAATTGTAGTTTTTGTGTTTGAATAGTTCGTATAATATGCTTTATTATTTGTATTATTTAATTCTTAGTTTTAAGTATTTTAGTGACATTTAATGCAGAAATTTGTGTTTATGTTGGTTGTACAATATGTTTGATAGTTTGTATTTTTTATGTAGGGATTGTTTTAATAACTCCATTAATTGTTTTTATTTACCACAAGTTTTAGTGTTGTAAAGTATTGTACAATAAGTTTTTAAAGTTGTAAAACTTAAAATTAAGAAAGAGGATATTTCCTTTTTTATATGTAGTATAAATTAATTTAGTCTATTTATAAATAAGTATGCTCTATGCAATTAGCAAAGTAAATTATACGTATGGAACACTAATTCTTTTTGTTCATCGTGTTTTCGCGATATAAATGTACCTCTTTCAATCCACGCGGCATGAATTATGTTAGATTAGCTTCCTTGACTTTGTGAACATAATGTTGCGACCTGTCGTGTGCATAGAGTATACTAAATGCTATGATTCTGGCTCTTTTTTAGTATAATTTTAATCTTTGTTATTAGACTTTAAACGGGGCCTCGCGGAGTTATAAATAAATATATTGGGTTTTATACGAAACTGAGAGAAGTTTATTTTTGTGTGATAACTTGAAGAACAGGTTGAAGATGGCACTGTATCCTAGTTTACTTATTTTACTTAGTCCTACATAATGTTTCACTAAAATATTTAACTAATTAATGGAGTTTTGATTGCAGCAAAGCTTCTCGATCTATTCAGTAACACGTCTAGCATTCATAATGTGTAAAGTGCTTAGTTGCTTACACTATTCAACTACTGTGAGCTGAAGCCCGTAATACGTGGTTAGTTTTCATATCAGTTTAGCCTTAGGGTTTGCTTATATCGCATCTTAAAATTGAACTGCTCGAGAACTTTTTCTGAAAACCTTGGTGAAGTAGAATCAACCAATTGTGTGATCAAAAGGGCTGTCGATGCTTATTGACTTATCGTCTCATCTTGCATTATTTGAATATAAGGCATATGACAGACAACAAAACAGGTAATAACAATGAGATGTAAGCATGAAATGAAATGAAGATGATATAGTAAAAGTGACACAAAGAAACTAAATGCTTTTAACAAGCAAACGTAATGAATTATTTTATATTAATTCAACGAGTTCACCTTTGAATTGGACAATCATATCGTTAGAAAGTCTCTAACGAACTACTCGTACTTAATAATAGCATTCGGGAGAATAACTAAAATCGCTAACTGGGAAACTCTTGGTCCCAAAAATACCAACTTTGAACCCAAGTTGGTCTTGGTCCCTATTGACATTTTTAATAGAGGACCAAAAGAATGCTGTTTTAACCTTGACACCATCTAGTTCTCCTAAGTTGTTTTGTGTAATCACGCCCGTAATTATGGACTCATATTTGATCTTATGACCGCCTTCATTGAAATTACATTCATTAGTCAGATTAACCCAAAACTGACCACTATTCGAGTCCAAAGTGTATCCAGCAACGCCCGCTGGAAGAACACCAACCGGGAGGTTATAGCTTTGTAGGACTTCATAGGCCGACAATGGAGCATTTCCATCGGCCGATGAAAACACAAGACAAAGAAAAAACAAAGAAACACCACTCCAAATGTTTTGGTGAATGCCATTGATAAGCTAATGTGAGAGTAGTAGTTTGAGTGATGTATTTCTTTGTGTTAAAACTTACTATCAAGGTGGTCTTTTGTAGAGACCAAGATCCACGACATGGAGGTGGGAGAAACACAATAAACACGAACTAAAGATTAAACATGATATTCGGTTTATTAACTGTCGAGGTGTGTATGTTTTTCTAGAGAGAAGCTAGAGAAAACACACACACCTCTTTTGTATTAATGAATCTCCAACCCTCCTAGTGTTGACATAGGAGGGTATTTATTACAAGAATACAAAGATAATTTAGCTAACATGACTAAACTAGTCCTTGTACAAAGAAAGAAGTGCAATTCCAACATATGACAAAACTTTAAGTCTAACAATCTCTCCCCAAAGTGAAGTCATATGGGAATTGCTTACAATGTTCCCTACAAGTAAAATATAAACCATAAGCACAGAGAATAGTCTTCAAACGTCATTACTTCGTTCAGTTCTTTACTTGCAGACGAACTAAGTGAGCAAATCTAATTAGGGTTTAATTCAGAGTGCCCTGAGTGCTCTCCCCTAATTAGTGCTCTCCCCCAAACTGACAACCTCATATTTTGAATGCCCTGAGTGCCCTGCAGTTCGGGGGAATATGGTATCAACATCTTTATCTCACCAAATGCATCCCAGTTATTTTTCCCATGAGAGATCAGCCCGTACATTTCTCTCCCCTGCTGGTTGCGATTTATCGGAATCAGCATACTGATGTGTACGTGAAATACAAACTGGAAGCCCTTTATCAGGAATCATATCAGCCCGTGAGAAGATGTCGATATACCCAATCTAACCTCCTGTATTAAAAACAACGGCTTCATGTAGTGACTACTGATGGAGAAAACCCACCATGACGAACTTGAGACTGAAGTAAAGTAGCCCAGACTTGTGACTTAAACTTGCACGATAGTGTGACTAAGAACCTATACTGAGCACTACAATGTAACTCCTTAAAGCATAGGTCATTTCATATACCCATCCATCCTTCCTTAACTATATATGAACCTCTCTTGAATTATCCACATCTTTGTGTGACACTGAGTACTACAACGTATCTCCTTTAAGTGATAGTTAACTAGGTCTTCGTCCATCCTCCCCTTGACCTATGAAAACTAGATAACCCAAGACTTAATCACTATTCTCATGAGTGCCCAAACAAGGATCTCGAAGAATCATGCATCCAACCAACCCCGATATCTTCAAGATACTAAGTACACGTACCCGAGATATTCCACTTCAACTTCAAATAAGTAATAATGAATCATCATCCTTGTAGTCACAGCTGATAATTTGACCATTGTCATCTGATTGTGAATCTTGATCAGGATCTTTTAGGCTATACGTGGTGATGTTGAAGGTGCAGTCTGATAATTTCAATTGTGATTTTGATGTGAAATATGCCATAAAATGACATTATAATGATGCTGGAAAAATTTGAGTTTAAGAAATTTTTACGCCAAAAATTCCTCGAAAAATTCGAATTTTGGCCTAAAAATTTGAATTTTGGGCCAAAATTTTCACTCTTGAACCAGAATTTGAATCTCGCGTAAAAATGGACCGTTAAGTCTCCTGTGAAAATTAAATTTTACTCAAATTTTCCCGCCAAAAAACTTTTTTTTTTTTTTTTTTTTTTTTTTTTTTTTTGCCAAAGGTTGTCCGATATCGCAGAAGCTTCTTTGTCCGATATCGCAGTTGATAAAACTTCTCGGACAGAACTGCGATAATTTGAACTGCGATAAGTATGATCAGACTTCAAATGCGATAACCATCTGAGTTGTCAACTGCGATAAGGCCAAATGCGATAGGATTGCTGAAATGCGATAATGTCCAATTGCGATAACTATCGCAATTCTCATACAAGAAATGCGATAAACAATACGAATTGCGATAACTTCGCTGGCTGCTATGCAATTGCGATAAAACGCAGATTTCTACTAACTTTTGCCAAATTTTGACTTTTGAGCCTTTTCCCTTACACACCCACTTGCAACCTTATCATCCCTGACAACTTTTCACTAACTTTCACTCACTTTTACCAACTCAATAATTCACATAAACAACTAAAAACATAAATCTTATAAAAGATGTATGATTCTAGTCGATCTATGGAACAAAGAACAAACCAAGTTTTAAGTGAAGAACTAGTAAACTTCACAGTCCACTTCGATAGAACACCAAACAAACACAACCTTTGATCTAATATTTGTGTACGATTGCAAGAAAAACAAAAAGGGTCACGTTTTTATTAACAAAAAACGCACCTTTTTGTTACTGAGAAACATAATCCGAACACAAACAAGATAATACACACCAAAAATCACATTTGTTACCTTAAAAACACCACGTTAGCCACCCGGTTAGCTCTTGATACCAATTGTAGAGGCCAAGATTCACGTACGGGAGGTGGGAGAAACACAATAAACACGAACTAAAGATTAAACATGATATTCGGTTTATTAACTTTCGAGGTGTGTATGTTTTTCTAGAGAGAAGCTAGAGAAAACACACACACCTCTTTTGTATTAATGAATCTCCAACCCTCCTAGTGTTGACATAGGAGGGTATTTATTACAAGAATACAAAGATAATTTAGCTAACATGACTAAACTAGTCCTTGTACAAAGAAAGAAGTGCAATTCCAACATATGACAAAACTTTAAGTCTAACATCTTTATATAGGTCCAAAATGTATGTTAGCATTAACTGAACAGAATCAACACAAATATTTAAATGGTGTTTTGTAATATGTATTTTGAAAGTGAGATTGGTTTTTGTTAATCAGTGTGTGTATTTTACATATGGTGTAGATTTTGTTGTTGTTTAGTGTCCTAACATTTCTAGAACCCGAATTTACATTTTTTTACGTGGTTAGTTCAAAAAGCAAAAGCAAAATAAAACTGGAAGTTATTTTCCATGAAATGTTTTGTTACACATGTCTCCCTTGACAATTTGAGATGAAACTAGCTAGTGTCAAATACTATATTTAACATAATACTTACTTACAATTCTAATAGCATCCACTATGGTGGGTTTATGAAAATGTTTAAAAAGATGAAAAGGATTATGTTTCATTTCAACCATAGTGGATGCTCATTTCATGTCTATATGGCATGAAGAGGTCCTAATTCTTGAACTTCTTTATAAATTCAATACACTTAATGCATTTTGTTCTATAAGACGTTTTATGAAATCGTAAAGGTTTATACCATACTGAATGTAGGTTTATAATATCAAAAAGTCTAAAAATTAATGATGTGTTATTGTATAAATTAAACCTTTGTAAAAGGTTTATCATAGTGGATGCTATAACTACTTCTTGTAATTGATCGTTACAAAGTTCAAATTAAAAGGTTAATTTATACATCATGTTCATGGTATCAACATATAATCGAAAATTTAAAAGTAATTTTCATATTGACATTAATTTGATGAGTTTAGTTCATCCATAAATTAAAACCATATTTTTATATAATTCCATCTTTTATATAATAAAACAAAACCCCTAGTGGGGACTTTTACATTTCAAAAAAATCAAATCATACCTTATTAAGTAATAATCAAATTATTATTATTATTATTTTCTTAAATATTAAATAAGAAAAGCCTAAATACTTCTAAATTTATCCATATTCTACAAAAAAAAGAATGTGATTTGTAATCATTCAATAAAAACTTACAAAAATATATGTGTCAAAATATAAAAAATTAAAACTTGAAAACGGTGGAGCAAGTTTTTCAAAGATTTGGGCTGAAACTTAAAATTCAGTATCATTCCCACTAAATATTTGAAGTCCCAACATTCCCAAATTCCTCCTCCATCAATCAAACTCGATCTCTTATCATTCATTCACGCACAATCATTGACGCAAGAACATCTCCTCCAAATCTAATTAATATTAAAATCCACTACATTCGTAAATAACCCTAATTCAATACCTCAATCAAAGTATAATGGTTTTGAAGGTCATGTTATAATAATTAAAACCCGAAATTAAAAATAATAATTTATTTAAATGATTAGAAAAAACTCCGCGCGTGCGCGGGCATTATATCTAGTTGTTACAACAGTATTTAACAACTATCAACAATTAGGACACGAGTTAAAATCACTAAATGGAAAGCTTTTGCTTCCAACCTTACGAATCTTGAACCTAAGTTGGTTTCGGTTCCTATTGACATTTTCGATATCTGTCCAAAACAATGCTACTTTAACCTTAACACCACCTATTCTTCCCAGGTTGTTATGAGAGATCACACCCGTGATTGGAGAGTTATATTTGATATCAAACTCGCTCACATGCACGTTACAATTGCTGCTTAGGTTAACAGCAAACTGACCACTATTACGATCCAAAGTGTATCCAAGAGCACCCTTTGGAAGAACGCCAATTGGGAGATTGTAGCTCTTTATAACTTCATAGGCCGATGGCTGATCATTTCCGTCAACACGTGCAGAGAATATACAAAAAGAGAAAGAAAGGAGAACTGATGTAGCAAAAAATGGGATAAACAACTGATCTTGTTGATTCAAAGAATACCCAAGAACAATTCTTCTAATAATCGTTGATTCAAAAGAATACCGATAATTAGGCAATTTCACACACACTTGTGTATAGGGAGGAAAGAAAAGAACTTTTCATATTATCCAAAAAAACTAATGAATAACAAAAACTTGATCCCAATTTATAGATGGGATTTATGATAAAGAAACCGAAACATTTAATACACTAAATTAAATAGAGGAAAATAAAGAGTCGTAGATGCTTAGGGAACTAAAGAGTCATAGGTGCTTCCACATCAATCTAGATGCTTCCGCATCATTCTCCCCTTCTCTGAACAAACTCGTCCTCGAGTTTTCGTATTATCAAAACGACCACGATCGAACGGAACCCCAAAAATATCGGACTTCGAGTTTGAAGTGGTGACCACACAATAACATCCAATACACACTTTATATATTGTTAGGATATATTTGATGATTAATATCCTTTAAAATACCATTTATTCCACCATCTTCTATATATTTAAACTTTCCAATAACTCTCTTCAATTTCTTATCTGTTTCACCCTTCGTATTCTTAAATCCTTGATGACAAATTTCTTGATACATTAATGAATCACTGAGCCATATCTTAAGACCACCAAAATATTCTACCATCTTTGCCACGTCAACATTATCAAGCTTTTCTAAAGATCTCGTAAGGTCATCAATTGAGATGTTGAGAATCTCTTTTAGGACAGGATCAAATGGAACTATCTTGCACTCATCATTATTATCGAGACTCACATGTTTTTCAGAATCAAACACAAACTGTAGCAACTTCGGAAAACCATAACTCCTTGTAGAAAACTCCAATCGAAAATCCCAACAGTCAGATCGTGCGCCGATGAGTCTTGGATCACATATCCAAAAACCAGAGCGATCCAACGGTGAACGAATCCGTGCCGCCTGTTTTCCCGCAACTGCGCAAACCTGGACGAACATAAACGGATTTTTGGGTATTTTTCGAATTGGCACGTAATCTTCTTCATCGATCTCCTCATCATACGAATAATCATGTGACCCAAACCAAAGATACCAATCCTCATCCTTGTATTCATCATACACGGATGGATATTCATAAATAATGTCGTCATTAGGAGACATCTTGATCAGGAACTTCGGCTTTGATACCAACTGATGTAGCGAAAATAGATATACAGCGAATAAAAGGGATAAACAACTGATCTTGTTGATTCAAAGAATACCCAAGAACAATTCTTCTAATAATCGTTGATTCAAAAGAATACCGATAATTAGGCAATTTCACACACACTTGTGTATAGGGAGGAAAGAAAAGAACTTTTTATATTATCCAAAAAAACTAATGAATAACAAAAACTTGATCCCAATTTATAGATGGGATTTATGATAAAGAAACCGAAACATTTAATACACTAAATTAAATAGAGGAAAATAAAGAGTCGTAGATGCTTAGGGAACTAAAGAGTCATAGGTGCTTCCACATCAATCTAGATGCTTCCGCATCAAGAGAAAGAAAGGAGAACCATTACCATCGTCCCCATTTTTATTGTGGCGAGTGATGACATTTTATCGATGTGTAATTCACCAAGTGTACTACCGTTTATTGTATACCTTTTAAGAACGATTATTTAAGTTTATGTTCTAAAGTATGTTATTTACACGTAAATCTCATTCGATGTTTATTCACATGTTTTAAACCATTGTACGACATGTCTTGTTGTTTACAATCTAAGCAATATCACTTTTTGTTTTTCTCACGTGAGCTATTCACTAAATTCTACTTGTCAAAAACTTATCTCCGAAAGAACCTATTGCTATGTTTTTTAACCTCCTCTTGAGTGTATTGATATGATGAGTAGTATGTTTGTCATTTGAGAAGTAACTATGTATGTAAAAACAAAGATTGTTATTGATATGATGAGTAGTACGTTTTATTGGAATTTAATAACATGACAATCATAATTAAACGAATATTAAAAAATAGCGGAAGCATATAGGATCATAACATGTAAACTAATTAACAAAATGAAAAAGTATACATATTTTTTTTATTCTAACAAAACAAGAATCAATTCCAAGCTAGCAATTGAGATGAACCCTAATTAGGGTTTATATGGATTATAAGAATTGCCCCTTACCGTTTTTACAATTCAATCCAAGATACTAACAATAATAGTGTGTTAGTACCAGGTTCGTGTACACACGTACTATAACGAATTAAAGTAATGCTAGTTAAAGAACACAAAATTAAACCAAACGTTTTGTTTAAACAAGAATCGATCGAACCCTTACAAGGGTGTTTGTACGATCGGCAAAGGAAAAACAAAGAGAGAAAACAAAGTTTTAGGGTTATGTGTGTGTGCACAAGGGATACAAAACAATAACCATTACCTTTGTTTATATAGGATGAGTAGTTGGGGAACAAGTTGGACTAGGAATAGGAATTCCTACCCCTAGCCGATCGGCCCTAAATCCAAAGAGGGTTTCCGGATCTTTCTTGACTTTCCAATTATTCACTCATAATTCTTTCTTTTTATTAGTTAAAGGTCGTTAGTCAATATCCGTTAATTACTAACGGTCGTTATGTATTTTGTGTAATAAATAATTAAATATAACATTTTATATATAATTATTATTCTAAAATTCTCATACGTAAAGCGTGCAATCCCGTGGTCTCGAGTTCAATCCTAACATACGACTATTATTTTATGTCCATAAACTAACAGCTCCCACTTTGACATATCTTAATAGTGTAATCACATCGGTTAGCGTCTAGCAACACGCTGATACCTCTAGTACAACTCGAGTAAGGTCTTCTGAAAAAAACCTTTAATGATTCATCATTATTATTATCCTTTTGTCACTAATACCATGTTAAATAAAGATATGGATCTAAGTCTTTCTTTATTTAACTATTATGTTTCTCGTTGTTTGTGATTGAGCAAGATTACCAAATCTTCTGAACGTATTCCAGAAAATATTGGGCGTGGCCACGCAAACATCTTGTCAACCCTACGAGGGGCCCAGCAGTATTAAACTCCAAAACGATTTTGAAGGAACAAATTTTTTATTGACTATAAGCAAAACTCACGAATTTTGCAACATATCTGAAAACAATCCTTATAACTACCAGTTACGTATAGCGTTAGATTGCTTCACAGAAATGCACTACATCCATGACAGTTCTCTGGTATCTCAAGTCTGAGGATAACTATTCATGATTACTTAATGACAAGATCCATAAAGTACAATCATGTGGTTTGGGATAAGTCATATATTCAATTCATTGAATATCATGTGAAATTGGCATGACTACACCTCAATATACTTTCAAGTATATTATACCAAAACTCACATTTGTCTTAGTTTAATGATATTCCCATATCATTAATTGACAACGGACGATTTAGAATAACTAAATTATTCACGGATTAAACATGCAAATATAGGACACAATATATTAAAGAATGAAAAATAAACATAACAAATACTTTATTTCATTAATAGATAATAATTGTTTACAATATCCTTTATCCAAATACTAATCACAGTTATGCATGAAACTACTAGCTAAACGAAGTCCAATGCCATTGGCATGTTCAGTAAGCTTTCTCTAGGTAAAGCCTTAGTGAAAGGATTAACTAAGTTATCATGTGTGTGAACTGTTAGCAAGTTAATTTCAACTATGCGGACTTGCTCTCGAACATAGTGATATTTCCGTAGAAAATGTCTGGTGCCCTTCATGATTCCAGATTCATTGGCAAATATGATTGCAGCAGAATTGTCGCAATACACATTAATAGGCAATTCAATTGAAGGCATAACACCAAGCTCTAAAATGAATTTCCTAATCCAAACAAGCCTTCATAGCAGCGTCTGAAGCAGCTATGTATTCAACTTCTGTCGCAGACATCGCAATTGTACTCTGCTTCTTACTCTTCCAGTCTACTGCTCCTCTATTGATAACAAAGACATAACCCGTCTGAGACTTCGCATCATCTTTGTCACATTGCCAGGACGCATCACAGAAACCTATAACATCAAGTTCTGCAGCTGGATTTCCACCATACACTAGAAACATATCTTTTGTATTTCTTAGATACTTAAGAATATGTTTAACAGCAATCCAGTGAAGTTTACCTGGATTCTGTTGAAATTGACTGGTGATATTTTGAGCGAACGCCACATCTGGCCTTGTGCATCTAGCAGCATACATGATAGATCCTACAGCCGAAGCATAATGAACATTACTCATGTATGCCACCTCTGCAGGTGTTAAAGCACACATTTTGCTACATAAGCCATGCTTTACTTACATTGGCAAATATCCTTTCTTGGAATTTTGCATCTTGAATCTCTTCAATATTTTGTCAATGTAAGCACTTTGACTTAAACCAATTAACCGCTGTGATCTATCCCTATAGATCTTGATTCCCAGAATGTATGCAGCTTCCCCTAAATCCTTCATAGAAAAACACTTTCCAAGATATGCCTTAACACTTTGCAAACTTGGAATGTCTTTTCCCATAATTAATATGTCATCAACATATAGGATAAGAAAAATTACATCACTCCCACTAGCTTTGTGATATACAAATGGCTCATCATGATTCTGAGTAAATCCAAACTTTTTGATTTCTTCATCAAATCTTTTATTCCATTGACGTGATGCTTGCTTCAATCCATAAATGGATATTTGAAGTTTGTATACACGGTTTGGAAATTGTGGATTCACAAACCCCTCAGGTTGTGCCATATAGATGTCTTCATCTAGGCGACCATTTAAGAAGGCTGTTTTGACATCCATTTGCCAAATCTCATAGTCTACGCTGCTATAGCTATGAGAATCCTAATAGCTCTAATGTCTGCAACAGGAGAAAAGGTCTCCTCGTAGTCAACTCCATATGTTTGAGTAAAGCCTTTAGCTACCAGACGAGCCTTATAGGTGTGTACATTGCCATCCATGTTAGTTTTCTCCTTGAAGAGCCACTTACTTCCAACGACTTTAGCATTGGGAGGAAGGTCTACTTTAATCCAGACTTCGTTATCTCTCAAGGATTGCATTTTCCCATTCATTGCAACTTGCCATTTATCCTTTTCAAGATCATTCATGGCAGCCCTATAATTAGCAGGTTCTCCAAGATCCCCTAATATAGTTTCCTCAACTTCTACGATCTAACCTCTCGTAATTTTCCCCTATGAATAGTAAATGCTAATAAAGGATTTATAAATCATTACGTTATTTAATAACCCTTTATACTAGTAACAAAAATTTTTTTTGTTATTTATGCTACACTACGTTAAATCACAACGATATTTGTGATTATCATTTACCAAGAAACAATGCTTGCACACGAGCCTTGATAGTCTAAAAATCGCGAATTACTTAAAACAATTAACGTTTAATACTTAACGTTTATACATTTCGACAATTAAACGAATGTGATCAAATACATTCCCGAGCTCACGGAAATTTTCACGAATACTCAGTAACTATATTGAGTCTCGACCCAACACCTTAATGGGCTGTTAAACTCATTGGGCCTTAGCCCAAATATTTCGGCTAAACATACCAAACGAACCCTTATTATTTTCATTTCTTTTTCTCTTTGGGCCAATCCACCGAACAAGCCCAATCACCAAACAAAGCCCAAGTTCTATATATATAAGATTTCGGTTTGGCTGCTAAACGTCGAACGCTTTGATTAAATTTCGAGCAATTTAACTTAACAACGATATTAATATTCTACCCGACTCCATTCTCAACTTAGCTAAGAATCGAGGGAAATAAACATCTCACTCAAACTCGATCACTTAATAGCCTTAAATATGTTAAAGCTCAACTCATTCGACCTTTGATGAACACCACCCAAATTCCACATTTTGGCCTAGATAATTTCGTATAACACCCAACTTGACACAACATTTTTTTTTTGGCCAACAAGTATGTTCGTCCCACACTCTTATCGGCTGAACAAGCTATCAAACGCATCCTACCTTATATTTTGTCACGTTGAAATGTGAACAAACTTTTGAAATACACGACCGAATCACAAAACAAACTCTTAAAATCCATTTTGTCTCTTATATTTGTTCCTTAGCGGCCGACAACACAACCACAAGAAACCATTATGAAATTTCACTGCCACACTCTATCATCATCACCACATTGGGAAATTATAATTTACTTTAGGATACACCAACTAGAGCCAAGACAAAGCACCATAATGCTTCCTTGTTTCCTTGCTTCTCGGCTGGACACTAAGAGCAATATTCATACGCCAAACTTCCTTCTTTACTCTTGGACTTCAATGGCAATCATGATGCATCATGTATCATGTTATATTAAAAGAAATTGACCTTCGTACTCTCACGACAAGTGACAACGCAAAACATGGAAACTTTCGACTTCTTCTTCTTGATCGAACTAGCACAAGGACGATTCCAATCATAACTTTTCTTTAGACTTCATCATGCCATGCTACTAACTTCATAGCCCCACTTTTCTTGTTTACTGTTTTATAAACTCTTTGGGGGAGATACATGCTCAAATACAATGCTTTTACTTTTACAAGTACTCTTAACTGTTTACACACTACTGTGAGTTTCATAGACTACTCTTTTACCTACTCTGACTTACTTTTGAAGGCGATACATGTTCGCTTATATATAAACTTTACTAGTTTACTTTAAACATTATACTCAGTTGATAAACCACTCTACTTGTTATTAAAACGTAATACTTGCTTCTACTTACAAGGACACTATCAACTTTTGCGAATTACTATGAACTTATGAATTCACTTTTATACATTTTTATATCTCATGGAGAGATACCTGCTATAAACATGATCACAAATGATTTTCAACTGTATGCTATACCTGATTCATTATTGCCTAAGTTTACCCTTATTGCCATGTTCGAAGTCCCTCACATCATGAACCTTAATCACTTGCGAGTGAACGTAAATAATTGTGAATAGATCTATTTGGGACTGACAATCCCCGTTTGGGTCTGCTAGGATGAGCCACCCAGGCGCACTTTATTTGAACAAACTTATGGGTTATTGGCAAATACCCATCACGAGGGCCTTTATACTTTACATCATATTTGATGCCCGTTAAGCGTTGCGTGTCATGAGCTTAATGCAATAATAACTTGATTTTAACTTGTTTAATTGTAATTCGATGCAATTAACACTTATACTTATGTTCAAACTGTTAAACTTAAACCTATGAACATCACTCAACTTTTGTTGACTTTTAGCATGTTATCTCAGGAAACTAAAGGCTGGAACTCAAGGCCGGAGTGGGCATTAAACCCTGTACGGGTGGTTTAAATAAATGTTTTATCATTCAAATTTAAATAAACATGTTCAACTATGAAACATCTCTGTATTTTAAACGATTGTATTTTGAATGATAAACTTAAAAATGTCTTTTAAAGTCGTTTTCTATGATTATGACGAAAGATCCTCTACGTAACACCCAATTAAGTCTTCCGCTGTTGCTATCCGAAATTGGGGGTGTTACAGATTGGCATCAGAGCTCATGGTTATAGAGAACCAGATGTATTTTAAACATTGGACTATAACTACATTTTAAAACGGACCATTGTAAACCACCTTATGCCCTCCGTGCCTACACACTTCCAACATTTGTAGATGTTGCTTACTATACGAGTTCTTAACAAAGTTTAACATAGTTATGATTATGTTAATAGCTTACATTTACTATTCGGGATTATTACAGTACTATGTCTTCGAAACCCCATCCCATCGCTGTATCATCTGATTCAGAGAATGAGGATCCTATGCCATTTACCTCAGACTTTGCTACGGCAGCTATACCGATGTCACCTGCTACTGACCGGTACATGGAAAGCTAGCAATTTCTACCGGCATCCGACTTGGAGATTTCCCCTCCAGTATCACCCATACCATCACCTGACCCGATTCGCCGGCATGGACGAGTACGACAACTCCATCCATATGAACCCGAACCCTTTGACCAACTTTACCGACGCCCCGGAGAAAGTTTTGTTCGCAAACATACTCCCCAAAAACGAGTACGTACACCACCAGCACTGATCGTACCACCACCAGTCCCACTCATACCAACTTCGACTCCTGTAACATCACCACCCCCAGCTCCTGAGCATTCCAGGACACCACCGCTTACACCACTATCTTCAGCTCTACCACCTACTATTTTCTATCATCAGACCACCACTGTTCCATTACCATCTTCTATTCCACCTCTTGCTTATCCACCCTCAGCTACTCTTAGCGAGCCTCTGCCACCTTGCAAGAGGACATACCGCTTGATTCCATCTTTATCGGACCCCTATACCCAGGTTAGAGATGAGACTACAGTTCGCACCGGGACCCACAGGAGGGTCGATGCACGCCGATGGTCTTACTTGCTACCTATCATCCATCACTGGAGATCCCAGGAAGGAGCACCGAGAGCCATGGAACTAGGAGAGAGTTCGGCTACAGCTACTTCGAGGATTCTTCCGGTTACCGGAGAACCCATCTATCACACCATACCTCTATTGGCAGCCAGATTAGTCAGACATGAGGATCGTCTGGATGACATTGCAGAGATTCTTGATGACTTACCACTAGAGCAGATTGACGCACTTGGGGAAGAAGTGGAGAACCTTGTGATTGGTCAGTTGGCGATGGAGACAGTCTTTGATCGAGTAGGTACTAGTTTAGAAGAAGCCATTGAGACTATTTCTATACTAGGAGAGGCCACTACTTCGATGCAGACAGTGATTGAGACATTATACTCTGAGCTTGACCGAGTTAGCTCTCAGGTTCTGATTCTTAGACTTATGGTTGAGGATTCCCAGGCTAGAGAAAGAGCTCGAGACCAGACCGTGAAGACCTTGATGGCAGCAATTGCAGATCTTCAGCGCCGCTTAGATGGTGCACCAGGAGGACCATAGATCAGAGATGTGTCAATATAACTAAGAGATGTCTTAGTCTACCAATGTTGTATTAATAAATAATCTTGTATCTTTATGTTTTGTAAAACAAATCGAACAAGTTATTAATCCTATGTTGTGTGGATGTATTATATTGATGTTGATTTATGTATTCCATGGTTGTTTCTTGCATATGCGTTATGATTTGCCATATATTGTCTCGCGAAATTTTGGTTCATACAGTGCAATTCAATCATTTATGTTCTCATGTGTGTTGTGAATTGATTCAGACATATTATGAATGAAATTATGATATGATATTTGTTGTACCTACAGAGATAAACCAGAATTATTAAACTCAATTGTTATGGTTAAAATTATATTATTATAATCCATATTCAATTACCTTCCAAAGTATCCTAACCTAACGTAATCATTATGAGATTCTAAAAATATGCTTTTGCAATATTGATAGAACTATGGTACGTACAAGGAAAGCAACCTCCGCCGCAAATCATGAAACTTCAACTGCTACGCCTACTATGACTCCAGAAGCTATCCGAAAAGCAATCGCTGACGGTGTAAATGCAGTCTTGACAGAACAGGCAGCAGCAAATGCTCGCAACAGTGGCACTAGTCTACCGACAGGAGAAAGTGTAACTGCTGCAAACCGCAAGTGTACCTACAAAGATTTCATGAGTTGTCAACCAACTTTCTACAAAGGTACTGAAGGAATAACTGAACTTGCTCACTGGTTCGAACGAGCTGAAACTGTTTTTCAGAGAAGCGGTTGTACCGAGGACAACAAAGTCATTTTCGCTACTGGAACTCTCATGAAAGATGCTTTGTCATGGTGGAATGCTACAGTCAAAGCCATGGGAATGACAGCAGCCTATCAGCTCACTTGGACTGAGTATAAGACCAAGATGCTAAAGAAATACTGTCCCCGTTCTGAACTAAGAAAATTGGAGGATGAATTCCATCTACTAGTAGTAAAAGGAATTGATCTTAAAACATACAACAGGAGATTCCAAGAGCTTAAAATACTATGCCCTACTGTTGTACCAACTTTCGAAAAAGAACTGGAAAAGTATATCGAAGGACTTCCCCGTAGTATTGAGGGAAATGTCACTTCATCAAACCCACCAACTCTAGAGGCAGCCATCGAACTTGCTCAAAAACTACTGGACCGAGAGGTCAAGTACAACAATGAGCTCAAGAGAAAGCTCGATGACAAAAGAACCACTCACCACCACAGTAACAATAACCACCGCAACAACAACTTCAATAACAACAACCCTAGAAACAATAACCCGTATCATCAAAACCGAAACACTCGTCACCATCATCAAAACCAAAGACAAGAAACCGCCAAGGCTTATGCTGCTACTGAAGGCAAGGGATACCAAGGTCAGAAATCCCAGTGCCACAGATGCAAACTACACCACAGTGGACCTTGCACAATCAAATGTCTGAAATGCCAGAAGGTGGGCCATCAGACAAAGGATTGCAGGAATCCTGCTACTGGTAGCAACCTACAGCCTGTAACTCCGACTTGCTACTCATGCGGAGAAGTAGGTCACTTCAAGAGCCACTGTCCGAAAGGAAACAGTCAGCCAAACAACGCTCGAGGAAGAGCATATGTGTTAAAAGAGGAAGATGCCCCACTGAACTCTGACGTCGTCACGGGTACGTTCTTACTCAATCAACATAATGCTAGAGTATTATTTGATTCCGGAGCAGATAGAAGTTTTGTGTCAACTACGTTTGCTTCTTTGCTTAACATTACCCCTTCCAAACTAAACGCCACCTTTGAAATTGAAATGGCGGAAGGAAACCTAATTGGCACCGACTCCGTAATTCGTGGTTGTACCATAATCCTACAAGACAACCCTTTTCCCATCGACCTCATGCCTATTCAGCTCGGTAGTTTTGACGTAGTCATTGGTATGGATTAGTTATCCAAACACCGCGCTAGAATACTCTGTGACGAGAAAGCCGTACATATTCCATGTAATGGTGAAACTCTCATTGTCCAAGGTGACAAGAATAAAACGCGATACGGTATCATCTCATATATCAGATTTGTGAAATATATGAACGAAGGATGCCAAGCATTCATGGTTCATGTAACGGAAAACAAATCAAAAGATAAACGAGTTGAAGACGTTCCGATCGTTAAAGAATTCCCAGAAGTATTCCCCGAAGATCTACCCGGTCTTCCACCACCACGTCAAGTAGAATTTCAGATTGAACTAGTGCCTGGAGCGGCACCTGTGGCGAAAGCACCTTATAGGTTAGCGCCGTCTGAAATGAAGGAATTGTCAGAACAATTGAAAGAATTGTCTGATAAAGGCTTTATCCGACCCAGCTCATCACCTTGGGGAGCTCCGGTTCTATTCGTTAAGAAGAAGGACGGATCTTTCCGAATGTGTATTGATTACCGGGAATTGAACAAACTCACTGTAAAGAATCGTTACCCACTACCTAGGATCGACGACTTGTTTGATCAATTACAAGGATCGAGTGTATACTCGAAGATCAACCTAAGGTCAAGGTACCATCAGTTAAGAGTTCGAGAGGAGGATATTCCCAAATCAGCTTTTAGGACAAGTTACGGACATTACGAATTCCAAGTAATGCCATTTGGTTTAACCAATGCACCTGCAGTGTTCATGGACCTAATGAACCGAGTGTGCAAACCATATCTGGATAAGTTCATGATTGTATTCATAGACGATATCCTAATCTACTCCCGCAACGAACAAGAACATGCCAAACATCTAAAGATTATTTTAGAGTTACTCAAAAAGGAACAGTTGTATGCCAAGTTCTCCAAATGCGACTTTTGGATTCGAACTGTACAATTCCTTGGGCATGTTATCAACAGTCAAAGCATTCACGTAGATCCTGCAAAGATTGAGGCCGTAAAAGGTTGGACATCTCCTACAAACCCCACAGAGATACGCCAATTTTTGGGTCTAGCGGGTTACTACAGAAGATTTATTGAAGGATTTTCAAAAATCTCAAAGCCTTTGACCGAATTAACTCAGAAGAACAAGAAGTTTATCTGGGGAAAGGAGGAAGAATCAGCTTTTCAGCTATTAAAGAATAAGCTCTGTGAAGCACCAATATTAGCACTACCCGAAGGAAGTGAAGACTTCGTAGTGTATTGCGATGCCTCATATCATGGTTTGGGAGCTGTGCTGATGCAACGAAACAAAGTGATAGCTTATGCTTCACGACAACTCAAACCGCACGAAGCAAATTACACGACTCATGATTTGGAGTTAGGAGCAGTAGTATTCGCCCTTAAGTTATGGAGACACTACTTGTATGGTACTAAGTGTACAGTATTCACCGACCACAAAAGTCTTCAGCACATCTTAGATCAGAAAGAACTAAACATGAGACAACGTCGCTGGTTAGAGTTACTTAGCGATTATGATTGTGAAATCCGTTATCACCCAGGAAAAGCCAACGTTGTGGCAGATGCATTAAGTCGGAAGGAACGACTGAAACCTCTTAGAGTCAAATCGTTAGGAATAACCATTCGTTCACCCCTGCCCTCACAAATACTCACCGCTCAATCCGAAGCTCTTAAGGAAGAGAACCGACCTAGTGAAAAGATTCACGGTATGCCAGAGAATAGGAATGGCTTTGTGCAGAGAGCAGACGGGATGCTCTGTTTCAAAGAAAGAAGTTGGATTCCTCTATACGGAGGTATACGTGATCTCATTATGAATGAGTCTCATAAATCCAAGTACTCCATTCATCCAGGTTCTGACAAAATGTACCAAGATCTCAAGAAATTTTACTGGTGACCAAACATGAAGGCTGACATAGCCGAGTATGTTGGAAAATGTTTGACTTGTTCACGAGTAAAAGCGGAATATCAAAAGCCGTCAGGATTACTCATACAACCCGAAATTCCTGTATGGAAATGGGAACGTATTACAATGGACTTTATCACTAAGCTTCCTAAAACATCAACTGGACTTGACACCATCTGGGTCATCGTTGATCGTCTCACAAAATCCGCTCACTTCTTAGCAATCAAAGAAACTGACGAGATGGACACACTCGCAACGCTATATCTAAAAGAAATAGTTTCGCGACATGGAGTGCCGATCTCAATCATCTCGGATCGTGACAGTCATTTCACATCTCATTTTTGGAAGTCTTTGCAAAAAGCCTTGGGAACCAAATTGGATATGAGCACTGCCTATCATCCACAAACCGATGGACAAAGCGAGAGGACAATCCAAACCTTAGAAGATATGCTCCGAGCATGTGTTATTGACTTCGGAAAAGGTTGGGACAAACACTTACCTCTAGCTGAGTTCTCCTACAACAACAGTTATCACGCCAGCATTAAGGCAGCACCATTCAAAGCACTCTACGGTCGTAAGTGCAGATCGCCTGTTTGTTGGACCGAAGTTGGAGATATACAACTCACCGGACCCGATCTCATTCATGAGACAACAGAAAAGATAGTTAAGATTAAGCAACGACTGCAAGCGGCAAGAGATAGACAAAAGAGCTATGCCGACGTGAGGAGAAAACCTCTAGAATTCCAGATTGGAGACAAGGTTATGTTGAAAGTATCTCCCTGGAAGGGAATGGTACGTTTCGGAAAACGTGGAAAACTTAACCCGAGATACATTGGTCCATTCAAAATCCTAGAGAGGATAGGACCAGTGGCTTACAAACTCGAACTACCAGAGGAACTTAGTCGAGTTCACGACACCTTTCACGTGTCAAACCTTAAGAAATGTTTGTCAGATGAATCTCTTGTAATTCCTATAAAAGAGATTCGACTCGACGACAAACTCGTCTTTACAGAAGAACCCGTGGAGATCATGGACAGAGAGGTCAAACAACTAAAACAGAACCGCATTCCCATTGTCAAAGTCCGATGGAACTCTAAACGAGGACCGGAATATACTTGGGAACGCGAAGACCAAATTCGAGCCAAATACCCACACCTATTTTCGTAGACACTCCTACTACCTAACTTAGACTAGAATTCCAGGACGGAATTCAGTGTAAGTGGTAGGTACTGTAACCTCTCGTAATTTTCCCCTATGAATAGTAAATGCTAATAAAGGATTTATAAATCATTACGTTATTTAATAACCCTTTATACTAGTAACAAAATTTTTTTTTTGTTATTTATGCTACACTACGTTAAATCACAACGATATTTGTGATTATCATTTACCAAGAAACAATGCTTGCACACGAGCCTTGATAGTCTAAAAATCGCGAATTACTTAAAACAATTAACGTTTAATACTTAACGTTTATACATTTCGACAATTAAACGAATGTGATCAAATACATTCCCGAGCTCACGGAAAATTTCATGAATACTCAGTAACTATATTGAGTCTCGACCCAACACCTTAATGGGCTGTTAAACTCATTGGGCCTTAGCCCAAATATTTCGGCTAAACATACCAAACGAACCCTTATTATTTTCATTTCTTTTTCTCTTTGGGCCAATCCACAGAACAAGCCCAATCACCAAACAAAGCCCAAGTTCTCTATATATAAGATTTCGGTTTGGCTGCTAAACGTCGAACGCTTTGATTAAATTTCGAGCAATTTAACTTAACAACGATATTAATATTCTACCCGACTCCATTCTTAACTTAGCTAAGAATCGAGGGAAATAAACATCTCACTCAAACTCGATCACTTAATAGCCTTAAATATGTCAAAGCTCAACTCATTCGACCTTTGATGAACACCACCCAAATTCCACATTTTGGCCTAGATAATTTCGTATAACACCCAACTTGACACAACATTTTTTTTTGGCCAACAAGTATGTTCGTCCCACACTCTTATCGGCTGAACAAGCTATCAAACCTATCCTACCTTATATTTTGTCACGTTGAAATGTGAACAAACTTTTGAAATACACGACCGAATCACAAAACAAACTCTTAAAATCCATTTTGTCTCTTATATTTGTTCATTAGCCGCCGACAACACAACCACAAGAAACCATTATGAAATTCACTGCCACACTCTATCATCATCACCACATTGGGAAATTATAATTTAGTTTAGGATACACCAACTAGAGCCAAGACAAAGCACCATAATGCTTCCTTGTTTCCTTGCTTCTCGGCTGGACACTAAGAGCAATATTCATACGCCAAACTTCCTTCTTTACTCTTGGACTTCAATGGCAATCATGATGCATCGTGTATCATGTTATATTAAAATAAATTGACCTTCGTACTCTCACGACAAGTGACAACGCAAAAAATGGAAACTTTCGACTTCTTCTGCTTGATCGAACTAGCACAAGGACGATTCTAATCATAACTTTTCTTTAGACTTCATCATGCCATGCTACTAACTTCATAGCCCCACTTTTCTTGTTTACTGTTTTATAAACTCTTTGGGGGAGATACATGCTCAAATACAATGCTTTTACTTTTACAAGTACTCTTAACTGTTTACACACTACTGTGAGTTTCATAGACTACTCTTTTACCTACTCTGACTTACTTTTGAAGGCGATACATGTTCGCTTTATATATAAACTTTACTAGTTTACTTTAAACATTATACTCAGTTGATAAACCACTCTACTTGTTATTAAAACGTAATACTTGCTTCTACTTACAAGGACACTATCAACTTTTGCGAATTACTATGAACTTATGAATTCACTTTTATACATTTTTATATCTCATGGAGAGATACCTGCTATAAACATGATCACAAATGATTTTCAACTGTATGCTATACCTGATTCATTATTGCCTAAGTTTACCCTTATTGCCATGTTCGAAGTCCCTCACATCATGAACCTTAATCACTTGCGAGTGAACGTAAATAATTGTGAATAGATCTATTTGGGACTGACGATCCCCGTTTGGGTCTGCTAGGATGAGCCACCCAGGCGCACTTTATTTGAACAAACTTATGGGTTATTGGCAAATACCCATCACGAGGGCCTTTATACTTTACATCATATTTGATGCCCGTTAAGCGTTGCGTGTCATGAGCTTAATGCAATAATAACTTGATTTTAACTTGTTTAATTGTAATTCGATGCAATTAACACTTATACTTGTGTTCAAACTGTTAAACTTAAACCTATGAACATCACTCAACTTTTGTTGACTTTTAGCATGTTATCTCAGGAAACTAAAGGCTGGAACTCAAGGCCGGAGTGGGCATTAAACCCTGTACGGGTGGTTTAAATAAATGTTTTATCATTCAAATTTAAATAGACATGTTCAATTATGAAACATCTCTGTATTTTAAACGATTGTATTTTGAATGATAAACTTAAAAACGTCTTTTAAAGTCGTTTTCTATGATTATGACGAAAGATCCTCTACGTAACACCCAATTAAGTCTTCCGCTGTTGCTATCCGAAATTGGGGGTGTTACACTCAACTTCTACGATAATACATAGACGTTCAGGAGTTTTCACAGTCCTTGAAGACTTGCGAATGAGAACAACTTCAGGTGGAGGACCCAGACTTTCAAGTTCCACGGGAAGTTCGCTAGTGTTTTCAGAAGGTAATGTATCTACATGATCATCTTCCAGATCATAGATTCTCTCACTGAATTCTTGAGATATGGTATCCTTTTCTAGAAAGTCTCCATACCTAGCAACAATTACTTTATTTTCTGGTGGGTAGTAAACGTAGTAACCCATCCTTTCCTTTGGGTATCCTACAAAGATACACTTTACAGATCTCTGTTGGAGTTTATCTGCTAAGTCACGTTTAACAAACGCCTCGCAACCCCAGACCTTTAAATAAGACAAGTTAGGAATTTTACCATGCCATATCTCATATGGTGTCTTATCAACATTCTTGGTCGGAACCATATTTAGAATATGAACAGCAGGTTCTAAAGCATAATCCCAAAAAGATAAAGGAAGAGTTGTAAGAATAAACATAGATCGCACCATGTCTAGCAATGTACGATTTCTTCTCTCAGATACACCATTTTGTTGTGGACTATATGGAGATGTGAGATCCTGGATAATTACATTCCCATCTAAGTAATCTTTAAACTCTTGGCTTAGGTATTCACCACCTCTATCGGAACGAAGAGCTTTAATCTTCTTTCCTAGTCGCAATTCTACTTCTGCATTGAAAACCTTAAATGTTTCAAATACCTCATGTTTATGTTTAAGCAAGTAAACATAACCATAACGGCTGAAATGTAACACCCCCAAAACAGGTTCAGCGAAAGCATACATGTCGCTGGGGTGCTACTAAATTGATCACAACACAAAGTAAAGAGAACGGATTTTCCTTATACATTTAGAAAAATTAGTTACATTATCATAGTAAACCAGATTACAACATTTAATTTGATGAGAAAATAAGGCCCATATGAATAAACAATTAGTCCCGAATATATCAGAGTAGCCTATGACTGTGCCCTTGCCAAGCGCCTCCAACAATAGGTTGTGCTGTGGTAAAGACCTACACCTGAGAATACACGCTAAAAGGGTCAGCATAAAGCTGGTGAGTTCATAGGTTTAAGTAAACAAGTTATGCATGGACCACAAGATTTCAAAGACAATATGTTAAAACATGTTCATGAAAAATACTACTATTGCACTAAGCTCATGACACCGAAGCCTTAACAGTTAGTTCATGTTATCACCCCAAACAGGTGCTTTGCCAAACACCTGTACGACGTCAAATGAAATGCGTCCGTTTGACTAGTTGGAGCGACCAACCCGGACGGGGGAGTTTACCCCCAATAGATCTATTCACAACATTCGCGCTTACAACGTAATTAACGGTTCATGATAGTGGGGAATTTATGGCAAACGACAACAACTTAGGCAATCAATAAATGTTTAATACACTTGTGTCCATATATAAAAACAAGCGATGTAGTACCACCCCAAGTATTTCAAATCGAATAGTAAAACAGTAAAAAGTAGGGCTATGAAACTCACCTTAGCAAAAGTAAATCCCGATTGGTAAATTTGTAAATGGCAATTTAAGTCCAATAACTCTAATCGCGACCTAATATTACATATGTCTTAGGTTCGAAAACAAGGTCATGCACGCAAGTTCATACTTTACTTTATCACTTGTACATTTTGTTGTAATATTTGTTGTCAAAAGATAGTTGTGTCAATTTGAACCTTTATTTAGAAAATTACCACTTTAGAAAACATAACTTGTAAATCTTGCGACCAAATTTTAGTCATCATGTTAATGGCTATTTCAAAAATCTCTAACGCGCCTAATAAGTATATATAATGTTCTACCATTTTCGTTTACGTCCTTTTAGCCAAAATGTACTCCCAAAGGTCCAAAATTCAATCCAAATAATCCTAACAGCTTTCTAATAGCCAAAAATATAGGCTGTCAACGCATATATCGTCGTAAATCTTTGTTAGGCCATAAATTTTGCGTCGTAGCTTCGTTTCTTAAGTTTTACCTATCCCCGCGAAGGTATTTTAGTGTACTATCGGATTTCTAAGGTCTCGGCTAGTCTAGATACTTTTTAGTATCAGTTTTCATTACTCAAAATCCTTAACAGCTTTGACAATTTTCTGAAAATGTAGTTTTCGTCGTAAAAATTGAAACTAGCGTATTTTTTTCGTTATAAGCCCGTTTTAACTCATTCAAGCGGCTACGTTTTCGTTATTGAGTCTATTTTCTATATTTCTAGCCTAAAATTGCCACCAAGTTACTAAGTTTGCTGTATTAACCAAAACTGGACAGAATCACTTTTAAGAATGCCAAACTATTTTTCCAAATCTTCTAGTTATTTTAACCACTTAACAACCACTTCAAATCTAGTCCTAGTTCATCCATCAACTTCTCAACATAATAATAGTGATCTAACCATAAACTTAACAATATTCAAAAGTCCATGTAAATGATCATCAAGAATGGTTAAAATTTACAAGTTCACTAACATATATATACATGATGTTTATCATCACTTTCTTGTGGAGATTTTACCAACTAGTTTACTTGTAATAAAAACTTGTTTAAAATATAATCTTTTGTCAAATGATCATTGTGAATGTAAAACTTTTATCAACATGTACCAAGTGATAACTAATTATATATACTTGACTAGCATTATGACATAAAGAAAAACATGAAGTTTTGCAAACGTAAGATTACTTACAAAAGAGATTATTGAGATGAGAGTGTAAGACACTTGATTAACCCCAAGATTAATACTCCAAACCCTTACTAAAGTGCTCTAAGTATGCTTGATCTTAACCAAAATCAAGACTTCTCCTTCTTGCTCCTCCTAGGTTTCGAATTGTATATATATATGGGAGGGATATTTTTATTTTTCTCCCTTGAACTAGCTAGGTGAAAATGAAGATATCTTGGGTCTATTAATACTAGAAGCATTTCAAAGATTCAATAGTTTAGTCAAGACCATGATTAGCTACTAGGAGGGGGATGGCCGGTTAGGGGGGGCAAGGGGGACAAATTTTGGGTCAAGCCTCCATTAGAAATGTGGCTCCATGTTTTGTGGCTAATTGTTGGCTCATTAATTGGCATGTGCCTTTTATCTAGCAATATTATTTAGGACATGAGGGGGGGGGCGGCAATGGGGATAAAATGGGGTTAGATGAGTAGTTTTAATACAAAAGTGTATATGTTGTATGTATTGGGTGTTAAAAATAGGTATTGGTTGTTGGTTTGGTGATTAACGAAAGTTGTACGTAATTAAACGTAAGATATAAAGAATTTACCTTAGGCGCAAGGAAATATTTTTGGAACTTTTGTAATCTTTTTGGAAGTATAAAAATACGTTAGAAATAATCGTTGGGAGAATTGGGTATATCGGGTGTTAAATTTTGAATTACGAATTGCGTTTGTTGAATTGACAACCGTAAGTAATTTGAGAAAAGAAAATTGTTTTAAGGTTTAAAATTGTGAATTGGAGTATGAGCAAGATACTGGAGCGTTGTGGACTAAATATAGCCTAAGTCCTAGTGCACAAGGGGTTGTTCCTAGTTTTACGTTGGTTCAAGTAAAAATTATATGTAAATTGTTTTCGAATAAATGTCAAGAAAATAAATTCGAGTTTGGAAATAAATGTTGACATGGAAAATTACGGGTTGTTATAGTCTGCCACCCTTAAAGGAATCTCGTCCGCGAGATTTAGTCAGTGTTAGTCGTTGGAGTGGTGTGAGTGAAGAGGTGCGGATACGTTTGACGGATTTGGTTTTCTCGTTTCCAAGTGAACTCGGGACCTCATTGAGAATTTCAACGAATCTTGACGATAGGAATTTGACTTTGTTGGATTGGAATACGGTATGAAATGGGGCTAGCTTTTCAAGACATTGTTGAGTTAAAAGTTTCCTCGGTTATGGTGCTTTTTGAGGTGAGTGTCAATGAATGGCTTATAAGTTTTGCCCATCAAAAGTTTATTTTTAGGTAAGGTTTAAGGGTGACTATTCCAATCATAACATGATTCTTCCGGAATTAGACATAGGTGGCCAGTCTATGTATAATTGAGGACTAATGATGTAATGTCTGGTTTAGTCAAAACAACATTATGCTTCTTAAAGTTTAATAATATTAATCATTTTGTTTATAAAATGACGGTCAAAATAGTTTTCAAAAGAGTAATATAATTTGTGGGGCGATAGCAAAAGTGGTTTATAGGATAGTTGTAAAGTAGATTGTAAAATAGATTTATACAGTAATTTAGCAAAACATTTTAAATGGTGGCAAGAGTCTATAAAAAAAATTAAGACATTTTACAGGATATAAATAAATTAGTTTATAGCAGAGTAGTGTCGTATTATCGTAAAACATTTAAGGGAAAGGTAGTGAAATTAAGAGTGTAATGGACGAGAGTTGTCATATCGCGGTGATAATAAAAGATAGAACATTCATTAGACAGAAATTCGTAATAATACATGAAACTTAGACGAAAGTACTTAATGTAAAACGCAAAAGAAATGCAACCCTAGAGGGTTTAGACTTCGGTTTTTATTATACAAGCATAAACTTTTCCTTAAGCATCATCCTCGCTCATAACGTCGACAGGATCCTGGCAAGCTTCTCCTCCTATTACTGCGTATGCTCCCCCACGAGTTCTTCCTCCATTTTAATTCCCCATCTTTGGGCAATCACTCCTGAGGTGTCCTTTTTCACCACATTCAAAGCAAGTTACCGGGGTAAGGACCTTACAATTTTTAGCTTGATGACCGGCCCTTTTGCAATTCCAACATGTAGCGGGGCAAGGTCCAGTGTGGTGATACTTGCATTTGTTGCACTCAGGTAGGGTTCCAGCATACCTTTTCTTATCACCTGGCCCAGCAGCATAGGCTTTCACCACTTCTTGTCTCTTATCTTGCTGCAGAGTATGCTTGTCTCCCTGGTCATCATACCTCTTCCTTTTGTTGCTATTGTTGTCGTTGACATCTCGGGCAGCCCTTGCTCGAACAACTTGGTCCATCAGATTATGAGACATTAGAATTGTCTCATCCAGAGTATTTGGCTTAGAAGATGTGACATTTCCTTAAATATTGGATGGAAGTCCCCAGATATACCTTTCAATCTTTTTCTGTGTAGTAGAAACCATCTCAGGACAGAGAGTAGCCAATTCATGGTATCGTTTAGTATAAGCTGCAATATCATACCCTTTCACTGTTAAGTTCCAAAATTCAACTTCCAACTTTTAAACCTCATTCCTCGGACAATACTCAGCTATTACCAACTCCTTGAATTCAACCCATGGTAATTCAAAAGCAGCATCGATTCCCACAGATTGGGCATAAGCATTCCACCATGATAAGGCACCATCCAACAAGGTACCTGTAGCATATTTCACCTAACAGTTCTTCGCGCAGTTACACATACGAAAAGTCGACTCCAACTTTTCAAACCATCGTACCAAACCGACAGCTCCTTCCACACCACTGAAAGTCTGCGGCTTGCAACCCGAAAATTCCTTGTAAGTACACCCACGAGCCGCGGGTTCCACCCTGGTTGCCGTTCCACTAGCTTCTCCGCCGTTACCACTGTTGCGTTGGGTCTCGTATTCAGCCATAGCAGCAGCAACTTGTGCAGCGACTTGTTGAGCAACAAGTCGATCGATAGCAACTGCACCTATGCTTTGTTTCTTTGGTGGCATTTTTCTTCAAAATAAGAAAAGAAGAGTGAGACGTAATAAAGACGTTTCCTAAAAGTAGGTGCTCTAAGATGGTATGTCATAAGATGAAGGCTTGAGATCGTGTTATGATTAGCTGGCGTGCTTCTGGGCGGTGGTTTACGAGATGATGTAGATGTTCTAAAGTATGGGACGGGCGTTCAAACTAGTCTTCAGAAACGGTTAATAAGGTGATCAAGGAAATTGGCAGATTAAAACAGAAGATTTAGAGAAATTGGCAGACTATAACCGGTTACGTAAAATGATGTCTCACATGATTGTGAAAATTTTTAGAGACTATTTGTATTGATTATGATAACTCGGAAGGTTTAGAGGATATTCAAAAAGTACTAGTGTGTATGTTAGTTCAATTATACCAGTAATACTTTTCTAGCTTTTAAAAGTTGTTTTGAGAGACCTATATAGGTGGTCCTAACTCGAAGTCAAATCAATATAAGTGATCAAATAGTAACGTATAATGCATAGTTATGACAGGTAAACAGTAGTGAGGCAGAAGGCTTGGCAGGCGAGCACGTGGCGGTCATAGGGTTTTGTTTTTGTAAAAAGTGGTTATAGTCTAGGTTTTTAAAAATATACCCAGTTATCTATAACCAAGGCTCGGGTATCAATCTGTAACACCCCCAAAACGGGTCCAGCGGAAGCATACATGTCGCTGGGGTGCTACTAAATTGGATCACAACACAAAGTAAAGAGAACGGATTTTCCTTATATATTTAGAAAAATTAGTTACATTATCATAGTAAACCAGATTACAACATTTAATTTGATGCGGAAATAAGGCCCATATGAATAAACAATTAGTCCCGAATATATCAGAGTAGCCTATGAATGTGCCCTTGCCAAGCGCCTCCAACAATAGATTGTGCGGTGGTAAAGACCTACACCTGAGAATACACGCTAAAAGGGTCAGCATAAAGCTGGTGAGTTCATAGGTTTAAGTAAACAAGTTATGCATGGACCACAAGATTTCAAAGACAATATGTTAAAATATGTTCATGAAAAAGACTATTGTTGCACTAAGCTCATGACACCGAAGCCTTAACAGTTAGTTCATGTTATCACCCCAAACAGGTGCTTTGCCAAACACCTGTACGACATCAAATGAAATGCGTCCATTTGACTAGTTGGAGCGACCAACCCGGACGGGGGAGTTTACCCACAATAGATCTATTCACAACATTCAGCTTACAACGTAATTAACGGTTCATGATAGTGGGGAATTTATGGCAAACGACAACAACTTAGGCAATCAATAAATGTTTAATACACTTGTGTCCATATATAAAAACAAGCGATGTATTCCCACCCCAAGTATTTCAAATCGAATAATAAAACAGTAAAAAGTGGGGCTATAAACTCACCTTAGCAAAAGTAAATCTCGATTGGTAAATTTGTAAATGGCAATTTAAGTCCAATAACTCTAATCGCGACCTAATATTACATATGTCTTAGGTTCGAAAACAAGGTCATGCACGCAAGTTCATACTTTACTTTATCACTTGTACATGTTGTTGTAATATTTGTTGTCAAAAGATAGTTGCGTCAATTTGATCATTTATTTAGAAAATTACCACTTTAGAAAACATAACTTGTAAATCTTGCGACAAAATTTTAGTCGTCATGTTAATGGCTATTTCAAAAATCTCTAACGCGCCTAATAAGTATATATAATGTTCTACCATTTTCGTTTACGTCATTTTAGCCAAAATGTACTCCAAAAGGTCCAAAATCCAATCCAAATAATCCTAACAGCTTTCTAATAGCCAAAAATATAGGCTGTCAACGCATATGTCGTCGTAAATCTTTGTTAGGCCATAACTTTTGCGTCGTAGCTTCGTTTCTTAGGTTTTACATATCACCGCGAAGGTATTTAAGTGTACTATCGGATTTCTAAGGTCTCGGCTATTCTAGATACTTTTTAGTATCAGTTTTCATTACTCAAAATCCTTAACAGCTTTGACAATTTTCTGAAAATGTAGTTTTCGTCGTAAAAATTGAAATTAGCGTATCTTTTTCGTTATAAGCCCGTTTTAACTTATTCAAGCGGCTACGTTTTCGTTATTGAGTCTATTTTCTATATTTCTAGACCTAAAATTGTCACCAAGTTACTAAGTTTGTTGTATTAACCAAAACTGGACAGAATCACTTTTAAGAATGCCAAACTATTTTTCCAAATCTTCTAGTTATTTTAACCACTGCAAATCTAGTCCTAGTTCATCCATCAACTTCTCAACATAATAATAGTGATCTAACCATAAACTTAACAATATTCAAAAGTCCATGTAAATGATCATCAAGAATGGTTAAAATTTACAAGTTCACTAACATATATATACATGATGTTTATCATCACTTTCTTGTGGAGATTTTACCAACTAGTTTACTTGTAATAAAAACTTGTTTAAAATATAATCTTTTGTCAAAGGATCATTGTGAATGTAAAACTTTTATCAACATGTACCAAGTGATAACTAAGTATATATACTTGACTAGCATTATGACATAAAGAAAAACATGAAGTTTTGCAAATGTAAGATTACTTACAAAAGAGATTATTGAGATGAGAGTGTAAGACACTTGATTAACCCCAAAATTAATGCTCGAAACCCTTACTAAAGTGCTCTAAGTATTCTTGATCTTAACCAAAATCAAGACTTCTCCTTCTTGCTCCTCCTAGGTGTCGAATTGTATATATATATGGGAGGGATATTTTTATTTTTCTCACTTGAACTAGCTAGGTGAAAATGAAGATATCTTGGGTCCATTTATACTAGAAGCATTTCAAAGATTCAATAGTTTAGTCAAGACCATGATTAGCTACTAGGAGGGGGTGGCCGGTTAAAGAATTAAACGTAAAATATAAAGAATTTACCTTAGGCGTAAGGAAATATTTTTGGAACTTTTTTAATCTTCTTGGAAGTATAAAAATACGTTAGAAATAATTGTTGAGAGAATTGGGTATATCGGGTGTTAAATTTTGAATTACGAATTGCGTTTGTTGAATTGACAACCGTAAGTAATTTGAGAAAAGGAAATTGTTTTAAGGTTTAAAATTGTGAATTGGAGTTGGAGCAAGATACTGGAGCGTTGTGGACTAAATATAGCCTAAGTCCTAGTGCACAAGGGGTTGTTCCAAGTTTTACGTTGGTTCAAGTAAAAATTATATGTAAATTGTTTTCGAATAAATGTCAAGAAAATAAATTCAAGTTTGGAAATAAATGTTGACATGGAAAATTACGGGTTGTTATATGAAATCATATGTAAAGGTTAGGAAGTAGCTAGCACCTTTCCTTGACACATGTCTAAGTGGTCCACACACATCAGTATGTATTAGACCAAGTAGATAAGAAGCTCTTTCCATACGATTATGAAATGGTTTCTCTGTCATCTTTGTCATCTTTCCAGATATATAAGATTCACATTTATCAAATGATTCATCATTGATATTTTGCAAAAGCCCATCATGTTGCAGTTTTTCCATGCTAGTCTTTCCTATGTGAGCAAGTCGACAATGCCAAAAATAAGACGAATCCAAGTCCTTCTTGATTCTCTTATTATTGATGCTAAACATTAAATTATTTTTATTGGATACATTATCAATCATATCAATCTCAAACACACCATTCACAGCAATAGCATTAAAATAAAAAACACCATTTAAAGAAACAGAAATTCCATTACTAGTGATAGTGTAAATAAAACCAAGATCTAACAATAAAGAAAAGGAAACAACAACTCTAATAATAGAAGGTGCATAATAACAATTGTTTAATGGCAGTACTAAGCCCGAAGGCAAAACTAAATTAAACACTCATATGGCTTCAACAGCTGCAGGTGCTCCATTTCCCACATGCAAATATTGCTCTCCATAGGTAAGCTTCCTTTCCACTCTAAACCCTTGTAGTGTATTACAAGTATGAATACCACATCCAGTATCATATACCCAGGAATTAATTTTATGATTTAGAGTAAATAATTCAATCATAAATAAATTACTTGTAGTACTGGCGACCTGCCCAGCCTTCTTGTTCTTATTTGCTAGCAACTCTTCGAGATAGAGAGGACAATTCCTCTTTCAGTGACCCACTACATGACAGTAGTGGCAAGCCTGATCCTTCTTGGGATTATCCTTCTTCTTGGGAGGGTATTTCTTAGGTTCAGGTTGATAAGCCATAACTTGCTTACCCTTATCACCTTTACCTTTGCCTTTACCCTTCTTGTTCGTTTGCGGTTTTGGCTTGTTAATCCTTCCACCCTGAATAGCCAGTACTTGGGGTGTAGGAGCCTTCTGTGGTAACCCTTTCTCGTAATCAATAAGCAATGCATGTAATTCACTAACTGTCTTCCCCAAGCAATGCATATTGAAGTTACGCATAAAACCACTAAATTCCTTATTCAGGGATCTATTAATCAAGTTAATAGCAATATCTTGTTCATAGATTTTGCCAAGTGCCTGTAGTTGGTCTATGTAACCCTTCATTTCCAACACATGTGCACTTACAGGTTTACCATCTGTCTGCTTGCAGCTGTGAAGAGCATCGATCAAATCATATATTTCAACAGCTTGAGGTTTCTCAAACATACGTCTGAGTTCGTTGAGCATGTCATAAGGGAAAAAAATTCTCAAACTGCTTTTGTAAAGCAGGTGTCATCATTCCCAGCATCATGCAAGCCACATCATTATTTATTTTATACTCAACTTTCCATGCTGCTTTTTCAACATCAGTTGCAGTAGCAGCAGGTTCAGCAGGACAAGGCTTATATAAATATTCCAGTTGATCTGTCACTCGCAGGACAATCCTGAGTGAGTGAAACCAGTCATTGAAATTCTGAGAGCCAGTCAATTTTTCTCGTTCAAATAAAGTTTTAAACGCAGAACTCAAAGTAGTGTTATTGTTTTGAGCCATTTCTACAGATAAAAAAGTTCAAATATTAGTATTTTCAATAATACAATTTTTCAAGAAAATAAAATACTCAAGGAAATATTCATATAACCATAGAATTTTCTTGAAAACTAGAATCCAAATTGACATAGTTCCATTACATCAGTTGATCTGCTAGTAATGAAAGTATTCAACAAGGTAATTGTCGAATAATAATTGGCAAACAATTTCTAATTTCTAGATCATCATGGGATTTACAATTGCCAAACCTAGTTGCATTGTAAACATGTTGCATCCCCATCTTATGCCTTGAGTCCTAGGTCTCACTAACAACTCAATTAAGTCGTCTAATTTAGAAACTGCAAATTCTCACGTACGTCCCACGTAGTCATGAAATGTAAAACCCTAAAAATTTGATTCACATTTTATTGACCGTTTGAATTATAACCTAAGAATAATAAGTTTTGACATTTAAAACTATATGTTATACTTTTGAAATAATATTAATCTTAAACTATACATTATAAATTAAGTAATAAATAAAACCTATATATCATAAGTTAAAATAAAATCGGTGCACCCTCTTATTTCCTAGGCTACTTGTAACACCCCAACCCGACGTTGGCTAAGATGCCACATTATGGTGTCTAATCAGAACATACAAAATAAAAGCGGAAGACTTCATAATAAAAGCAAAGTCAAGAACATCATGACTTACAAATTACAAGCTCCCAAAAGTCAAATCAATATCAAATGAAAATGAAATGAAATAAAATCTCCAACATAAGTCCAAAACATATCCCAGACAATGGGGAATCTAATAAGGTAGGTCTTCTACTCCTACTCACATCACTCTTGCCCCGCATCCCGCTTATTACCTGCCGCATGGAAAAGAAAACGCGGCTGAGCATAAAAAGCCCATTGAACAGATATATAAACAAAGCAGAAAATGTAATAAGCATAAATAAACGAATACAAATCAGATGAATCAAATGCGTAAATATCATGAGTCAGAATAGCTCTAAGAGTCAAAGAATCAAATAAGCACGGCAATGAACTCGTACAAACGAGCCACTCGAACGGACCAAAGATACCTAACAGATAGCCACGAGCCTATCTAAACGAGCCACTCGAATAGACAACATAATCACATATACATATCACATCACATAATAAGTGTACGGAGAGGGGAGACCTCTCATGTACCAGAAGTGAGAGGGGTGCACGGCACACACAAACCAATCACTAAATCAAATCACATATCACATCATACAAGCCTAGGATGCATCCATACGCCCCCTGTAAAACAGAATACATATGCAAGTACGAGACTATACATACATATAACAGAATGGCCAGCTGTGCCATAATCATATAATCATAATAGAAGGGAATGCCGGGGATCAATCACACCTCCCCAGGAAGTGTCATGCCATTGGTGCCTTAATGACATAGCCATGGTATCTCCATGGCTAGTTAGCTCGGGTGACAAAACAGAACAAAACTATCTATAACAAGCAATCATAATCAACAAAGGCATATCGAGTGAACAGAATCTCAATCAAGGAGATAATAAACAGATCATCATAACATAATGGATAGCAACTAAATCATATCAAAGGAATCATAGCAACTGGGTCATATCAAAGTCAAGGACCCAAAGGTCATGAGATCAGAACTCTTACTGAGAAAGGGTAGAATATCTGTACCTTATGCCAATCAATCAACCAAAATAAGAAAGCACCGAAAATAGGGAATCACTCCTTCTTCACCGAACCTATACAAATTAATGATCACGAATTACTAATAAGTTCGTTTTACAAGTTTACCACTTATAGTTATTAAGGTTTCCCATTTATGGTTTCTTTCTATTTTTGGAAAATTTCCACTTTTAGTAACTTTCTATTTTTAGAAACTTTCTATTTTTAGTAACCTGTCATATTTAGTAAGTTTCCCGATTTAGTAACTTTCTATATTTAGTAAGTTTCCATAATTAGTAAGTTTCCCGATTTAATGACTTTTAGGGTTATAAATGACAATTTATAAACTTTAAGACTTAATATGATCAATATTATAGTTTGGGTTTAATATTACAACTTTTAATAATTTAGGGTTTAAACTGTCATTTTATTAAAGTTCAGGGGCTGAAGTGTAAATTACGTAATTATATGAAATTTCTATATTTTGCATAGCTTAATCATCTCAATAATTGTTCATGCAATTTAAACCCTAACCCATATATTAACCCTAACTCGACACCAAAATACATATGAACCTATATGTACAACAATCACAACGACCCTTTTTGGTCCCTTTCCTTGCCCATTTAACGACACAAAAACCCAGTGTTATACCCCAATTTTAATACTACAATACACACCTTTTTGACAAGCCTAAAACACACATACTTAACGTACATATGACACCATATAACGCACACAAAATCCCTCTTGTTTTGAGTCCACAACACACTAAAACATTCATACTAGACCACACATAAAATCACACACAAGGACCTGCCCATATGTCATACATAAGTCACCACAAAATTCCTTTTTTGCCCAGCTATACGACCCAACATATGACAATATACTAGTCCTAACCTGGCCACTACTAGAAAAAGGGCTATTCTTGACTCCAAATGCGAGTCAAGAAGAGGTCTTATGACGCGCAAATGCGAGTCAAGGATGGACCCGTCATAAAGCTTCATGACTCGCATTTGTGCGTCATCCCTCTATGACGCGCACTTATGACCCACGTTTTATGACTCTCCTTTTTGCGTGTCATAACCTAATTTTTTTTAAAAAAAAAATTAATTTCTTCCAGTTCCTAATTTTCTATTAAATGACAATTAAAAACCTGATAATACAAAATTAAAAACACAAATATCAAAATAACGCATTTCATATATATATATATATCAAAACAATGAGGTTAATTCAAGTACTAATTCACGATAAGTCACAAGTTAATTAACGACAAAAATTAAATATCGATAGTAATTCACAAGTTAGTTTGACAGCTTCCACATCGACCACTGAGTATACAACAAGACTACCCGAGTCATCCGTGCAGCTCTCTTGAAGCAGTAGTTCAACCATTGCTGGTTTTGGCTCCTTTTCGTATTGCTCGACCCACGATTTAACCGCTTGAGGAATAAGTCTCCCATTCCCTTTAACCACATCTAAAAAAGAGAAAATATAGACAAATTCAAAATACGTTACAAGAGAACAATTGACTTAAAATACAGAGTCTGCATATTAGCAGCAGTACCATAATAAATTGGCAGTACCATAACAAACTAGCAGTACCATAACAAAAAAGAGAACAACTGAATTCTTCTATGTTACATAACCATCATTGTTAAGATAACTCAACACAAGGGTTAAATGAATGTCATAACCAACTACAATTTCGCAAACTAAAAATCAGCTGTGAAAGCTGTAGAACGCATCTTGTTTTTGCAGAAATTGGGCACTCCATATAAAAAGCAAACAAGCAATCACGAAATAAACGTACCCCAAGCAAGGTGACCAAAATCCGAGCACCACTACAACCTAGTGGGTGACCTAAGGATACAGCTCCACCATGAGCATTAAGTTGTTCCTGTAAAAAAAACGAGAAATCCAATTTGAGAAGGCTTCATTTGATTCTCAGTTATTTCTTAGTTAATTGTAAAAAAAACGGGAAAGCACTCTGCAAGTCTGCTGATGCAGGCTGCACAGGGCAAAATTGCCCTTTTGCAGGCCTGGTTTTGAAGGTCTTAAAAAATTCTAAAAATTAATCTAAAAATACTAGAATGGAGATAAGCTGGGTGAGCTTATTTATCCAAAAGATCAGCTTATAACTGCTTAATATGAGTTAATTAAAAATCTGTGACCAGGCTGCAAAACTCATAAGAACTAAAAAACTAGGCTGCAAACTACTTAGACTGAACTGCAAGGTATTTAAAGGCAAGACTTATATGGTTATACTGCAAACTTAGAATGGGATAGAAGAGAACCTGAAAATGCCAAATATGACTCCAAATTAAGCTAAGCTTAATGTGAGCTTCTTATGATAGCTTAACTTCTGAAATTCCAACTATCAACTCCAACCTGCAACAAAAGCTCAAAACAACCAAAGGATTGCTGAAAACAACTTATACAAGTATAAAAAGCTCAATCAAATTTGGCTATAATGCAAATGAACAGTAGAGAGCTTGTTTGACCCAGTTTGACTGTAAAACCAAACAGTCCCTCAATTTGACTGATATGAAATTTAAACTAGAAAACACCTAATTAACTTATACTCTGGACTTATTATTGTTCAAATAACTTAATGAAGCTGAGAAAAGAAAAGTACAAATTAAAATAAGCTCTGGATAAGCTAATGCTTAAAGTTTGACTTGTTGACTGATTTGAGGTTTTTTTTAGTGAAAATGAAATATAAGTGATATTGACTAAAGTAATACAGTAGCTTATATGGACCTCCAAATGAGCGTTGAACACAGAAAAAGTACACAAAGGACTGAGCAAGAAGAGGTCTTATGACGCGTAAACTACCTTGATCAGCGATAAGCCAGCGACACAAGTTGTCAGCAAACAGGGCCACGTAAACAGAATTAGTTTTAAATCACAAACATCAATTGCCTTCTGACTGTAATTTAAAGACATGCAAACAAATTGTCAACCAACTAATTAGACCGATAACAAGCTCAACAGGTTACTCAAATCAGTCCTGTGCTTAACCAAGATTTCATTGAATCTATTACTTATGACTACTTAAACTAAAGCATAGTAACATTACCATAACTGACGTTAAACCTCACAACAACAATCAATATTCTCAAAAATAAAATGCACACCATAACTTTTTAAGTTTGTGAACAAACTTGACCAAAGGTTACTTAACCACATTGAGAGCACCAACAGTTTGCAATAAAGTACAAAAAAATGTGGGTTGACTAAGTAATTAAATTAAGTAGACCTGAAATGCAGACAAGTATTGATGTGAATCATACTTGCTTATTACCTTCCAGTGGTACATGGACGAACACAAGAAGCGCCATAATGAGAAAAGAGCCGAGTGAGAGTATCATGAGGAATAGCCTCAGGAAGACGATGTATCAATAGTGTGGTTACTTCTTTCTCAGGTGGCCTTGCTGAAACTTCACCCACATTTTGATATGCATAATCATACATCCCCTGAGGATACCCTAACGGTTGAAAAGGTGGAACATTCGCCATTATAGCATCTGCAGTTGTTACGCGATATAGGCTGTAGCAGGACTATTCTGTACAAAGATTAGTCAATTCATTAGTCATCGTTTTCAAGGCTATGGTTGAATCCTGGAAATGAAAAAGAACAGTCAAATATGAGGTTATTTCTACAGCAGCATAAGCTATGGAAATTCCATAACCAAACAATCGATGAAAAGTTGCAGCATATTACACATCAACTTAGCTACAGTTGCGCATAAACTTAATTATCAACAGGACACTTCAAGCAGAGCCAGAAAGAAGCAAAGCATAAAATTAATCCATTTAAACATCTATACATCATGTAAATTATCCAAAAAAATAATTATATTAAAAAAAAAGAATCAAAAACACACACAAAATAGGTCTAATATCCATACAATATAAATAAATAAATAAATAAATATATATACGTATATATATAGATATAGATACAAGAAATTATACATACAAACCTTTGGGTAAGGAGGCATCCTCTTTAGCTTTACCAACAAATATCCATGGGTTCCATTTTTGATTCTATAATAATTCCAAACAAAATTAATACTTTTAATTAATCAGATCTATATCTAATTTCAATTAAATCAAAATCATATAATCACAGATCTTAACAAATATATATATATATATATATATATATATATATATATATATATATATATATATATATATATATATATATATATAAAACAAAAAAAAATTAAAAATTAAAGAGCCTGGAAACTCACCAAGAAGATCGGAATCGGCGAACTTTATCAAGGGGGTTTTTGGTGGGTTTTCCGTCGAAAGATCGAGAAGAGGGTAAGATGGATGAGAGGGTTTCAAAAATATGAAGAAGGGAGATCGATGTGGGTTTGTTGGTGAATTTTTTTTCCGGCCGAGGCTATAATTGAAGAGAAGAGTTATGAGAGGGTTTTTGACTGGCGTTTATTTAGCTATGCAGGATATATGGCGGCCTACTAAAAATTGAGGGATATTAGTTTCAATTTTTTTGGTGAAAAGTGGCGGGGTTTCAAAATTTGAGATATGCGTGTCATCTAGCCTTTAGATTTCATAAGTTATGACAGTTTTTTTATGACTCACAATTTTGCGTGTCATTATATTGTGTGCGTCATAAAATGCGAGTCAAGGATAGACCTTTTTCTACTAGTGCTAACCTGGCCACACAACTTGACACACATGCACACTATTCGACTCTTACATAACCTGATCAGTAACTTCATTATGCAACCCCCATACTCAGCCCACAACACAACAACATTACATGAAATTATACATCAGGTTCCATGCATTTTTATCCATCGATTAGACAACACCAACACACAAGCCCAACTACATTTTAACCCATACGTATAACAACCATATTTACTTACATTAAACCCTAGCTTTCAGCCCTCGATACACACCAATACACACATAAAATTACACCTCATGTCACCCCTTTCACAGCCCCCATACGCACCCAATAAACATCACATGAACTGGTTATTATTATACGTACAACAGGACCTATAATCACGTAGCAAAACTGAACTCCAAAACAGTCTTAAATCATGTAATACGACATGTGCAAAGACCCAAAGTTATCACAGCATCAAACGACCCAAAATGACCCTTATATTAACACATAATCATACACACAATTCCAGTTCATACGCCATGTATACATGTATTGTGATCATATTTTCATGTGCCATATTGACCCAACATTCATGCAAACCAACTGATTTAAAGTCTATAAAACCTTCTAGTCGACACATACATAAGTCCCAATATATCACGAATTAAATCCAGTTGTTCATTGTTTATACATGGCCAAAATATATACTCTTATATCGAATTACTGGGCCTCATCTTATACGACAATAGTTAGGGTTTTCTATGTGTCAAAAACAGGTTCAAATGACCCGTACAATTCTGATTAGATTGCCAACTTTAAAACGTTACATCGACATGAACATTCATTTTATTTCACATTACAAGTTTCCAAATATAAGCCGATATATACACCTATTGTTTCATTATTTCATGCATACTAATGATCAACATTTCATGCAGAAAATTTGGTTCTACAATTCCAGTTAAGACCTTAAATCGACAGGCCAACATTACATCATTTTCATATCATTTTATGTGCTATATTTTTCCCTTCATTTGTATATGCTCCTAATCGAAAGAAGGTTGTTTTTAGGTTACAATATTAATTGTTCATATGATCAAGATGAGGTGAAGACAAAGACAGAATAGTGGCACCTCACAACCGAATGGAAAAGAACAAGAAAACCTCAAGGCCACCACCTTGCTCGAATAAAATTACCATCTAAGAACCTAATATAAACCACAATCAACCACTCTTGTATGCTCCTCTTGTACCACTTCTTGTACGACAGAAAGAAGAAAAAGAAATATTGCCGCCACCTATTTTTGTGTTAGGGTTTTCTGTGTTTAGTTGTTTGTGATATCTCGGTTGGAAATACAGAAGATGGGGGGAAATTATAGGAGTGGGAAGACCGAGCAAATAGGGGATAATGAGGACCAGGATTTATTTCCAAAATTTAAAATATTTCTAGACTTTTCTTATTTTAAGTTGTGTACAAAGTTTTTAATTATTTTGGACCCATACATAGGCGTGTGATATGCTTAGTTATCATGCCATTTCGATTTAATTTTAAGACTTACTTTAGGGCTTGAATAATGTATAATTCTCATGTAATAACTTATAATTAATCTACTTGTTTTTGGGTTCAAGCTAGCTTAGTAACGAATTTTTAAAGTTCACGTTTTAGGTTATTATACTACTACACGATTCTTGTATATCTTTTGAGCTGAGATTTTGTTACTCTCTACCCTTCACACATTTTATTTGACACAAGGGGATAAGATCAAATATTCTTTCTAAATAAAAGATCTTGTGGTTTCCCTCTTAGCCCTAAAAAAAAAAAAAAAAAAAAAGTTCTAATCCTTCCCCCTTATTCACAATATTCGGCCTCCCCACCTCTCCTCCATAACCGAACCAAACAAAACCTAAAACCATTATTATTTCTCTCAAATCAAAAAGAAGTAGAAGGAGGGTTTGAAGCTTGCTTTGATCGTGTATTTTTGGGGTTGTTTTGTTGTTGGTTTGTGGGTAATTCTTGGTTTTCTTTGCCTCGTTAAAACTGCATAGAAGGTAACTCCTGATCCTCTTGTTCTCCAACCCATTCGACACCTATATATGACATATAATCTGAAGTAATTACATGTATATGAATCATAATAATCATGCTTTGTTGTATTCTTGGTCTCGATAAAACTGTAACCTGAATAACCATACTTAACGCCACATGAAATCATGAATTGGTGAAACCAATATGTAGACTGTTGTTTTTGTTCTTGGCCATTCGAGTCAGTTGTTGTACCAGCCCTAGACCTGGTCATCTAACCCTAATATGCTCATTAAATACGTGACATAAAAACCTGGAACTAACCCTAAGAAATTAATGAGGGGCATGCGCCATTAATACGTGGGATTAAGGCTTGTTTGGTGTTATTTTATGTGATATATGTGCTCGTTAATTTGTGTTTTTGTGTGTGTCGTGTGAGTTGATCTTGTAGGGCTGGAAACATGTGTGTTTTATGTGCGTATTAACCCTATAAAAGTATGTGTATGAGTCGGATCTAAAATGGATTAATGATATGAATAAGGGTTTTGGTAATCTTATGATTTTATGAGTATAGTCTGCGCGGAATTTGGGTTGGATTGATTGGTGTCTAAACGAAAGATATCAACGTGTGTTTAAGTGAATTTTGAGTCTAAACACAAGTACTACTTGACTACTTTCTGGAAATATAAGGTTCATAGCAATTAGAGGTCGGTAAGTAAGCTTTTCGATTTTTAGAACATAAGTTGTCAAATTTGTGATTCTGAGTCTGATAATCAGTTGATGTTTTTGATTTTTAATTTTCAAACCATAAGGAGTTAAGAGCTCTCCTATTACAGGGGTGATATTTAAGTTATGTGTGGCTTCCTGAAATTTTTGTGGATTTTTCTGAAGAGTCAAAATGGGTTAATTAAAGGAAAACTTTCTGTATGTATGTGCAGTTAATTTTCTGGGTAGGTCTGGAAAGATGATTTTTGAAAGGATACTAATACTTTATAATAAAATCTATAAAAAATTTTGAAGGTACTTAACTGATATGGGAATCACTAAGAATTATTTCAGAATTTTTGGAGCTTAGTTGGCAGGCATGAAAAATCATAAGGATGTGATCCAGATTCATTAATATATCTTAATTAAGTGATGTATGATTTGGAAGTACCTATAAACCCTAAGTTTGATTAATTATGAATGTAACCCTAACTTACTAATTATGGAAACTTGCTAAATATGTAAAGTTACTAATTCGGGAAAGTTACTTAATTCGGGAAACTCACTTAATTCGGAAAGTTACTAATTCGGGAAAGTTACTAAATATGGAAAGTTACTAAATATTGAAAGTTACTAAATTTGGAAAGTTGCTATAAATAGCAGGAAACCCTAATATGTCAATCTGAACAACAATAAGTACGGAATCAGAAATAACTTATGAAATGGTTCTTAAATAATAAGACGATCATTAATTCGTGTAGATTCGCTGAAGAAGGAGTAACTTCCAATCCATGTGTTTTCTGATATGGTTTCATTTGCGGTTTGAGGTACAGATATTCTATCCCATTTCAGTAGGGATTTTTCATGACTTCTGGATCCTTGACTTTGATCATTTGCTCTGTTATGATTCTGTTTGATATGATTCCGTTTGATATGATCCGTCTGACATGAGCCTTTGCTATGATTCCCTTGATATGATCCTTTGGATTGAGATTCGTTTTACAATTCGTTGATGTGATGTTCGTTTGCTATCCATTTGCTATGATATGTTTCCGTTCAGTTTGATCTGCTCCGATTAGATATGATATGATGTGTGAAGATCCTATGAAAATCCGTTATGATAATCTTTGCTAATTAATAATAACCTCGACTTACCGTCTAACAACACCCATTTTTTATGGGGAAATTTAAATTTTTCTTGTTATATTATTTTCACCACAACACGATATCATAACAATTGCCGAATGTCAACACTAGACCACATCTTATACTACGAAACGTAATTACTTCACAAGGATTTAAATTTCACAAATCGCCATTTACTCTAACTATTTCATACTCGTTTACAACTTACTCTAATTATAAAAATTACACTAACTAAAATGTGACTACCCAAAATTTACTCTAAGCATATTCTACTCCTTGCTCTAAACTAATTAAGCTACACCCCAACTGGACCCTCAGCCCAACACCACCATACATGCCACACAAGCCCAACTTAAAAACCAATTCATTACATTTAGAACCCGATATAACATTTTATTCCTAAAATATGTTCTGATTCGACATATACTACATATTGGCTAATAAACTACATTGAATCTATATAATATCTATACAAATGACACTATGATTGCCCCATGTGAGTGATACTCGATTTCAATCCCATTCGACATTTTCTTATTTAACAAATTGCATGCATCATTCCTTAATACATTACTCCCTTCGATCACCACAAAGACCAGGAAACATAACCCTTTTAATCTCCATGTAATCAACAAAGACACCCCAAGATGCCATGCAAACATGTCTTATCCCATTCGACCACTCAACCCATGCTTCTTAAGAACTGAGCACAGACTTGTTCCCTTTTTCCATTGACTGACCTCAAAACTAAAACACATGCCTACTATTCCTTCTTGGTTCGATACACACATAGCCCATACATGCCTCCTTCTCTCATTTGGCCAACACAAAATACCGTCACTAACAACTGTAAGTTGCATATATTCAGTCCACATTCACACAGTTACAATCACCACAATTTAAAAACTCAAAAACAAATATAGTTACTTTGTTGTACTTACTATCGAGCCACAATATGGAGTAAAAGAAGCTTACTCGGTTCCCTTCAAATCTACTAAGCTATATTTATATCAAGAGCTACTGTCAAGAGAGTTCAAGGGTCGTAGGTTGTGTCCACAGTTCATTCCATTGTGTCAAACTCCTTTCACTCGAGCCTACTTGTAAGACTTCATACGACTCTCTTCTATGTTACATACACATTTTGATATCAAACTAAAAGACTCATTAGACGAGCTAGAGTACACTTTAACATGTTAAGAAAATCGACACATATATAATGGGAAAACAAGAGATTAAGCTAGTATGCTAGTTCCATTCTTAAAACACAATAAGAAGTACAAACGTGTGAAGAATCTATACAAACAAACAGCAAAAGACAAATGCTACCTAAGATATTTCTTCTATCCACCAAAACATGCCACCTCTCCTGAGCACAAACAGTAGTGACCAATAATTGATTCGAAGACTTTGATAGTCAAGACATGTGTAAATATCTTAAAAACCTCTATATAACACATACGTATTCACATGTATATGCACAACCCATTCCGTCTTCACCACAGCAGACCATCATTCTAACTCTCTCTCTCTCACCAAAAATACCTCAAAAAGTTCAAGAATCCTCTGGCTCATATTAGGAAGCAAGCGAGTAAAGAGGATATACGTATAAAACGTATGCTTGACTATAGCAAGTGGGTCGTTATCCCTTGTGCTCATCCGATCCTTACAGCTTCTTCACCACCTTCAAGGTGTAGTAAGTGTCCATACTCTCTTTGCTTTCAAATTCTCACGTACACAACCATACATGCATCATATAGCTATGTCACTCGTGCATGTCATACTTTTCTTTGCATATGACCACGTCAAAATGAAATAAAGAGCTCCATATGAAGAGAAAAACTTAACTAGGATTACAGTAGACCACTCATGCTCAAGTACACGAGTCCACGCATCATTTAAACATTTCACACGAACACCCATATAGTTACATATATATTTTACGCGTACGTCATTTTATGTAACCCACAAGGATGCGACTTGCCTTCACTGTGGAAGACTTAGAGGTCGTCACTCACACCTCACACACCACACTCACATTTAAAGATTCATAATATGCACTATTCGAAAGTACGTAAACTCTAAATCACACGTTAAGACTTAAACTGGAAAACACAAATATATTCCAAGGGTTTTGTACACAGAAAACAGTCCCAAGTAGCCTTCAAAATAATTCCACACCTCACGATATAATTTAATAACCATGCCCTCTCTTTACACAAACCATTTCACCACGTAACTAACTACACTTTCATTTAAAAATCTTGTAAAAATAAGCGCGTTACAATCATGTCGAACTAGTCACAGAAATACTAAATCACCTTTAGAAAATATGACCCAAAAATCATTTCGATAATGGACTTAGATAAGGCCCAATAAGATTTTGCGTATAACCAGTCCAGTGGGCCCAGAAAATATATTTTCAGAATCACAAAAATAATCCAAGAACAGGCCCAAAACAATTTTACATGCCCTCGCCTCTAAAATATTAAATGGGCTTTAAGATAGTTCGTTGTGCGGCCCATTTGTACAAAAATAAGCTCTTTTATGAAATAGGCACTTGAAATAAGTTAAAATGAACTTAATAAAGTTATAGAAATTTTCAGAATATTTTTCCGTCATTTTTATGCAAAAAGGACTAAAAATGTAACGCGACCTAACCGGAAGGACTAAAACTGCCAACTGCAAAAACTATGGACTAAAGCTGTTAAAACAGGTTATAAAGGACTTAAATTGACATACCTTTGGACTTCAAGCCGTATATGGATAAATGGACAAATTTTGGACTATTATGGACTTTGGACTTAACCGAGGACTAACGACGTAACGCAATCGCAGTTAGACTAGAAAATATAAAATCTGAAAAGGACAAGGACCTATTTAATTTCACTTGACATTCTTAGTTTATTTCATTTTTCACCCTTCATTTCATATGCATGTTTCATTTTAAGTTATGCATTATTAAAGTTTCGCTATTAGAAATTTAGTAACTTCATTTGTATATCATTTTAGCATATTTTGAGAAAGTAATATTTTTGGAATCAAGATAATATTATAGATATATCATATTTTTAACTTGAGGCATTTTAAGCATATCACACACTCACATCACCGATCAAATCGCTATACGATTTATCCTTTCCACATTCATTATTAGTAGTAAGTTAGACTCTTAGACTTCGCTTATACTCAGGTTTCGTATCGAAGACGTTTCCGTGATCGTTTCCATAGATCTAATAATTATATCTTGCCAGATGCGCTCCAGGTGAGTCGTGGCCCCTACTCTTTTAATGCTTGTTTTAATAACTCTTTGGGGGAGATACATGCTTCAAACTATATTTAATTACTTGAACAAACACTTTAAGAAACTTTCACGTTTTACCGTGAGTCGTGGCCCCTACTTTTAACTCTTGTTTTAATAACTCTTTTGGGGGAGATACATGCTTTAACTGTTTTAAGTTACTTATATAAAACTCTCATGATTTACTCAAAATCATCCACTATGCTTACATGTTTGAATCATACTTGAAAGGAATACATGCTCATTATATGTGCAAATTGTCTGTTTAGCTTAAACACGGAACTTGGAAGATAACATTTTTAAGCTACTTGATGTAATATGACATTGAGACTCATTGTATGCATTCATGTGACAAATGAATGTACTGCTACTTTAATATGATATTTCTACATTTCACTATAAATAATTGCCAAGACTAAAATTACGCATGATTCACCTATATTGCCTAAGCACCCCTTTATTGCCATAAATTCCCTTGATCATGAGCCATTAATCACTGCGGTGAGCGCGAATATAGTGAACAGCTTCGAAACCTGTTAAAGGCTGACGACCTATCCCACTAAATACTGTGACGGAATGCCTACATGGTTAGTCGTATTTAGTCGCGATGCACTATATTTGAGAAAAATAGGAATTGGCAAGTTACCTATTAACATGAGGGCTATAAAAACCCATCAGTAACCCTGGTGGGGCACCGCCGTTTTACGGTACTCTGTTAACGTTTTGCGTGTCATGAGGCTTAGGGCAATATAACTTTATGAATATATGAATGTTTCATATATATCCTAGGATACAGCTGTATTTAGCAGACCACCACTTTACACTGATAGATTTCAGACTCTAAGTTACTCTTCCCACTATGTGATATGATTTTTTTGAATCCTGTACTTGAACTTTAATTGCTAGCGTATGTGATTTAAATGAGAATTCTACAAAAGACAACTCAAAATGCTTAGTATATCGTTACGTTTAAAAGTTGACTCAATAATCTAATTCGAGCGTATAACAACGTAGCTCAACTTCATTATTAATATGAAACTTATGATTTTGAAGATCATACATGATTCGCTTGTGGATTTTTATACAACACAACTTGTTAATTATTTCATGAAGAATTATTATTTACTTCGAAAATCATTATACACCTTTCAAAGAAAGTTCTTTTCGACTAAACTCCACGAACTCACCAACCATTGTGTTGACGTTTTAAGCATGTCTTTATCTCAGGTTCACAATGAGCACGGATGGTACGGAGAAGCACGGACAATTATGAAGGCTATAAATATCATTCGAAAACCTATTTAATAAACTTTGGAACCACTGGGGACCTTATTTTGTAAACTCTGATATTCGAATGATAAATCTTTTAAAACGACCAAATTAGTGATCGTTTTCTACTATTCAACTGTTGTGCCATGAAGTAACACCCAAATTAAATTCCGCTGCACATCAGGAAATTGGGGGTGTTACAGATTGGTATCAGAGCTACAGTTATAGAGAAACGGGTCTAAATGAGGTCCGAACTATAACTACTTTTACAAACAAAACCTTTTATAGCCTTTCGCTCTCCGTGCTTACCATCCGCCAGATGCTTATGTGACTTTTAGATAGTTTTGCTTCCCCAACACTCTAATATATTGATGTATATACTCACCAACTATTTCGAGTACTGTACCAACCACCTTTAATTATCTTATACGTATCTTCATAGATGCGAGTGAAATAACCTTTACTGTATTCCCGGAAAATCCGCGCATGGATATTGTGTGGATTGGTACAAGTGTTAAAGCAGAACTTCTTAAGTAAGATGGTTTACAATGTCTTTATTTGAATGATTGGGATGCCTTTTGTTTAAATAAAGAAATTGTAAAGCGCTGAACCATAAGTTTATATTTCCTCATTTACATTGTTTGGGACGCCTCTCTATGTAAATAACGAATTATAAATAAGTGGGCTTATTTTATCTGTAAGGGCACTAGTATGAAACCAATAATCACAAAAATTCATCAAACACACAGCATAACTTCCATTAGAAACCATAATTATTAATACATAATGATATAATTAGCATTGGTAATGCTAACATTACTATGAAAGGCATAACATCCTCAATCGATTGACCCGTTATACCCATGAAAAACACCACTACACCAGCAAGAACAAGAACCACGACTGGGTTCAACACCTCAAATATCCTGTACAACAAGAATACACAAGTTATAAATGCAATAAAACACTAATACATGATGTCACCATACGAGTTCAAAGCAACACTCTCATCATAACACTATCTCTTACTATTCTAGCCACTTGCATTAACTATTCCTCACACCAGGACAAACAAGATTTTCATCCCTAAAAGCCGGGATTCAGCAATTTTCTTTACTTACACCAAATCCTTACTCGAATATCTCTGTGTAAGAGTCTATTATCAACAAAACTCTTTTGTTTAATGGGTGAGTTACCCGCACAGATTCTTGCAATTAGAAACCATGTGAAAATGCATAAAAGAATAACACTAGTTATCCCAAAGGAATTTTTTTTTCCAAGTTATGTTAACTGGGAAATAGCAAAATTTCACATAAGATTTCAATAACTTCATCCACTATTAAGACACTATGAACTACACCATGGCTCTACTCATCCCTTTAACGTTGTAAATTTCATGATGCTTCCCCTAAACCCCCAGACATTGTATGTACAATGGTCTCAAAATTCTTCGTAACCTTACGTCTTACCACTTTGAATTTACCACAAAACTTTAGTGGTCTCTATTTTCTTAGCAAACATTGTAAGTAAATATAGTGGCCTCTACTTTTCTTGAACACTGTAGTGTATACAGTAACCTCTATATTTCAATCTCAGGCACTATAAATTCTACAGTAATCACAATAAAAATTCAAAACACCATATTATTCAAATAAACCTGATAGAAATACTTAAACGTTACAAACGATACTGGATTAAAACATCACATAAACCTAAGCCTAGACTTCAAAGGTAGTCCGGATGATCCCAGGTCTGAGAGTTGTTGGAATAATAACCGTCATCATAAGGATCGAAGCTTGCCAACTTCTCTGCTTCCCATTGAGCTTCCAACCTGCCCAGATCCCGCTCCATGTCAGAAGTCCAACCATCATCATCAACTGCCACATTCTCCTCGAAACTTGGCTAGAAATGATCCAGATAAGGCAAATGTTGTTGTTGCACAACCACCCTTGGTGTAAATGAACTTGATGCACCTTGTTGAAATTGTGGTTGTGGTTGCTGTTGTGGTGGTGGTGGATTTTGTTGTTGTTGTTGTTGTTGTTGTTGTTGTTGTTGTTGTTGTAGTTGTTGTTGTTGTTGTCGTTGATGTTCAACCCTAGCAGCTTCAACATTCTCTTCCAAACTCCAACGGATCTTGTTGGAAATCTGGTCATCTATCTGATGAACACAAGCCCACAGCGATTCGATGACAGCAGCATCCTTACAAGATTCATCATACAAAAATGTGTCGATCACATACTTCCTACCATCTGAAATGTCTGTGCACATGGCGTAGCTTTCCCTAAGTGTCGTTTCAGTTGTTTCGTAGCCTCAAACTGCAAAATGACCTTCACAATAGCATTCTGACGATCCACGTCACTACCCTCAGTTTCTGCCTTAATATACAGTTGAATTTGTTCAGCGGTATGTGGTAACTTACAAGCCATTGATTTTGTGTGTATGGATAACACGAGCGTGCCGATGGTATTTATAAGGGTTTGAAAAATACTTTCCAATTATTTTATTCTAAGAAATATACCCGTTCGTATTCAAACGGTAAAAATTTGCGTCTACTAAAAACTAGCAACTAGTTCTAGAATACGTGGTAAAAATTCTGCTTTGATTTTCGCATTTCAACACAAAAGGAAGGAACAAATCGCGTTAAACACGCCGCACCATGATTTAAAAACCATGAACACGCCACATACAAATAACACTTTCTATACGATTTGACTACTCATCCTCTAGGAAATTATGAACCTCCTAACACCCTCTCGAAACTTTCAGGCATTATACGAGATTTCGATAATCTAGAAACTACCTCATAACCATATATGTCATAACACGTGTGTTCAACATTTTATATTCAACAAACAAAACTCACCCTTAAAGTGTTTGGGCCTCAGCCCATAGCTACAGTACCCTAACGCACCTTTGTTTATCATTGGACAAACTTAGAACCAATTCTGTATTGTCACTAAAAATTTAATCTAACAAGTTTTTCTTTACCAAAAGCTAAAGTTTAACAACTATCTTTACATTCATCAAATTCTCATCCGAAACCCTCATTGTTAAAAATCTATTATTACAAACTCTTTGTTTAAACGAATAGACTACCCCATAAATTTGTGATTTCCGAAAATTATGAATCATGTTTATTTTCAAAACACAATGGAATAACAATTTTCATTTCAAAAACAGAATCTTGAGACAAAATAATTTATTTATAAACCTCACTTTTAGCCAACCTCAGTCAGATCTACACTCATTACCCATTACTCACTGCTCTATTATACGAAGTCGAGAAAAATATGAAACTAGAAACTATAAGAATTCACAACAATCTATGGAAAACACAAATAACATAAATTTTATTTGAAACCATGGAAGTTAATACATAGCGAAATGATTAACATCGGAAGTACTAACAGTACAATAAACACAATATGAGGCATACAATCTTCAATCGGTTGGCCCACCATAGAAACAACCACACCCACCAACCCAACAATAGCAAAAGCCACCATAGGATGAAGCACCTTGATTATTCTGCATCATAAATACAACAAAATATTAAAAGCTATATCGAGACCTATAATTGAACATAAACAAGATTTTATTCCACTTTCATTAAAGGTTACATCGACACACAACAAAACTACATTCTAACCACACTAGCCCGAGATCCTCACCCCAAAATCTTATCCACATTTATCGCTAAAATCGTGAGAGGTACGATGAACACCAAGGATGCGATGTAGTAATCGGAGTTTTCATCAGGGAAGAAGGCCAAATAAGCGGCGACGAAAACAATGTATACGATGGCAAGGAAAATGACAAGCGGCGGCATGGTGTAATTTTTTTTCGGAGAAGATGAAGCTGAATGAAAAGGATGGGGCGGAAAAGTGAAAAAGGAAAAAGGTGGGTAGGATATTTATAGAAAAAGATAAATAGGGAATATAAGTGGAGAAAGTACCCGTTATTTTACTATTCACGATCATTAAATTTCAAATCACTACCACTAAAAATCCCCTAGTCTCGACTGTTAGAACACTGAACATTAAGTGCTGCATACTTTCTACTCTCGGCCGTTACTTTCACTATTCGTAGCTTATAAATTAAATTATTAACCAAACATTGGAATTTATTTCCTCTAGTACAAATAAATCTAGTTGAATCTCGCATCTTTAATATTCAAATAAGAAATCACTCGACAACATCTTATAAATTAAATTATTAACCAAACATTGGAATTTATTTCCTCTAGTACAAATAAATCTAGTTGAATCTCGCATCTTTAATATTCAAATAAGAAATCTCTCGACAACATCTTCCATAAACTCTCACCTCAGAACACCACATTTTTCAACACCTATCACGGACTGAACTTCGGGACGAAGTTCAAAATTGAGGGGTAGATACTGTAAGATCCTACGAAAATCCGTTATGATAATCTTTGCTAATTAATAATAACCTCGACTTACCGTCTAACAACACCCATTTTTATGGGGAAATTTAAATTTTTCTTGTTATATTATTTTCACCACAACACGATATCATAACAATTGCCGAATGTCAACACTAGACCACATCTTATACTACGAAACGTAATTACTTCACAAGGATTTAAATTTCACAAATCGCCATTTACTCTAACTATTTCATACTCGTTTACAACTTACTCTAATTATAAAAATTACACTAACTAAAATGTGACTACCCAAAATTTACTCTAAGCATATTCTACTCCTTGCTCTAAACTAATTAAGCTACACCCCAACTGGACCCTCAGCCCAACACCACCATACATGCCACACAAGCCCAACTTAAAAACCAATTCATTACATTTAGAACCCGATATAACATTTTATTCCTAAAACATGTTCTGATTCGACATATACTACATATTGGCTAATAAACTACATTGAATCTATATAATATCTATACAAATGACACTATGATTGCCCCATGTGAGTGATACTCGATTTCAATCTCATTCGACATTTTCTTATTTAACAAATTGCATGCATCATTCCTTAATACATTACTCCCTTCGATCACCACAAAGACCAGGAAACATAACCCTTTTAATCTCCATGTAATCAACAAAGACACCCCAAGATGCCATGCAAACATGTCTTATCCCATTCGACCACTCAACCCATGCTTCTTAAGAACTGAGCACAGACTTGTCCCCTTTTTCCATTGACTGACCTCAAAACTAAAACACATGCCTACTATTCCTTCTTGGTTCGATACCCACATAGCCCATACATGCCTCCTTCTCTCATTTGGCCAACACAAAATACCGTCACTAACAACTGTAAGTTGCATATATTCAGTCCACATTCACACAGTTACAATCACCACAATTTAAAAACTCAAAAACAAATATAGTTACTTTGTTGTACTTACTATCGAGCCACAATATGGAGTAAAAGAAGCTTACTCGGTTCCCTTCAAATCTACTAAGCTATATTTATATCAAGAGCTACTGTCAAGAGAGTTCAAGGGTCGTAGGTTGTGTCCACAGTTCATTCCATTGTGTCAAACTCCTTTCACTCGAGCCTACTTGTAAGACTTCATACGACTCTCTTCTATGTTACATACACATTTTAATATCGAACTAAAAGACTCATTAGACGAGCTAGAGTACACTTTAACATGTTAAGAAAATCGACACATATATAATGGGAAAACAAGAGATTAAGCTAGTATGCTAGTTCCATTCTTAAAACACAATAAGAAGTACAAACGTGTGAAGAATCTATACAAACAAACAGCAAAAGACAAATGCTACCTAAGATATTTCTTCTATCCACCAAAACATGCCACCTCTCCTGAGCACAAACAGTAGTGACCAATAATTGATTCGAAGACTTTGATAGTCAAGACATGTGTAAATATCTTAAAAACCTCTATATAACACATACGTATTCACATGTATATGCACAACCCATTCCGTCTTCACCACAGCAGACCATCATTCTAACTCTCTCTCTCTCACCAAAAATACCTCAAAAAGTTCAAGAATCCTCTGGCTCATATTAGGAAGCAAGCGAGTAAAGAGGATATACGTATAAAACGTATGCTTGACTATAGCAAGTGGGTCGTTATCCCTTGTGCTCATCCGATCCTTACAGCTTCTTCACCACCTTCAAGGTGTAGTAAGTGTCCATACTCTCTTTGCTTTCAATTCTCACGTACACAACCATACATGCATCATATAGCTATGTCACTCGTGCATGTCATACTTTTCTTTGCATATGACCACGTCAAAATGAAATAAAGAGCTCCATATGAAGAGCAAAACTTAACTAGGATTACAGTAGACCACTCATGCTCAAGTACACGAGTCCACGCATCATTTAAACATTTCACACGAACACCCATATAGTTACATATATATTTTACGCGTACGTCATTTTATGTAACCCACAAGGATGCGACTTGCCTCCACTGTGGAAGACTTAGAGGTCGTCACTCACACCTCACACACCACACTCACATTTAAAGATTCATAATAGGCACTATTCGAAAGTACGTAAACTCTAAATCACACGTTAGGACTTAAACTGGAAAACACAAATATACTCCAAGGGTTTTGTACACAGAAAACAGTCCCAAGTAACCTTCAAAATAATTCCACACCTCACGATATAATTTAATAACCATGCCCTCTCTTTACACAAACCATTTCACCACGTAACTAACTACACTTTCATTTAAAAATCTTGTAAAAATAAGCGCGTTACAATCATGTCGAACTAGTCACAGAAATACTAAATCACCTTTAGAAAATATGACCCAAAAATCATTTCGATAATGGACTTAGATAAGGCCCAATAAGATTTTGCGTATAACCAGTCCAGTGGGCCCAGAAAATATATTTTCAGAATCACAAAAATAATCCAAGAACAGGCCCAAAACAATTTTACATGCCCTCGCCTCTAAAATATTAAATGGGCTTTAAGATAGTTCGTTGTGCGGCCCATTTGTACAAAAATAAGCTCTTTTATGAAATAGGCACTTGAAATAAGTTAAAATGAACTTAATAAAGTTATAGAAATTTTCAGAATATTTTTCCGTCATTTTTATGCAAAAAGGACTAAAAATGTAACGCGACCTAACCGGAAGGACTAAAACTGCCAACTGCAAAAACTATGGACTAAAGCTGTTAAAACAGGTTATAAAGGACTTAAATTGACATACCTTTGGACTTCAAGCCGTATATGGATAAATGGACAAATTTTGGACTATTATGGACTTTGGACTTAACCGAGGACTAACGACGTAACGCAATCGCAGTTAGACTAGAAAGTATAAAATCTGAAAAGGACAAGGACCTATTTAATTTCACTTGACATTCTTAGTTTATTTCATTTTTCACCCTTCATTTCATATGCATGTTTCATTTTAAGTTATGCATTATTAAAGTTTCGCTATTAGAAATTTAGTAACTTCATTTGTATATCATTTTAGCATATTTTGAGAAAGTAATATTTTTGGAATCAAGATAATATTATAGATATATCATATTTTTAACTTGAGGCATTTTAAGCATATCACACACTCACATCACCGATCAAATCGCTATACGATTTATCCTTTCCACATTCATTATTAGTAGTAAGTTAGACTCTTAGACTTCGCTTATACTCAGGTTTCGTATCGAAGACGTTTCCGTGATCGTTTCCATAGATCTAATAATTATATCTTTCCAGACGCGCTCCAGGTGAGTCGTGGCCCCTACTCTTTTAATGCTTGTTTTAATAACTCTTTGGGGGAGATACATGCTTCAAACTATATTTAATTACTTGAACAAACACTTTAAGAAACTTTCACGTTTTACCGTGAGTCGTGGCCCCTACTTTTAACTCTTGTTTTAATAACTCTTTTGGGGGAGATACATGCTTTAACTGTTTTAAGTTACTTATATAAAACTCTCATGATTTACTCAAAATCATCCACTATGCTTACATGTTTGAATCATACTTGAAAGGAATACATGCTCATTATATGTGCAAATTGTCTGTTTAGCTTAAACACGGAACTTGGAAGATAACATTTTTAAGCTACTTGATGTAATATGACACTGAGACTCATTGTATGCATTCATGTGACAAATGAATGTACTGCTACTTTAATATGATATTTCTACATTTCACTATAAATAATTGCCAAGACTAAAATTACGCATGATTCACCTATATTGCCTAAGCACCCCTTTATTGCCATAAAGTCCCTTGATCATGAGCCATTAATCACTGCGGTGAGCGCGAATATAGTGAACAGCTTCGAAACCTGTTAAAGGCTGACGACCTATCCCACTAAATACTGTGACGGAATGCCTACATGGTTAGTCGTATTTAGTCGCGATGCACTATATTTGAGAAAAATAGGAATTGGCAAGTTACCTATTAACATGAGGGCTATAAAAACCCATCAGTAACCCTGGTGGGGCACCGCCGTTTTACGGTACTCTGTTAACGTTTTGCGTGTCATGAGGCTTAGGGCAATATAACTTTATGAATATATGAATGTTTCATATATATCCTAGGATACAGCTGTATTTAGCAGACCACCACTTTACACTGATAGATTTCAGACTCTAAGTTACTCTTCCCACTATGTGATATGATTTTTTTGAATCCTGTACTTGAACTTTAATTGCTAGCGTATGTGATTTAAATGAGAATTCTACAAAAGACAACTCAAAATGCTTAGTATATCGTTACGTTTAAAAGTTGACTCAATAATCTAATTCGAGCGTATAACAACGTAGCTCAACTTCATTATTAATATGAAACTTATGATTTTGAAGATCATACATGATTCGCTTGTGGATTTTTATACAACACAACTTGTTAATTATTTCATGAAGAATTATTATTTACTTCGAAAATCATTATACACCTTTCAAAGAAAGTTCTTTTCGATTAAACTCCACGAACTCACCAACCATTGTGTTGACGTTTTAAGCATGTCTTTATCTCAGGTTCACAATGAGCACGGATGGTACGGAGAAGCACGGACAATTATGAAGGCTATAAATATCATTCGAAAACCTATTTAATAAACTTTGGAACCACTGGGGACCTTATTTTGTAAACTCTGATATTCGAATGATAAATCTTTTAAAACGACCAAATTAGTGATCGTTTTCTACTATTCAACTGTTGTGCCATGAAGTAACACCCAAATTAAATTCCGCTGCACATCACGAAATTGGGGGTGTTACAGATTGGTATCAGAGCTACAGTTATAGAGAAACGGGTCTAAATGAGGTCCGAACTATAACTACTTTTACAAACAAAACCTTTTATAGCCTTTCGCTCTCCGTGCTTACCATCCGCCAGATGCTTATGTGACTTTTAGATAGTTTTGCTTCCCCAACACTCTAATATATTGATGTATATACTCACCAACTATTTCGAGTACTGTACCAACCACCTTTAATTATCTTATACGTATCTTCATAGATGCGAGTGAAATAAACTTTACTGTATTCCCGGAAAATCCGCGCATGGATATTGTGTGGATTGGTACGAGTGTTAAAGCAGAACTTCTTAAGTAAGATGGTTTACAATGTCTTTATTTGAATGATTGGGATGCCTTTTGTTTAAATAAAGAAATTGTAAAGCGCTGAACCATAAGTTTATATTTCCTCATTTACATTGTTTGGGACGCCTCTCTATGTAAATAACGAATTATAAATAAGTGGGCTTATTTTATCTGTAAGGGCACTAGTATGAAACCAATAATCACAAAAAATTCATCAAACACACAGCATAACTTCCATTAGAAACCATAATTATTAATACATAATGATATAATTAGCATTGGTAATGCTAACATTACTATGAAAGGCATAACATCCTCAATCGATTGACCCGTTATACCCATGAAAAACACCACTACACCAGCAAGAACAAGAACCACGACTGGGTTCAACACCTCAAATATCCTGTACAACAAGAATACACAAGTTATAAATGCAATAAAACACTAATACATGATGTTACCATACGAGTTCAAAGCAACACTCTCATCATAACACTATCTCTTACTATTCTAGCCACTTGCATTAACTATTCCTCACACCAGGACAAACAAGATTTTCATCCCTAAAAGCCGGGATTCAGCAATTTTCTTTACTTACACCAAATCCTTACTCGAATATCTCTGTGTAAGAGTCTATTATCAACAAAACTCTTTTGTTTAATGGGTGAGTTACCCGCACAGATTCTTGCAATTAGAAACCATGTGAAAATGCATAAAAGAATAACACTAGTTATCCCAAAGGAATTTTTTTTTCCAAGTTATGTTAACTGGGAAATAGCAAAATTTCACATAAGATTTCAATAACTTCATCCACTATTAAGACACTATGAACTACACCATGGCTCTACTCATCCCTTTAACGTTGTGAATTTCATGATGCTTCCCCTAAACCCCCAGACATTGTATGTACAATGGTCTCAAAATTCTTCGTAACCTTACGTCTTACCACTTTGAATTTACCACAAAACTTTAGTGGTCTCTATTTTCTTAGCAAACATTGTAAGTAAATATAGTGGCCTCTACTTTTCTTGAACACTGTAGTGTATACAGTAACCTCTATATTTCAATCTCAGGCACTATAAATTCTACAGTAATCACAATAAAAATTCAAAACACCATATTATTCAAATAAACCTGATAGAAATACTTAAACGTTACAAACGATACTGGATTAAAACATCACATAAACCTAAGCCTAGACTTCAAAGGTAGTCCGGATGATCCCAGGTCTGAGAGTTGTTGGAATAATAACCGTCATCATAAGGATCGAAGCTTGCCAACTTCTCTGCTTCCCATTGAGCTTCCAACCTGCCCAGATCCCGCTCCATGTCAGAAGTCCAACCATCATCATCAACTGCCACATTCTCCTCGAAACTTGGCTAGAAATGATCCAGATAAGGCAAATGTTGTTGTTGCACAACCACCCTTGGTGTAAATGAACTTGATGCACCTTGTTGAAATTGTGGTTGTGGTTGCTGTTGTGGTGGTGGTGGATTTTGTTGTTGTTGTTGTTGTTGTTGTTGTTGTTGTTGTTGTTGTAGTTGTTGTTGTTGTTGTCGTTGATGTTCAACCCTAGCAGCTTCAACATTCTCTTCCAAACTCCAACGGATCTTGTTGGAAATCTGGTCATCTATCTGATGAACACAAGCCCACAGCGATTCGATGACAGCAGCATCCTTACAAGATTCATCATACAAAAATGTGTCGATCACATACTTCCTACCATCTGAAATGTCTGTGCACATGGCGTAGCTTTCCCTAAGTCGTCGTTTCAGTTGTTTCGTAGCCTCAAACTGCAAAATGACCTTCACAATAGCATTCTGACGATCCACGTCACTACCCTCAGTTTCTGCCTTAATATACAGTTGAATTTGTTCAGCGGTATGTGGTAACTTACAAACCATTGATTTTGTGTGTATGGATAACACGAGCGTGCCGATGGTATTTATAAGGGTTTGAAAAATACTTTCCAATTATTTTATTCTAAGAAATATACCCGTTCGTATTCAAACGGTAAAAATTTGCGTCTACTAAAAACTAGCAACTAGTTCTAGAATACGTGGTAAAAATTCTGCTTTGATTCTCGCATTTCAACACAAAAGGAAGGAACAAATCGCGTTAAACACGCCGCACCATGATTTAAAAACCATGAACACGCCACATACAAATAACACTTTCTATACGATTTGACTACTCATCCTCTAGGAAATTATGAACCTCCTAACACCCTCTCGAAACTTTCAGGCATTATACGAGATTTCGATAATCTAGAAACTACCTCATAACCATATATGTCATAACACGTGTGTTCAACATTTTATATTCAACAAACAAAACTCACCCTTAAAGTGTTTGGGCCTCAGCCCATAGCTACAGTACCCTAACGCACCTTTGTTTATCATTGGACAAACTTAGAACCAATTCTGTATTGTCACTAAAAATTTAATCTAACAAGTTTTTCTTTACCAAAAGTTAAAGTTTAACAACTATCTTTACATTCATCAAGTTCTCATCCGAAACCCTCATTGTTAAAAATCTATTATTACAAACTCTTTGTTTAAACGAATAGACTACCCCATAAATTTGTGATTTCCGAAAATTTTGAATCATGTTTATTTTCAAAACACAATGGAATAACAATTTTCATTTCAAAAACAGAATCTTGAGACAAAATAATTTATTTATAAACCTCACTTTTAGCCAACCTCAGTCAGATCTACACTCATTACCCATTACTCACTGCTCTATTATACGAAGTCGAGAAAAATATGAAACTAGAAACTATAAGAATTCACAACAATCTATGGAAAACACAAATAACATAAATTTTATTTGAAACCATGGAAGTTAATACATAGCGAAATGATTAACATCGGAAGTACTAACAGTACAATAAACACAATATGAGGCATACAATCTTCAATCGGTTGGCCCACCATAGAAACAACCACACCCACCAACCCAACAATAGCAAAAGCCACCATAGGATGAAGCACCTTGATTATTCTGCATCATAAATACAACAAAATATTAAAAGCTATATCGAGACCTATAATTGAACATAAACAAGATTTTATTCCACTTTCATTAAAGGTTACATCGACACACAACAAAACTACATTCTAACCACACTAGCCCGAGATCCTCACCCCAAAATCTTATCCACATTTATCGCTAAAATCGTGAGAGGTACGATGAACACCAAGGATGCGATGTAGTAATCGGAGTTTTCATCAGGGAAGAAGGCCAAATAAGCGGCGACGAAAACAATGTATACGATGGCAAGGAAAATGACAAGCGGCGGCATGGTGTAATTTTTTTTCGGAGAAGATGAAGCTGAATGAAAAGGATGGGGCGGAAAAGTGAAAAAGGAAAAAGGTGGGTAGGATATTTATAGAAAAAGATAAATAGGGAATATAAGTGGAGAAAGTACCCGTTATTTTACTATTCACGATCATTAAATTTCAAATCACTACCACTAAAAATCCCCTAGTCTCGACTGTTAGAACACTGAACATTAAGTGCTGCATACTTTCTACTCTCGGCCGTTACTTTCACTATTCGTAGCTTATAAATTAAATTATTAACCAAACATTCGAATTTATTTCCTCTAGTACAAATAAATCTAGTTGAATCTCGCATCTTTAATATTCAAATAAGAAATCTCTCGACAACATCTTCCATAAACTCTCACCTCAGAAAACCACATTTTTCAACACCTATCACGGACTGAACTTCGGGACGAAGTTCAAAATTGAGGGGTAGATACTGTAAGATCCTACGAAAATCCGTTATGATAATCTTTGCTAATTAATAATAACCTCGACTTACCGTCTAACAACACCCATTTTTATGGGGAAATTTAAATTTTTCTTGTTATATTATTTTCACCACAACACGATATCATAACAATTGCCGAATGTCAACACTAGACCACATCTTATACTACGAAACGTAATTACTTCACAAGGATTTAAATTTCACAAATCGCCATTTACTCTAACTATTTCATACTCGTTTACAACTTACTCTAATTATAAAAATTACACTAACTAAAATGTGACTACCCAAAATTTACTCTAAGCATATTCTACTCCTTGCTCTAAACTAATTAAGCTACACCCCAACTGGACCCTCAGCCCAACACCACCATACATGCCACACAAGCCCAACTTAAAAACCAATTCATTACATTTAGAACCCGATATAACATTTTATTCCTAAAACATGTTCTGATTCGACATATACTACATATTGGCTAATAAACTACATTGAATCTATATAATATTTATACAAATGACACTATGATTGCCCCATGTGAGTGATACTCGATTTCAATCTCATTCGACATTTTCTTATTTAACAAATTGCATGCATCATTCCTTAATACATTACTCCCTTCGATCACCACAAAGACCCGGAAATATAACCCTTTTAATCTCCATGTAATCAACAAAGACACCCCAAGATGCCATGCAAACATGTCTTATCCCATTCGACCACTCAACCCATGCTTCTTAAGAACTGAGCACAGACTTGTCCCCTTTTTCCATTGACTGACCTCAAAACTAAAACACATGCCTACTATTCCTTCTTGGTTCGACACCCACATAGCCCATACATGCCTCCTTCTCTCATTTGGCCAACACAAAATACCGTCACTAACAACTGTAAGTTGCATATATTCAGTCCACATTCACACAGTTACAATCACCACAATTTAAAAACTCAAAAACAAATATAGTTACTTTGTTGTACTTACTATCGAGCCACAATATGGAGTAAAAGAAGCTTACTCGGTTCCCTTCAAATCTACTAAGCTATATTTATATCAAGAGCTACTGTCAAGAGAGTTCAAGGGTCGTAGGTTGTGTCCACAGTTCATTCCATTGTGTCAAACTCCTTTCACTCGAGCCTACTTGTAAGACTTCATACGACTCTCTTCTATGTTACATACACATTTTGATATCAAACTAAAAGACTCATTAGACGAGCTAGAGTACACTTTAACATGTTAAGAAAATCGACACATATATAATGGGAAAACAAGAGATTAAGCTAGTATGCTAGTTCCATTCTTAAAACACAATAAGAAGTACAAACGTGTGAAGAATCTATACAAACAAACAGCAAAAGACAAATGCTACCTAAGATATTTCTTCTATCCACCAAAACATGCCACCTCTCCTGAGCACAAACAGTAGTGACCAATAATTGATTCGAAGACTTTGATAGTCAAGACATGTGTAAATATCTTAAAAACCTCTATATAACACATACGTATTCACATGTATATGCACAACCCATTCCGTCTTCACCACAGCAGACCATCATTCTAACTCTCTCTCTCTCACCAAAAATACCTCAAAAAGTTCAAGAATCCTCTGGCTCATATTAGGAAGCAAGCGAGTAAAGAGGATATACGTATAAAACGTATGCTTGACTATAGCAAGTGGGTCGTTATCCCTTGTGCTCATCCGATCCTTACAGCTTCTTCACCACCTTCAAGGTGTAGTAAGTGTCCATACTCTCTTTGCTTTCAATTCTCACGTACACAACCATACATGCATCATATAGCTATGTCACTCGTGCATGTCATACTTTTCTTTGCATATGACCACGTCAAAATGAAATAAAGAGCTCCATATGAAGAGCAAAACTTAACTAGGATTACAGTAGACCACTCATGCTCAAGTACACGAGTCCACGCATCATTTAAACATTTCACACGAACACCCATATAGTTACATATATATTTTACGCGTACGTCATTTTATGTAACCCACAAGGATGCGACTTGCCTCCACTGTGGAAGACTTAGAGGTCGTCACTCACACCTCACACACCACACTCACATTTAAAGATTCATAATATGCACTATTCGAAAGTACGTAAACTCTAAATCACACGTTAGGACTTAAACTGGAAAACACAAATATACTCCAAGGGTTTTGTACACAGAAAACAGTCCCAAGTAACCTTCAAAATAATTCCACACCTCACGATATAATTTAATAACCATGCCCTCTCTTTACACAAACCATTTCACCACGTAACTAACTACACTTTCATTTAAAAATCTTGTAAAAATAAGCGCGTTACAATCATGTCGAACTAGTCACAGAAATACTAAATCACCTTTAGAAAATATGACCCAAAAATCATTTCGATAATGGACTTAGATAAGGCCCAATAAGATTTTGCGTATAACCAGTCCAGTGGGCCCAGAAAATATATTTTCAGAATCACAAAAATAATCCAAGAACAGGCCCAAAACAATTTTACATGCCCTCGCCTCTAAAATATTAAATGGGCTTTAAGATAGTTCGTTGTGCGGCCCATTTGTACAAAAATAAGCTCTTTTATGAAATAGGCACTTGAAATAAGTTAAAATGAACTTAATAAAGTTATAGAAATTTTCAGAATATTTTTCCGTCATTTTTATGCAAAAAGGACTAAAAATGTAACGCGACCTAACCGGAAGGACTAAAACTGCCAACTGCGAAAACTATGGACTGAAGTTGTTAAAACAGGTTATAAAGGACTTAAATTGACATACCTTTGGACTTCAAGCCGTATATGGATAAATGGACAAATTTTGGACTATTATGGACTTTGGACTTAACCGAGGACTAACGACGTAACGCAATCGCAGTTAGACTAGAAAGTATAAAATCTGAAAAGGACAAGGACCTATTTAATTTCACTTGACATTCTTAGTTTATTTCATTTTTCACCCTTCATTTCATATGCATGTTTCATTTTAAGTTATGCATTATTAAAGTTTCGCTATTAGAAATTTAATAACTTCATTTGTATATCATTTTAGCATATTTTGAGAAAGTAATATTTTTGGAATCAAGATAATATTATAGATATATCATATTTTTAACTTGAGGCATTTTAAGCATATCACACACTCACATCACCGATCAAATCGCTATACGATTTATCCTTTCCACATTCATTATTAGTAGTAAGTTAGACTCTTAGACTTCGCTTATACTCAGGTTTCGTATCGAAGACGTTTCCGTGATCGTTTCCATAGATCTAATAATTATATCTTTCCAGACGCGCTCCAGGTGAGTCGTGACCCCTACTCTTTTAATGCTTGTTTTAATAACTCTTTGGGGGAGATACATGCTTCAAACTATATTTAATTACTTGAACAAACACTTTAAGAAACTTTCACGTTTTACCGTGAGTCGTGGCCCCTACTTTTAACTCTTGTTTTAATAACTCTTTTGGGGGAGATACATGCTTTAACTGTTTTAAGTTACTTATATAAAACTCTCATGATTTACTCAAAATCATCCACTATGCTTACATGTTTGAATCATACTTGAAAGGAATACATGCTCATTATATGTGCAAATTGTCTGTTTAGCTTAAACACGGAACTTGGAAGATAACATTTTTAAGCTACTTGATGTAATATGACACTGAGACTCATTGTATGCATTCATGTGACAAATGAATGTACTGCTACTTTAATATGATATTTCTACATTTCACTATAAATAATTGCCAAGACTAAAATTACGCATGATTCACCTATATTGCCTAAGCACCCCTTTATTGCCATAAAGTCCCTTGATCATGAGCCATTAATCACTGCGGTGAGCGCGAATATAGTGAACAGCTTCAAAACCTGTTAAAGGCTGACGACCTATCCCACTAAATACTGTGACGGAATGCCTACATGGTTAGTCGTATTTAGTCGCGATGCACTATATTTGAGAAAAATAGGAATTGGCAAGTTACCTATTAACATGAGGGCTATAAAAACCCATCAGTAACCCTGGTGGGGCACCGCCGTTTTACGGTACTCTGTTAACGTTTTGCGTGTCATGAGGCTTAGGGCAATATAACTTTATGAATATATGAATGTTTCATATATATCCTAGGATACAGCTGTATTTAGCAGACCACCACTTTACACTGATAGATTTCAGACTCTAAGTTACTCTTCCCACTATGTGATATGATTTTTTTGAATCCTGTACTTGAACTTTAATTGCTAGCGTATGTGATTTAAATGAGAATTCTACAAAAGACAACTCAAAATGCTTAGTATATCGTTATGTTTAAAAGTTGACTCAATAATCTAATTCGAGCGTATAACAACGTAGCTCAACTTCATTATTAATATGAAACTTATGATTTTGAAGATCATACATGATTCGCTTGTGGATTTTTATACAACACAACTTGTTAATTATTTCATGAAGAATTATTATTTACTTCGAAAATCACTATACACCTTTCAAAGAAAGTTCTTTTCGACTAAACTCCACGAACTCACCAACCATTGTGTTGACGTTTTAAGCATGTCTTTATCTCAGGTTCACAATGAGCACGGATGGTACGGAGAAGCACGGACAATTATGAAGGCTATAAATATCATTCGAAAACCTATTTAATAAACTTTGGAACCACTGGGGACCTTATTTTGTAAACTCTGATATTCGAATGATAAATCTTTTAAAACGACCAAATTAGTGATCGTTTTCTACTATTCAACTGTTGTGCCATGAAGTAACACCCAAATTAAATTCCGCTGCACATCACGAAATTGGGGGTGTTACGATTAGATATGATATGATTTGTGATGTTCTGTTGCCCGAGCTTCTGTATCTATATCCCTAGCCATGGAGGTACCATGGCCATGTCATTGAGGCACCAATGGCATGACACTTTCTGTGGAGGTGTGATTGATCCACGGCGTCCCCATTTGATATGATATGATATGTGATCACTTGGCCATTATGATATGTGTATATGCCTGTCATGAGCAAGTGTATATATATGATTTGTTTTGCAGGGGGCGTATGTATGCATCATAGATTCTGTTTTGTTATGTTCTGGATATGATTAGTGATTGGTTGGTGTGTGCCATGCACCCCATTTCACTTCTGGGAGCTAGCTACTCCATTTTGTACTTATGATTTGACGGATATATGGATATGATATGATGTGATTATGTGACTAAGCATGTGGCATGCTTTCTAAGCTCGTGGGCATTTCTGTTCTGTTCTGTTATATGATTAATATTCTCTGTTTGATTCCATTGACTTCATTATGATCTCCTTATGTTTCGCTATGGTTTGCTTCTTATGGTATATGACATTTTGTTCAGTTGATCCTTGATCTCTTATTCGTTTGGCAGATGATATTCATTCAGCAGGAGCTTATGTTCCTTTTCCCTATACTTATATATGTTCAATTATTCGTTTTGTTTATATCTGTTCACTGGGCTTTTTAAGCTCAACCGCATTTCTTTTCCTGCGGCAGATTTTAGGTTGGAAGTTGGGTTTGAGTGAAGAGTGCATAGGAGCTCTTAGTGGACCACCCTAACAATAGATACCCATTTGCTTCTGGATTAGATTTGGATTCATCTTCAGTTAGATATAGTTTGGATTTGTATTTAGTTTTGGAACTCACTATGTCTAGAATTAGTATTTCGTTATTATATTGGAATACCTTTGCAATCATTATGTTTATAAGTCTTCCGCTTGCGTTTGTATGTTCTGATTGACACCATAATGTGGCATTTTGACCCTTGTCGGGTTGGGGTGTTACATGAAATTTACCTTGTCATCACAATCTCGCTAAGGTCTCACTTAGGCTAAATAGTGACTTCAAGTGTTCCTTATAATTAGATAACATAGACTTAAATTAAAGGGTACTAGTTTTGATGTATGTAATCAAAAAATTATGTATGAAGAAGCATGCATACAACTTCATAACATAGGTTTTAATAAAAAAACTTTTTATTTACCAATTCACTAAGATTAAATTAACAAAGTTTTGATTGAGGTATTGGGTTCACCAATCAAAGAATTTACCTTTAATTATCGTCCATTATATCGTACTTTTGCATAAGTCCAAAGACTTAGTGTTTCGAATAATTACCACAAAGTAGCGCATGTAATTAAAGCTAATCCACCCTTAAGATGATTTTGTACCAATAAATAGTCGTACTAGGTAGCTCCAATTTGACGCACAAAGAAGCGGAGAAACAAAGGTTAGCATAAAGCTATTAAAAACCCGTTTCTTTAAGGTCACAGTTTAATGTGTACCCTCCTAAAACTCCTCTTATAGTTTGTCACAATTGGGTGAGCCGTTCTTACTATTGGTATAAAATTCATCACTCAATTAAACTAATGAAAATTTAACTCTTCAAAACCAAATCATATTGCACCATTATTTAGTCCGTATTATTTTTCTATTCAAAATTACCCTTTGTTTATAAACATGTCAAACAAAATAAACAAACAAGTAATAACAAAAAAATAACACTTAAATAATGCACATATAACATAACAATTAATGTATGCAAACAATTAGCCACATGCAAACTAATTCGATAAAATCTATTAATAATCAATTCTAGGTTAAATAATGCATATATTAACTATGGTTCTCACTTACAAAGGCAAGTGAAACACATGCATTGACGAATCAATTGCGTAAACCATAGCTAAAAAATATGCCATATTGCACATAATTGATTAATTAATTAATTGGAGTCTTCCCCAATTCGAGATTATCAATTAAATACATGTGTAAAACTTAACAATTAATTCATATAGACAAAATTCCATGACAAAACATGCACGTTCTATCATGGATATCACATAACAATTATAGATAATAAGTTACAAGATCGCATACAATTAACACGTAATTATATCATGCAATCCTAGGGTTTCTAATTCAACTAAAACAAAACATTTTTTTTTATTATTATTATAAGGCAATCGCCCCCCCCCCCCCTAAATTTAGGGTTTCAAATTTTCTTAAACCCTAAAATTCGTCATATATAATTAAACACAATCAAAGATTCATTTTTTTTACGTGTTTTGCTAATTAATTACATATTAATACAAGGCTCGTGATGCCACTGTTTGAATTTAATGACATGACAATCATAATTAAACACATAAAGCATCAAAGAATAGCGGAAGCATATAAGATCATAACATGTAAACTAATTAACCAAACATAAAAGTATACATACCTTTTGATTCTAGCAAAGCAAGAATCAATTCGAAGCTAGCAATTGAGAAGAACCCTAACTAGGGTTTATATGGATTATAAGAATTGCCCCTTACCGTTTTTGCAATTCAATCCAAGATACTAACAATAGTGTGTTAGTACCACGTTCTTATACACACGTACTATAACGAATTAAAGTAATGCTAGTTAAAGAACACAAAATTAAACCAAACGTTTTGTTTAAACAAAAAGAGTCGATCGAACCCTTACAAGGGTGTTTGTACGATTGGCCAAGGAAAAACAAAGAGAGAAAACAAAGTTTTAGGGTTATGTGTGTGCACAAGAGATACAAAACAATAAGCCTTGCCTTTGTTTATATAGGGAGAGTAACTTGGATAACAAGTTGGACTAGGAATAGGAATTCCTACCCCTAGCCGATCGGCCCTAAACCCAAAGAGGATTTCCAGATCTTTCTTGACTTTCCAATTATTCACTCATAATTCTTTCATTTAATTAGTTAACGGTCGTTAGTCAATATCCGTTAATTACTAACGGTCGTTATGTATTTTGTGTAATAAATAATTAAATATAACATTTTATATATAATTATTATTCTTTAATTCTCATACGTAAAGCGTGCAATCCCGTGGTCTTGAGTTCGATCCTAACATACGACTATTATTTTATGTCCATAAACTAACACGTTTGTCTCTTTAACGGCCAAGGCCGATTCTAATCCTTAACTTTTTTAACCAGGTGTCCAAGCTAGGTAACTAGAACAGCAAGAACAACGATAACAACCACAACAAACATTTTTGTAATATACAACAAACGTGAGATTCAATACCAGAAAAAAGTTTGACAACAAAAAAAAAAAGGTGAAACCTTAAAAAATCAAGACTAACTTTCAGACACGTATTTCAGAAGGGATAAATTTGCAAATTTTTTGCAATGTTCCTTAAAGTGGTTAGAGTGCTACGTGCACTGAGCCATAAGCGCGGGTTATAGGCGTCGTCGCGTCAACTTTTACCATATAATATTCTTATAACCCAAAACTAAAAAAACACCATCCTCAAAACATTCATATAAACACACAACAAAAAACCCAACTAACTCCACTTTTACACTTACAAAAGTAAATTGATAACTCCCGTTGTAGTCATGGCGACCATGACGTCTTTATAGGCACTAATGTGGGCCTATAACGTGCCTATACTTTGATAGTTTGATGTATTGTGACTTCTTAGACTCTTTCTTCGACGGTCAGTTAACTTAGCGTGAACATTTTCTTTCACACATTGTCCCTGAGCCAGTACGCATAAATCTATCTAATCTTACGGGATATCAACATTTTTTTTAAATCCATAAACACTTTAGTCCAAACCGGCCCAAAAATAGGTCCAAACAAAATGGGCTCACACCCAAATCCACCTTTTATTATCACACATCAATAAAACCCTAACTCATTTTCATTTCCTCTTGTCACCCACATTTTTTTGCCGCCGTCTCCGTCAAAACCATGGTATCTCATTCTTCAGTTTACTACATTAGCTTTTTATATATTTTGTAAATATAATGTAATCTAATTTATTTGATAATGAAAATAATAGGGTATCGATCTAATTGCTGGTGGAAAAAGCAAGAGGACTAAAAGGAATGCTCCTCGTTCCGATGATATTTACCTTAAGCTCCTCGTCAAGGTTTGATTTCTTTCTTATTTTGAGACTTGTGGCTTATTTAAGTTTATTATGATATGATCAACTTCTAAAAGACCATTTGTCACACAAAATAAGCTGGAAAATTGAGGCTTATTAGCTGAAATCATATAAGCTCATAAGCCCACATATAAGCTTAAACAAACAGCCCCTAAATAGTACATCTCTCGTAATAAACTTTATGGAAGAGTTTTGGTTACTTATTTACAAAGAGCTTTTTTTTTAACTGATGTTTGTTTTCACATACTTGTCTTCATTCTGTGTTAATGTTTTATTATAAAATGTACGGTCATGTTTGCACACACTCCACTTTCACTGTTTTTTTAGTTAATTTAATGTTATACGTAGTTTGCGTATGATGTGTTATGTGTGTTTTATTCAAGTAGGGGGTGTTTGGGATTTTTCTAGTAAGCAGTTTTCAATAAGCATTTTTCTAGGTTTGGGAATATAAAAAAATATAAAAAAGAAAAAAAGGGGAAACGGGGTAAAATAATGGGTTTTTTTAATAATATAACGGAGTCAACGCCGTCAACCTTGCCAACTCAGCTAAAATCCTTGCAATGTGGATTGAGTACACAACATAGCAAAGATTAGTAATATTAGACCATTACTTAGCAAAATTAAAAGTTTGATACACACTCAGTAAAAAGTGGAAAGTTGGATACATTTAAAACTCATTATCCCAGATATATTTATTTTAAATTGCTTATTTGAGATGAAACTGAAGTTATCTTATTACAATTCCATGTAACTTGAAATCAATCCGTTATGATATGATGGAATTGAATATGTCTAAAGGGTTGTGTAGCATTCCACCGCTCAATCTCTCATTATGAGAGAGCTACCATTTTATTTTTTATTTCGATTAGATTAGTCTACTTTTAATATAACATTTCCATAAGTAACTAAACTTAGAAAGTTTATTATGTCAGATGTATTTTTTTGTTAGTTCATTTTTGTCGCCATACTTTTAGTTTAACATTAAATAAGTAATTAAAGTTCTAATGGGTCATAGTGAATGCTTAGGTGCCACTGGTTGTCCATTTTTTTTGTGCCTAGCTTAAATAACACTTGGATAACAAAATGTCATTTTTTTTCACACATTTCACAAAATGTCCCGTAAGATATATTGCATTAATGACTTTAGTTTGTTCTTTTTTCTTTTATTGGGAGACGTGTCACTTAGTCTAAGTCTTGTTTTCACCGTGTTATTTGAGTGGCACAATAAATTGGATGATGTGTGCCATTTTGGCATTTGGTATGTCCCATAAGAGTCTAGTTACTTATCTAATGTTAAATATAGTGTGACATGAAGGAACATTAAAAAAGGACATCTTTTATATGGAAGAGTTTGGTTGCTTGTTAGAATTAAATCGAAATTAGAGAACAAAATGAAAAATAGAAATATTTGTTTTCACACACTTTACCTGTAAACAACTTCACTGTGTGTCTGATTTTACTTAATTAAAGTCTTTTTACTGTGTTTGATTTCAATGTTTTAATGCCTGTTCTTCGTTGTGTGTGTTAATGTGTTTGTTTGTAATTTGGATCAGTTGTATCGTTTTCTGGTGAGGAGGACAGGAAGCAACTTCAATGCTGTGATTTTGAAGAGGCTTTTCATGAGCAAAGTTAACAAACCCCCAATTTCGCTATCTCGATTGACCCGTTACATGTCCGGCAAGGTATATCTAAGTTGATACATATTCGACGTTGTTTTTTCTTTGCTTAACTTTGTACGTTAGTAAAACTATAATGAATGGAGATGAGGATATTTAAAGCAAGATGCTACTAGTAGATACTAGATTACATTATCAGTTGAATTTGTGTCGCATTATAGTTGTGTCGCATTATAGTTGTGTCATGTCAATCAAAACTTTGTGGATGTGCACTTACTCTAATTTATTGCTACTTCAATAATCACAACCGATATTTAGACTTAAAGTCCTAAACTATCTAGTTTGAAACACCTTAAACGGACAACTGAGGTTCACTATAAAATGCTACTATGTATTACATATATCTGGCAATCTGGGAAGTTTTATAAGGGGGCTTGATTGTCTGTCATCTTCTTGGCTTTTTTATTGTGATATGTCATATTGTTTTGGTAGGACGACAAGATTGCTGTGATTGTTGGAACAGTCACAGATGATGTCAGAGTGGACGAAATCCCTTGTATGAAGGTCACTGCTTTGAGGTTCACCGAGACTGCTAGGGCCAGGATTGAGAAGGCTGGTGGAGAATGTTTGACTTTTGACCAGCTTGCCCTCCGAGCTCCTCTTGGCCAGAACACGGTACGCAAAATGTTCTATATTTTACTCAACTGAACATCAGTTTAGATGCTCTTATATTGTCTTAATGTTAAACTAAGCGAAGTAAACATAATGTTTGGATCATTGGTGCAGGTTCTTCTCAGAGGTCCAAAGAACTGCCGTGAGGCAAATAGGCACTTTGGAAAGGCTCCTGGTGTTCCACACAGCCACACCAAGCCATACGTGCGATCAAAGGGAAGGAAGTTTGAGAAGGCTAGAGGAAGGAGAAACAGCAGAGGCTTCAGGAACTAAGTTATCATTAATGACTAGACTTTTTGAGTTGATGGTTAAGTTTTCTAGATCTGGTTTTATGCTGCTGTTATTTGAGTTAAAGTTTTGCTATTATAATATTTGTTGGGAATATGTAGAATGGAGTTTTGTGTTTTAAGTTATCATCCAGATTTGTTCAATGGAGCTTAAATTTAATGGTTTTTCTTGGCTATCTAATCATTTATGCATCATTTATGCTTGTCTTTAGGATTTTCTATCTATTGCAATTGCACATTACTATTTTCAAAAATGTTTTAACAACCTAAAATGCAGTTGCACATTACAAGTGCCTTTTCAATGTTTAGTACTTCATATAAACATGATACGGCTTCTATTAGCGATGTCACCACTCACCATCACTTTGCCTCACAAAGCCGGGCATAAACTCTGGTGCTGTTAAGCTTTAACATTTGAGCAAAACCATATCAACCATCCATGCCAATAGAACGAAGACATAAATTGACCAAGTGCATCAATAATAAATAAATAAATAAATAAATAAAAATGAAAAACACAATTTCTTTAGACCATTTGCATTTACAAATATCAACGATTGTTACAAAAATCAACACTCATTGCAAAAATTCATGGGTGTCCTAAGACTTTACGAGACCTACCCTGATTCCGACAGTGACAATCAAGATAAACTTTTTAATGGTGGTACAAAAGCCTAGAGAAGGAATTCAGGAAATCACTTTCATTTGATTTGTTATTCTTGTCAAATATCACAATCATGATATAAATAGAAAATGAAAATAGGATGCGTTTGGTTTACTGCCATGAATCACAATATATATGAGTTTCGGTATTGAGTGAAATGACAATAGAATGAATCAGATGTATTATTTTTATTCTTGTTGTTTGGATTGATGAATTTGATACGGGTATCATTTTTTTCCTTATTTTGAATTTTTATTACCAACATGAAAAATTCCCCTTCAAAAAACTTTTCAAATGACACCGTATCACATAACAAAGTGTTCTTTTCAGATACTCCCTCCGTCCCTTTTTAAATGTTCACTTGGACTTTTTTTGGTCTTTCTTGTTCAACTTTGACCTTAAATACTTTTATGTGTGTTATATAATACTTGATGCAAAATATATGAATGGATTGGGTTTTAAAAGTATTTTCATTGGTATAATTTTCATCAAGTATTATATAACACAAACAAAATTATTTATGGTCAAAGTTGAATAATAAAGACCAAAAAAAGTCCAAGTGGACATTTAAAAAGGGACGGAGGGAGTAGTTCATAAATATACACCATCCAAAATAAGTGAATTGATAGAAAAATTGAAGATCTTGATTCAAATTAATATCTATTGTATATAACACTAAGACCACTTACAACGCATAACGTATTCTTGCGTTAAGGGGGAGATTTTGCACGTTAAACGCACGTTAACGTGCGTTAACTGTTGGAACGATTGTGGCGTTAACGCAGCGTTAAGGGCCACGTTAAACCCTTAACGCTGCGTTAAGCGTATAAAGTGTTTAAAAAAAAAAAAAATCATTTTCGCCCCCTGACAGCTCGATTTCTAGCCGCTTTTTTTTTTTTTTTTTTTTTTTTTTTTTTTTTCATTTAGGCCCCTAGTGTTTATAACCGTTTAATTACAAACGGCTAGTTAAAAAAAAAAAAAAAAAAAAAAAAATCAAATCCATTTTCACTCTCCTATAAATACCCATTTCACATCACATTTTTTTTCACACTTCCACAAATCAATACACTACATCTTACACTATCTTCTTCAACCTTGCACCAAAAAAAAAAAAAAAAAGTCCGGCTTCAACCTAAACGATGACGGCAAGGATACGTTCTTTAATCTCTTAAACACCGGGTGGAATAACCCAAACGCCGGCTCATCTTCAAACCCAAACGCCGGATCATCTTCAAACCCGAACCCACTTGGTATGTCTAGCCAACATCTTTACGAACAACATCAAGCAATGCTATTTTACGAACAACAATCTCAAGCGAACCTAAACAGCAATTTCTTCAATCTCCAATTCAACCAACAATCACAACAATCTCAAACCGCAACCCATGATATTCCCGACACTCCAACGTCTCCTCTAAAGAAAAACAAGTCCTCGCGTATCAAACGAAAGGCTAGAAAAACAAAAAACCCCGAACCTTTGGAGGATGATGATGAAGAAAACACCAACATCATCAAACGTTGGAACCCACAAGAGGAAAAATTACTTGCACAGTGTTATGTTGCAGAGACGGAAGATTCACAAGTGGGTCGAAATCAAAGCAGGGATACGTTTTGGCAACGGGTGCAACATGAGTTTAATAGACTCAATTATCAACAGAGAAACAAGGATATGATCCAAAGCAAATGGAAAACGTTGAACCGTGATTGCTCAAAGTTTAATGCGTACTACAAACTTTCCCAACGCCAAGAAAAAAGTGGGGAAAGTGAAGTGGATATCCTGAAATGTGCCCGACAAATGTATCGGGACGAGCACAGAGCCGCTCCTTTTAGCAACGAGGAGGCTTGGGAGGTTTTACGGGGTCATATGAAATGGGACGCACCGGAAGGAATTGATTTAACCGGTGATGTCCCAAACGAAACAAATGAGGCGTTGTTTGGTCGTGATGAACAACCAAGGCCAATGGGAAGGCGTGCTGCAAAGAAAGCTCGATCCGAGAGCACGGGAGGAACGAGCACGGGAGCGAGTACGGGAGGAACGAGCTCGTCGTTGCAATTCGTGGAGGCTATGACATCTGAGTATCGTTCGAAAAGGGAAGCGGCCGAAGCCGCGTATCGGGCAACCCAACAAAATGAGGAGACGATAACAAGGCTAAAGGAAATGAAATTTTTGATGGTTGATACTGCCGGGAAGGATCCAGACGTAGTGTATTGGATCAACCAAGAAAAAGCTCGAATCAAGCAAAAATACAACCTCCAACAACCTCCTCAGTAGATTTAGGATTCTCTTTATTTTTATGTTGTAATTTTTATTTTCGTTGTTATTTATTTATTTATTTTTTTTTTTAATTTCGTTGTTATTATTATTATTATTATTTTTAATTTCGTTGTAATATTTTTTTTATTAAGTATGTAATGTTATGTTTTTTTAATGAATGTTATGTTTTAAAAAATGAAGTAATTTATAAGTTAGGGGTTGAATTTGAAAATATTTGATATAAAGGTGAGTTAAGGTGTGTTAAAGCTGAGTTATTATTGGGTGTGTTAAAGCTGAGTTAAGGGTAAGTGTGTTAAAGCTGATGTGGCACTGCCTTAAAATTTAAGGCTAAGTTATTGTTGGAAGTGGTCTAATAGAGGAAGATGTATATATACTATTTTGTTTTCATGTATGAAATAATGGGCGAGTCTATGATAGATTTTCAAAGGAGGCAAGTTGATGGGTTATGGAGTATGTCCTTATATTTGAGTATGATATCTATAGTAAAATTTCAATGGGTTTCATTAGAAACTTCGACGTTGGGTAACACTTCCTCAACCTTTGGAATTGAATCAATAGTTTTTGCTTAGTTTTTTTGTGCCTAGATAATAAGTGTTCTTCTTAAATTATCCCAATAAGGATTTCGTGATACCCGTGCATTAAATGGTCAAAATATGCTATTCAAAAAGTGAACATACACGATTTGAGAAGATATCCAAAATTATCATCACACTCTAACCCTGATTTTATATGAGTTCTCCCATAAAAGAAAGGTTGTGAGATCGAATTTCTATATATGTGAGATAGTATGAGATAGGTGGTAAAACAGGGGTGTTAGTCGGGTCGGGTTGGTCAGTTTGAGGTCAATTCGGGTTGAGTCTAAAAAAACATACCCGAACCCGACCCTATTTAGAACTTGGGTTAGTCGGGTTCGGGTTTATTCAAATCAGGTCTAGTCGGGTCGGGTCTATTTAGATTTGGATCAACCTAAATATGAGTAAAATGATTTAAAAAATGGCCTAGTTCAATATGTTTACATAGATAATTTATAAAAAACATATAAAAATTAGAAAAAATCCTTATTTGGGTAAATCGGATCGACCCGAACCCGAGTTAGCCAAGTGTTTTTAACCCGATACCTGACCCTAATTAGTATTCAGGTTACTCGGGTTGACCCAAATATCTCGAATAAATTTTTTTACCCGAATAATCCGATCCGAATACGCTTAAACCAATTACTTACCTTTGCTAAAAAGAGAAAAAAATAATAATAAAAAAAAATAAAAAAAAAATACAAGGGTAACTTTTAAAACAAAAGGTAGTTACAAGTAACATTTTCACAGCTGACAACAACTAGGCCTATGTTTGGCGCGGTGAGCAACGGACTTTTTGATTTTTATTATTCGTTTGGCAAATGAGCGGTGAGCTTTCTGATTTTTTAGGAACACACCTCACTTCTCTAGAAGGGGATACATGAAATTCCCCTTTTTTATTTAAGAAAAAAAAACACCAAATTTCATTCCATAAAAATGAAAATAATGCGTATAAATCTTACTTCAGGAGCAATAAGGAAGATAGTGAGCGGTAAATGTGATCTGAAACCGATAGTTCAAGTGATTGGTGTAAAAAAAAAAAATGGTCCATTAATACTTTCTATAGATAAGAAGCAATGGTGTGTGGTTGAGTTATCTGATAGTTCATTTTGGCAGTATGGTTGCATTCCTTTAGAGATTTATATATCAAACAAGTTGCAGAAAGGATCCATTCTTCAATTGACCAAGTTTCAGTTTACTAGGTAGGTTTTGTACTAATATATTTGAAAGGTAATACATGTTATTTTTATATCTTTAATAAGGCCTTATTGAGTGCTTATTTGCTTATTTTACAAGTACTAAAGTTAAAGCAGGTTAGTCTATTTCTTAAGTAGTTTAGCAGCATGATCCAGCATAGGATTGTAGCACCTAGGCAAATCCCATATCCGTTCTGGCCCAGATAGATGTTGGGTTCATAAGATAACATTCGACTTACAATGACACAACGCGTTTTGTGGTCCACCGCAGGTGGGGTTCTTAGGAACTGTGCAGTTAAAGCTTGCTCAGGTGAAAGTAGTACTGCTGGTTTGGGTGACCTGCCTTGAAGTTTTCACATGAGGGCCACAAAAGCAAAGCCATGAGCTGCGGGCAAAGCGGACAATATTGTGGTCTAAGTAGGCGGGATGTTAGGCCCCCTTATCTGCCAGTTGTATTATGGGGCAATTCCATATTTACCCTACTTAAACATGATAATGTCATATTTACCCAAAACATGCTTTAACTACATTGTACATCATGCATTCAAAAATTGCATTTTGGGTATATACGACATTTTCATGTTTAGATTGGGTAAATATGGAATTATCCCTTTTATTATCATACATTAACTAAGCAGTTTAAGTGTTTGAGATTGTATTAGCCAAATTAAACTGCTTATCGGTTATGTGTAGGTGAAATATCTTGTTTTGTATAAACACTTTGACATCTCAAATATAAGACTGAACACTATAAGTTAGACATCTTACTTCTCCCGTGGTGAGCCAGAGCTCCACGCTATCTGCAAAAAAGGTATTAGAAAGATTCTTAAACCCCAGTATCTCCATGGTTGGAATTGGTAATCCAGCTGAACTCTCGATCAATGTTCTTAGGAATAGACAAAAGTGTTTTGGGTAAACTTTTCACAAGCGATAAAAATTTTCTCTCTCTAGAATTCTCTCTCTCAATAACCGCTTTCTCACCATTACTTTTCTTCACTGTTCCATTGATTTCTTCCTGATTTCTAAACGAATTTCAAATCTGATTTTATCAATAGATTCTGCTAATCATTGCAAACACAATGATTAGCTTCGATCGGATTTTCGTTTCGTATTCAAAAAACCCCCAATTTTGAGTTTTCGCGCCATTTTTTCATTTTCTCCTTTTTTTTTTTTGCTTATTTTGATTCATTATGTCGAATAAGAAGAAAACAATAAAAAGACAAGTAAAAACTCATGCTCAATTTAGTGATTTTGTAGTAGGAAATATGAGTAAAAAGAGAAATGATAATAAAGGTAAGGGCTCTGCTGGAAGAAGTAATGATAAGAGTGGAGGAGGTAATGTTGAAGCTGATTTGTGTAGTGATCGGCCTCAAACAGTCAACTTAAATCAACCACGGATGTGGTCAAATAAAGTCAAACTAATTGAAGACAACTAACCAAGGTGTATAGTGTTTTCCCAGGTCGTTATATCCCAGCGAAGCGTGAAATTGTGTTTAAAGACGAATTGTGATCAAGTGCTATTGAATGGAAAAGGGGTTTTGAATTATTGGACTAAGGAAATAAAAGGAAATAGCTTTAAACAAGCTATGGAAATAAATACAGGAAACCAAATTACTTAAAACGTCTAAAATCTAAAAACGTACGTTTAAATTTAAATAAACGTAAACGTACAAAATAAAAAGTGAGATTTGATAAATAAAAAGCCTACGGATATGAAAATTATATTTTTACAATCCTAATAATAAAAGAAAATTATTGGAAAAAGAAAATTATTTATTTGACTTATTAATTAATTATTATTAATTAAAAACTATTTTTAACTATTAAATAATTACCTAAAAAGTGAGAAAATAAGAAATAAACCTAGAAAAATGAAATTATGACTTAGATAAATCTAAAATATTATAAAACTTATTTTAAAACTGAAAATATATTTATTACACTTTTTATCTAATTATTATTAATTACTATTTAATTATTATTTAAACTAATTTAAATTATAATAAATACTAAATAAACAAAGAAAATTCTAAAAATTTTTCTATAAATATTATTAAGTAAATAGAAGCTAAGAAAATTATAAAAATGAAACTTGCTTAATTAAAATTTAAAAAGATAAATTCTATTAAATAGAAGCTATCACTATTTTTCTATTTTTGTTTTTTCTTAAAGTCTAAAAATGTGATTATATTTTTCCTGGATTAAAAATGACAAAATAAAATTATGAAAATTAGATTTATATTTTTCTGATTATTATTTTATTTATTATGATTTAATTACTATTTTAAACTAATTAAAAAGATTAAAAATATCAAATAACTTAGGAAAAATCTGAAAAATTTAGGTTAAGTCTAAATTAATATTTGAAAACTAGGAAAATTAAAATCAAAAAGTTAAATAAGCCCTGATAAGCAGATAAGCAGTTTGGCTAATAAGCTAAAAATAAGCTAATAAGCACAAAAATGCACCAAATGCTCAGAACAAGTACAAATAACTTATACAAGCTTAAAACAACTTAAATATAAGAGCTTAACCCACAGATTAATCAAATGAGCACTTATGCAATTGCAAATTTCACACAGAAAACTCAGAAAATAGCAAACTTGCAAGGCAAATTAAGCAATCCAATAAGCTACTGAGATGCAATCTAATGGGGGCAAAAGTGAGCTAGTACTACTGGGTATTCAGAAAACCAAAAAGCAAGGTCAGAGCTTATGTAAATAAGCCACAAATGAGGCAAGTTCAGCTGGTTCAGCAATCAGTATATACTGATTGCTGTGCACAGAGTTGTGCAGAAAAATGCACAAGTGCAGGGGTTCTGGGCTTTTGTAAACTCACTAAAGGGACTAATGTGATCTTAAAAATGCCAAGGTTATGGTCCAAATAAGCTTCTAGCTTATTATGGCTTGTATGAGCTTTTTATGGTCTGAAATGAACAAGGACAATGTAAAACTGCTATATCTGTCTATGAGGCTAATGAGAGCTAAGTAATAGCTTATGTGGACTGAGAAAAGCTAGGACAAAGATGGGATTAAGGTCAATCTACAGTAACACAAGCTTATGGCCTATCTAACTGCTAAACCAAACACTCCTTAAAGAGTGGACTGTTTTGATTTTTGGCTGATAAGGTTAGTTTTAAGCTGAGATATAGAACAAATACTGATCACTGACTTATATTTAACTGGTTAAGCAACTTTTAAAGTACAATTATGCAGGTTAATAAGCTACACTAATCCTAGCTATTTTTGGCTTTTTGACTGATTTTAAGCAAAATGATACAAAAGTTATTAAACACTGATTAATCTGATAAAATACTATCACAAAATAATAATAAGCAAGAAATATTGAAATTAAGCTATTAATAAGCACTTGCACAGTAACTATAGAGAATTAAGGAAAGAAAAACTTGAACTTGCTTACAACTGAGAGACTGTGAACCAAAGAACTAGGACCAGAACCCTTCTAGCTTGTTCACACAAGCTAGAAAACCAATTTTGAGCCTTCCTTTATAGCTTTTAACCCCAGAGTAGCTTATTTGACCCTTCCATTGACTTTCATTGACTTTTCTTCAAACTTTGAGACTGAGAATGGTTTATACTATCATAAGCTTATCAAAAGCTATAGAGAGCTTATGTAAGCTTATAGGAAGGTTGATTGAAGCATTTGATTATTACTTAATAGGGTTCGAACTTATATTTCTTAACAGGTTACTTGAAACTTAATTATAACTGAATTCTCAATACAAAGTGACTTGAACTAGATCAATATAACTGAAATGAACTTATATTAATAACTGGAACTTTGAGATTACAAAAGATTAATACTGAAATTGAAATACGATTAACTAAAAAACTACTCTCTTTATTCTAGTCTATTACATGGCTTATAAATACTAAAAATATCTGGGAATTTGCTTGTCGACATCACTGATTACTTCCACACCTTTGGATTAGCTTGAATTCATCCCAATCGTTGAAATGCATTTTTGGCGCCAAAAGTCTTGCGAGTTGATATGAGCAGGTTTACTTCAATTAAGGATTTTTGTGTGTTAGTGAAGGTGGATGAACTAGAGCAGGTACATTTTATTACTATCATTTATCCTATTAATTTGACTTGTTTTACTATATTATGTATGAGGATTGATACTTAATCGTTTACTTTTGTAATTCTCAGGTAAAAACAAGTTTGTGTGTTTTTATTTCTGTTTGTTTTCGTGTGTGTAATTTGACTTGTTTTACTATATTATGTATGAGGATTGATACTTAACCGCTAACTGTGTTGTATATTAGATTAATTTGCATTCATTGTATTATTTTGCATATTTTCTTGTTTTTGTGTGTTTTTATTTTTGTTTGTTTTCGTGTGTGTTTTTATTTGTTTTTATTTTTCGTATTTTCTGTGTTCTGCTATCGTTGTACTGAGCTTATTCAAACGATACGGCGCATCTATTTTCATAGATACGGCGTATTGCGTTTAATTTTTATAAAATACAACGCGTTTAATTAATTCGATACGACGCATCTTTCCCCAAGATACGGCGTATCTGTTTTTAAGGAAAAATTTTTCTAAACGTTAACGGCATACGACGCATCTGCTTTAGCAGATACGGCGTATCTGTTTTTGACAAAAAAAATTTTTTTTCTCTAAACGGTAACGCGATACGACGCATCTGCTTTAGCAGATACGGCGTATCTATTATTTTAATTAAAAACAGTTTTCGAATTATTAAACAGATACGACGCATCGATCTCTGTCGATACGGCGTATCCTCTGAATCAAAAATCTTGTATTTTGAAACTTAACGAAAATACGGCGCATTAACTTTTGTTAATACGACGCATTAGCTTTTAAATAAATATCGATTTTTGATAATTAAAACTTATACGGCGCATTTGATTTATCGAGCGCGGCGTATTGCTTTTCTGAATAAAAGTCTGATTTATTTTTAACGTATTAAGATACGGCGTATCCCATTTATAGGATACGGCGCATCAACAGCAGATATCAGAAGCTTTTATTTTACTTTGATTGTTTCACTCTTCTTTTGCACGAGTAAGTTTTATTTCAGGAAGATGGACGATCCGGATATTACAATGGAAGAATATATCAGACTTGAAGAGGAAAGAGCCTTGAGCAATAATGGGATCTACGATTGGGAAAGAGCAAGATATGGTGCACAAGTCATTGAGACGAAAGAAATCACTATGGAAGAATACTTGATTTTAGGACAAGAAAAGTCAAGGAAAGAAAGAAACAAATTGCCATTTCAACACGCTTGGTGTATGACAAATGATGATGAGGAGGAATCATATACCGTGAAACCAATTCCGGCAATTGTTCTTGATAGTACTTTTTCTCCGGAGATTGCACAAGATGATGTGTATACGGAACCCTACGTTGAAGAATATTCTGCAATCGTATTACCACCATTAGACAATCCAACGGATGAAGATGAAAAGTATTCTAATTTTGATTTTGAACCATTTGACGCCATAGTTTATGATGACATACCTCAACCAGATTTTGACCCAACGAGGGATTTTGAAGAAATCTGGGATTACTTATTTAAGGATGAAATTCGGGACGATGCTGAAATTGCAAGACCACTAGTTAAAGATGGAGATTCACAAGATGAATTGGAGTCACTTACAACACAAAGTGGTACAAATTTATTTAATATTATTAATCCCGTTACTAATAATCTTGCTAGTTTTCCTAAACAGGTTGCAAAACAAAATAATGATGAGGTCAAATTTATTACACTACCTATTGAAGCACCTGTGATCAACCCGTATTTGGTGGAGCTCGAAGAAGAATTTGGTGATGAGCTCTTAAACATTGCTATGATTGATGAAGATGATGATTTAGACCCTATGAAGTATATAGAGGAACTCGAACTTTTACTTGCTAAAGACCCTTTCTCATTTTCTGCGGAAGTCAAGGGACGCCTTACTACCAAAGAGACTAGCCAAGAAGAAAGGAGACTCATTTTTCTTCAACACACTACTTTTTCAGATGGAATGGTCAAGTCATCCAATTTATCAACCAAACCGGGTAAGGATAGGAAAGATGAACATATATTGCCAAGGTATGATCTTTATTTATTTCTTCCATCTTTACTAGCTAATTTACACTCTTTTCGTGTTTATTGCTACTATCACCCGCACTTGATCCCAAGTGGGGGGAACAACACCCTATTACACAGTAAATAAGGGTGGAGTCAGGCTCGTGACTCGAACAAAAACAAGCGCTTCGTGGGAGGCAACCCATGCTTATCTTTTATTTTATTTTATTTTCTGATTTTGTATTGAGTCAGTCAGGCCCGCAGAGGATACGGCGCATCTCAATCCCTAGATGCGACGCATCTCCTGCACTGGTCATATCTTACTTTATTTTTCTGCATTTTTATATTTACAACTTTAAAACTTTTTGTCAGTTTATTTTAATGCGGCGCATCCCTGGTTAAAGATGCGGCGCATCTTCTATTCTGATCCGTATTTATTCCAGGCTCGATACGACGTATCTTCTTCCATAAGATACGGCGCATCGACTGACCTGATGATTCTCATTTTTGTTTTTATGTTTTATTTTTTTTACCTAACTACTAATGTATTATGCAAGTTTGAACCTTTCTTATCTTAGGTGTGTTTTAAAGCGTTGGTGGTATTATAGATTCCTGCATTTCCTGTGGATACATCTATTATGAAGCTTAAACGTTCTAATCCACAAGAAAGATGATTTTTGCTCTACTACTAATGGAGGATCATACCGAGCAAATCTCAGGGGAGTTTTTCTGTTCTAATTCTTTCATTTTCCAGTTTTTAACCTTTAATACAAATAACGAGGACGTTGTTTAACTTAAGTGGGGGATTGGAGAATTAGAACACTTAACATTTACTTGTCCTAAACTTTTCAAAATATGCTTAAAATGTGCTTAATATATCAAAATTTAAAATTTTTTTAGCATGTTTTTGTTTAAAGTCTAAGTTGCATAGCTGCACACATGACGTTATTTTTAAAAATTGTGATTTTTCAAAATTCACAAATCTATGAGTATGCCGGTGACTTGTAAACTTTAGAACTTGGCTTGTATGCTATTCGAGACCACCATAATAAGTATTATTTATATAATTGGAATGACTTGTCTAAATTGGTAAATTCTAGGATTACACCCAAATAGCCTTTATATGTTATGGTTTATTAGCTAACTACACTGGTTAGTTAACCCCCGTATAAACCCTTTTGTTACTCTCATTTTTAGAGTAAGATACCCCTAGAAAAACACTCAGAGCCATTCCTTTCGTTTCTTACACCTTTGTTAAAATGTTTCGTTACACCCTTACACCTTAGCCTACCCTGTAGATTAAAATCCGTGGTTGGTTAATTGCTATAGGCAAAGTGTGTTTCCTTACATTACCTGTGTTCGTGTGCGTAATTCATTATCTATGGTTAGGTCGGGAAATTGCACAATGCAATTGGAGTGAAAGTAAATATTGTATATCTTTGAGTTTATTTTTCGTGTGTTTACTACTTTCACTATTATCGTTATTTCTGAAGTCATGAAAAGTATGGAAAAATTATCCAGAATTATTGTTTTGGTGATGTGGTGAAATTTTACACATCTATGTTTATGTTATTATATAAAAAATAAAAAAATAATAAAAAAAAAAAAAAAATCGAAAAAATGAGAAAAGAAAAAGAAAAAGAAAAAAGTTGGAAGATTGATAAACCAACGATGTAAAGTTATGTAAGTGGTCGATATCACCACTATTTGTTGTATATTATATCTATGGATTGAATGGGAGTTGGCAGTTATGGGAACGTCAACTAAGGTTATTCTTTGATTAAGATCTTGTTGAGTATAATTCGTGTCTACCTAAAGCGTGTGTTTCAAGTGTTAAAGCGTGAGTTATTCAATGATATGAGTCTTATTCATGGGATGGTTGGGATAGTGATTAACCACACTTAGGATTTTAATTTATTTGTTTTGTTTATTTTTTATTTTACACCAATTTATATCCCAAATATTATCCATGCCCTTTATTATTCTTTATCCAACCAAACCTTTGATTTATTGAGATTAGGGATTTGAGCAATCTTAAGTATTGTAGTCGTGGATTCGGCTATGTATTTATGATTTTGTCGCCCTTTTTGATATATTATTATTGGTGAAGTTTGGACCTATCTTTAGCCTATTCGAGTTAAGGATTTGAGCAATTGCAAGTATCGTGTTCGTGGATTCGATCATGTATTTGTGATTTTGTCGCCTTTTCTAGAGTTTGAGATCGATAGTGATTAAGAATAATTAACCCTTAAGCCTAAAAACCCTTTTTACCGCTTTAGACTTGTTATTCCTTAGCTTTAGTGGGGGAGATGTGTATACTTGCCAAGCTTATGATAGAATATTCGTCACGACTGGACAGTTAAACGATTAGATTTGCTTTTATCGAAATATTTTTATTCTACTTCTAATTTGTTAAGTGTTTAGTTGTGTGATTATGACAAAAAATGAATACATGCTTAAATATAAAAATAAATCCTAACATTTTTAGGATACATTTTCATAAGATTAATTCTAAGGTTTACTTGGGGACAAGTAAAGTTCAAGTGGGGGGATATTTGATGAACTCAAATAAGTACATTTTATTACTATCATTTATCCTATTAATTTGACTTGTTTTACTATATTATGTATGAGGATTGATACTTAATCGTTTACTTTTGTAATTCTCAGGTAAAAACAAGCATTTGGTGAAACTTAGCGATTATGGACTAAAAACGGAGTAAAATGATCAAGATTGGAATTGGTTGTTGGAATGAAGAGAATGAAGACCACTGCCTGACTTTGAAGAATGCGCCGCATGGATTTATCCCATGCGCCGCATATGAAACTTTGGTCAACGAAGAATAACCAACTTGTTCTACTCCAGATGCGCCGCATCTCACTTATGACATGCGCCGAATCACTATCAATATTTCACCAGATACGATCCAAGATACAAGAGGACATGCGCCGCATCTGATAATGGAGTTACGCCGCATCTTCTGGCGGTGTACGAATATTCCTGAATATTATAATCTTGGACCCCACGCGAAGTTAAGTAAATGCGCCGCATCTACTTACTAGATGCGCCGCATCTTACCCTCAGACAGAAACTATAAATACCCCAAAGACCAGACGAATTAAGAGTTCCGAGTTCCGAAGTTTTAACAGAAGACCGAAGACCAGAAACCTAGGACGAATTCAGTCAAGGTAGCAGCACAAGACACACCCAAATCAAAGATACAAGAGCTGTAAGAAGGTGCTGCATGTGTTTAATTCATTAAGTAGTTTTGTTTTATTGTGTTAGTAAACTTTAATTCATCAAGATTGGTGGCTTGTGTAATGTGACAACGGAAAGGTTGCACTCCCTTAAAACTGCTTTCTCATTAATTAAAGTTTATATGTTGATGTCATTGGTGACTTTTATTAGTGCATTGATAACCTCTGTGGCTAGCTGAGCGTTGATCGGGTCGCCATGCCTCTGCCCTCGCCTGTTTATTAGATCGCCTATGCATTCTATGGTCTGTAGAAAAGTAGGAGAAAGATAAAAAGGATAGTCATAAGTAATCATTAAGGGTTTACTCGCCGATAAGATTAGAACCAACGAGAAAGGACTTAATCTCGGTGCGTTGCATCGAACTATACACTTCATATAACACTAGCAATAAAACAAGTGACAAACTACTTATCATAAGGACAGCCCTCTTATTGTCTCGAGTATTTATCTGTGTACGTGTGTGCTACTTGCTGATTCGTGCCTATTGGTTTAGTTTATTATTTAATTGCAACCAAATCGTGCCAGTCTCTCAGGCTGAACCCCCTTGCGTTAGATTAGATTGTACAGCTAACTTAATATATTAAAATACTGATTAGAATAACTAGATAATACGTTCCACTCTTAGTGATCGACACTCTACTTACCATTATATTCATACTGACCGGGTACACTGCTCGTTAAGTGTGTGTGTTATTGATAAGTCGGCTAAATATAAATTTAAAACTTGAGTAGGCATTAAAACTGCTAAACCGCAACGACACATCACGCGCATCAGTTAGTGAAGGTGGAAGAGAGCAGGTAGACAGCTGGGGGTGAGTTGGAAGGCCAGGTGTAAAGGTTGAGGTGGTTTCCGGTATTTGAAGGTGGTTTTGGCGGTATGGTGTGAGGGAGAGGGAGAGTTTGACCAAAGGTCAAACTGGTTTTGTTATACCAGGTGGGTTGGATCCGGGTTTAGTATAAAAGAAAGGATGGGCCAGGTTTGTTTTGTTTGGGCTTGGGTTTATAGTTTAAGGGTGGTCCGTTTTGGTTTGTTACTTAAACACAAGGACCATTTTTGTAATTTTGGATATTTGAGGGGGCTGAGTTGTCACATTCCAAAAGTTATCAAAAGGATCAATATTGCCAAGTTTCAATAGTACAAGGACCAATTTAGATAATTTTCCAATTTTGAAAACCAAAGGACTTGTTTTGCCATTTTTGAAACTTCAGGGACCTTTTATGTCATTTTTAAAAGTTGAAGGACCTGTTTTGCAATTTCTTTAAAACTTTCATCCAAGGACCATTTTTGTAAAAGTTAAATAGTTTAGGGACCTTGAATGATAATTTTAATACCAGGGACTACTTTTGTCAATTTCTGAAACTTCAGGGACTGAAACTGACAATTATGCAAACTATGTTCGTTTTTAACTGTTTTTGATCATTTTGCACTTGCAACACATAAAAACACAATCAAATGATATTTTCTGTATTTTGAAGCATATTTGCATGTTTTTAAATGTTTTTGCAGCTCAGATGGGACAAAAATGATGAGTATTTACACACTCATCAATCCCCCACACTAAACTATTGCTAGTCCCTAGCAATCTTTTATGAAGTTTTAATGGATTTTATCTCTTTACCAAAAGCCATTACTTCTGGAGTAGCCACTGTTTTAGTATGTGATACTTTGGTACAATGATAACCAAATGATTTTGAGCAAATCATCAGCTGTAAACGGGTTTGATTTGTCTTTACCAGAAGCCGTTTGCTTCTGGACTAGCCAACTCTTAGATAAAATACAGTTATTATCTTTGGTGAGCTGATTACCAATATGGTTTTTCACTGCCTTTACCACAAGCCATAACCTTGCGGGCTAGCCAACTCTTCACTTTTTAGGATATGGTGAGTCGAATACCATACAATTTTCGGCAAATTGTAAGCCATCAACGGATTTGAGACATCTTTACCAAGAGCCGTTTGCTCTCGGATTAGCCAATCCTTATATGGGTTAGACATGGCGGACTGATAACCATTTATTGCGTTCTAAGTGAGAAAAAATTTTAAAATTTTGGCTAAAAATGGGGGTACTAGATGGTACATTTGATCAAATTCGCTAGAATTCCCCCCCACACTTAGAACTGAATATTGCCCTCAATATTCAAAATACCGGTTGTTAAACCAACACTTAGAACGTGAAAGGGAAATACTGAATAGCCATTATTTTTATACACACACTTTTTTTTTTTTTTTTTTTTTTTTTTTTTTTTTTTTTTGACTGTACATATATACAACATGTGGGGCATCTCCCCCACACTTAGGTGTTAGAAAAGAGAAAGAAGTCAGAGACATGGGTGAAAACCCATGTTGTGGGCTAATGTTTTTGATCACCGAGTCACTAGCTTGACTCGATCCCCGAATTTATTGGTCCATGGGGAAAGTTTGAAGATCCGGGACAACCATGGGTGGTATGTCCTCTCCAAAGTAGTGTTTTAACCGATGACCATTCACTTTAAAATTTGGACCGTCATTTTGAGATAACTCAACGGTACCATATGGATAAACTTTTGTAATAGTGAATGGACCAGACCAACGGGATTTGAGTTTTCCCGAGAAAATCTTCAATCTTGAATTGAAAAGAAGGACTCGATCACCAACGTTAAAAACGCGGTTCTTGATTTTAGAGTCATGAATCTTCTTTGTCTTTTCTTTATAGATCAAAGAGTTCTCGTATGCTTGATCACGCAGTTCATTAAATTCATTCATTTGAACTTTACGGTGATCACCCGCAGTTTGGAGGTCAAAGTTAGCATGTTTCAAGGCCCAGTAGGCTTTGTGCTCTAATTCGATCGGAAGATGACATGCCTTTCCGTACACAAGCTTATAAGGTGTACACCCGATGGGTGTTTTGTAAGCTGTACGAAAGGCCCATAGTGCATCATCCAATTTATCCAACCAGGATGCACGATTTTCTCCTACAGTCCTTTCCAAGATTCTTTTAATACCCCGATTTGAAACTTCTACTTGCCCACTTGTTTGTGGGTGATACGCAGTAGAAAGACGGTGAGTTACACCATACTTTTGCATGACTTTATCAAATTTGTCATTGCAAAAATGCGTACCACGATCACTGATTATAGCACGTGGAGTTCCAAAACGGGCAAAAAGAGCTTTCAGGAATTTTACAACAACTCGGGCATCATTGGTGGGTAAAGCTTTTGCTTCAACCCATTTTGACAAATAGTCAACAGCCACGAGAATGTATTTATTTCCTCGAGATGATGGAAATGGCCCCATAAAGTCAATGCCCCAGACATCAAAGATTTCACAAACTTGAATAGCATTTTGTGGCATTTCATTTCGTTGTGAAATATTTCCGTGACGCTGACAAGCTTCACAAGTTTTGATGAGATCTTGGGCATCCTTATAGATTGTGGGCCAATAAAACCCGGAATCAAACACCTTTTTGGCGGTGTAGTTTGGACTATGATGGCCCCCAGTGGGTCCACCATGGCAAGCTTTGAGAATGTCAATAGCTTCCTGTCCCTAAACACACCGTCGGATGACTTGATCCGCACAGATTTTGAACAAGTAGGGGTCGTCCCAGAAGTAATGTTTAACATCCTTGAAGAATTTATTCTTCTGTTGGGTTGACATCCCTTTCACTATGAAGTTACCCGCATGGTAATTTGCGAAGTCAGCAAACCATGGGGTAATAGAATCTCCTCGAAAAGTAACCGCATTGAGTGTCTCGAGAGGAAATGTTTCATTTATTTCCTTTTTCTCGAAAACATCTTGGTGTGGGTTCTCTAATCGGGATAAATGATCAGCAGCTAGGTTCTCAGCTCCTTTTTTATCACGTATAATGATATCAAATTCTTGCAGGAGGAGAACCCAACGGAGCAATCTCGGCTTTGCATCTTGTTTTGCAAAGAGATATTTGAGAGCCGAGTGATCCGTATACACTACACATTTTGTCAAGATCAAATATGGCCGAAACTTCTCAAAGGCATACACCACAGCCAACAATTCTTTTTCTGTAGTGGTGTAATGAGTTTGAGCTTCAGTCATGGTTTTACTTGCGTAGTGAATCGGCTGAAAATGTTTGGCTTTTCGTTGCCCCAAGACTGCACCGATAGCAAAATCACTTGCATCGCACATGAGTTCAAAGGGAAAATCCCAGTCGGGGGCAACTAGAATGGGTGCTTCAGTAAGCTTTTTCTTTAATGTTTCAAAAGCTTTGATGCACTCGGGTGAGAAGATAAAAGGAGCATCCTTTTCAAGGAGATGAGTCATAGGCCGGGCGATTTTGGAAAAATCTTGTATGAATCTACGATAGAAACCGGCATGACCCAGAAAACTCCTAATTCCTTTGACGGTAGCGGGATGAGGTAATTTAGCAATGACATCAACTTTAGCTCTGTCAACCTCAATCCCATTCTTTGATATCTTATGGCCGAGGACAATGCCCTCTTTGACCATAAAATGACTCTTCTCCCAATTTAGACAAAGATTGGTGTCTTTACACCATTTTAACATGTTTTCTAAATTGGAGAGACATGCTTGGAACGAATCCCCAATGACTGAGAAGTCATCCATAAAGACCTCCATAGTTTTCCCGATCATATCGGTAAATATGGCCATCATACATCTCTGGAACGTGCCTGGAGCATTACATAAGCCGAAAGGCATACGTTTATAAGCAAAGGTTCCATAAGGGCATGTGAAGGTAGTCTTTTCTTGATCTTGTGGATCAATGGGGATTTGAAAGTAACCTGAAAAACCGTCAAGGAAACAATAATACTCGTTCCCTGCTAATCTCTCAAGCATCTGATCCATAAAAGGTAGAGGAAAATGGTCTTTACGGGTGGCATCATTTAACTTACGATAGTCAATGCAAACACGCCACCCCGTAACCAATCGAGTTGGAATCAACTCATTTTCATCATTTGTGACAACAGTTATGCCACCCTTTTTTGGAACACAGTGAATGGGACTAACCCAAGGACTATCAGAGATGGGATAAATCAATCCTGCATCAAGAAGTTTGAGAACCTCTTGTTTGATAACATCGTGGATTTTAGGATTCACCCTTCTTTGATGTTGGACTGCTGGTTTAAAGTCATCCTCCATTAAAATCTTGTGAGTACAAAATTCAGGGTCAATACCCTTTATGTCGGAGAGTTTCCAAGCAATGGCTTGCTTGTGTGACTTTAAGACCTTTATTAGAGCAGTCTTTTCCTCATCACTTAAATCTTTAGCAATAATGACGGGTAATTTATCATTACCCTCCAAAAATGAGTACTCAAGATGAGGCGGTAAGTCTTTGAGTTCGACCTCAGGAAATTCATCAGTTTTCTCAACTGATCTGATTTCCTCATTATGAAGTTCAACGGGAGGGAGTGGAGGAGAATTGTCCTGATTCAACAATTTCTCAAGAAGAAGAATATCTCCCTCCAGATCAATCTCAGCGTTATCAATCCCCTCTAGGAATGAATCACACTTGAGAAAATCCTCGATCTCTTCCAAAATGAAATCACTTCTCTCAAACGGAGTGAGAGAAGGGGAATAGTCGGAAATGATAGGTAGAGAAGATGTGGTGGGATCCCCACTCACAGAATTATGAGAATAACCAAGAAACTCTTGAGAGTACTCCTCTGAAACAATATCAATGACATCGATTCGGTTTAAACGATTCAGAATCATAATTTGAGGAGTACCTCGAAGTTTGATCGAGGTTAAAGGTAACAGCTTCATTACCCACACGTAATGTGATTTCATGCTCAAATACATCTATGAGAGCACGACCCGTTCTTAGGAATCCTCTTCCAAGAATGAGAGGAACCCTAGGATCAGCATCGAAATCAACAACCACAAAGTCAGCTGGAAAATGGAACTTTCCTACTTTCACAAATACGTCCTCAGCAATGCCAAGTGGACGAGATATTGAACGATCTGCAAGCTCAAGAGTCATGCAGGTAGGAGTAAGTTCAGGAAGAGAAAGTTTCTTCCATACTGATTTAGGCATCAGGTTGATGCTTGCACCAAGATCGGCCAAGGCATAGCATTCAACCATTCCTGGAAAGACACAAGGTAGTAGAAACCTTCCAGGATCTCCAAGCTTCTCGGGAAGCTTTTTCAAGATAACTGCTGAGCAGTTCTCATTTAATGGAGTCTTTGCCATTTCAAACAGTTTTTCCTTGTTGCTTAACAAGTGTTTGATTGTGGATGCAAACTTGGGCATCAGAATGATAGCATCCGCAAAGCTTATGTCAAAGTGTAATTCTTGAAAAATTTGGAAGAATTTATCCATTTGTTGACTAGCTTTTTCGCGGAGCTTTTGCTCATTTAAACGTGATGGGTAAGGAATAGAAGGTTTGGATTTAGGGTTTTCAACCGGGGTTTCAGGATGTTCAAAGACAACTCGAGGTTTAGTCTTGGGTTTCGGGACAACTTGAGGTTGGACGTTGTTGGTACCTCCGTTATTCACCTCAGGCTCACTTTCCACTACCTTGGGGGAAGAAGAAGAAGTGGTAGTGGGAATAGTGGGTCCCTCATATGAAACACCACTTCGGGTTGTGATCGCCTTAACATCGCCCTTCGGGTTAGCGATCGTGTTGCTCGGAAGTTTTCCTGAGCCCGAAGGTTGATCATTTAAAGATTTTTTAATCTCAGAGATCTGGCTGACCAACAACCTGTTTGTGTCCTCTTGAGCTTTCATGAATTGCCTCAATAACTCATCAGATGATGGTTGTGGGGCTGGAATGGCTTGATGTTGATTAGGGAAATTTTGCATTCGGTTATTTTGATTATAACCTTGATGTTGAAAATTCCCTTGATTTGGATTACCATTTCCCTGAAAATGATTTCCCTGGTTGTAATTGTTTCGGTTAAAGTTTCCTTGGTGTTGGAAACCTTGATTCTGTCCAGAATTGAAATTCCCTTGGTTTTGATAACCTTGGTTCATTCGAGGTTGATTTTGGTTTCGGTTTTGCAAATTCTGGTTCTAATTAAAACCGGGTGGTCCTTGGTAGGTGTTAGCTCGGTAACTTGGTTCCATTTGAGGACGGTATTGATTACCTCCCTGATTTGAAGTACCGGCTATAGCATTAACTTCAAATGGACTACCATCGGTGGCAGTACAGTCGTAGTATGCGTGAGGGCCACCACAAGTAACACAGACTTCCACTTTCTTCACTTCAGCATGTGAAGGATTTTGTGTGAAAGTGACTTTCTTTTGGTTTGAGAGAACCAAAGCTTGAATAGCGTTCGTGAGTTTGTCAATCTTAGCATCGGTGCTAGAAGTACTCACGGGAGACGAAGTAGAAGGACCAGCACTAGCCTGAGAATGATATGGCTTTGTTCGTGCAGTACGGACCTTAGACTTATTTTCAATAATCGCTAAAGCTTCTTTGATGGTTTTGCTCAAAAAGTTACCTCCAGAGGAGGCATTGAGAGAATCTTGGTCAGATTGGCTCACACCATTATAGAAAGTGTCGATTTGCATCAACTCGGTGAAACCATGATGAGGACATTTACGAAGCAATTCTTTGAAACGATCCCACGCGTCACTAAACGATTCATCAAATCTTTGTGTGAATTTGATGATTTCATTTTTAAGACTTGTCGTTCTAGACGGTGGAAAGAATTCGTTTACAAATTTTGTAACTAAGTTCTCCCATGTCTCAATTGAACGAGGGGGTTGTTTTTCAAGCCATATCCGGGCTTGTCCCTCGAGAGAAAATGGGAATAGAAGAAGTTTGATTGAGTCAGAAGGGATGTTCTTGTATTTGATGGTAGATGTAATCTTGTTAAACCATCGAATGTGAGCATGAGGATCATCCCTCTCAAAACCGTAGAATTGGCTTGAGGTTACAAGATTCAGTAACCCGGTTTTGAGCTCAAAACTTTCAGCTACAATAGCTGGAACAACAATGGCATCTCCATAACCCTCGATGGGTGCTTGGAGAAGCTCATTCATCGGCAAATCTGCCATGATGACAGGGTCAGTACGTACCTCAGATACGACTGATGGGGCAGAACGTCTACGACGTCTTCGAGGTATGTTTCCAAGCTCACGGAAAGGGCTTGATGACCTAGAAGAACGAGTGCGCATGCACTTTTAGCAAAAATTTTCAATTAAATCAAGATCGAGAAAAAACACAAGTGAACTTAAACCAATAATCACAAGATGAATGGCTTCTTTGAAAAAGGTACACCACTCACAAGGATACAAAGGCAAGTTTTAATCTTTAGTTTGGGAACTTATTATGGTCGTACCCCCAGTTAGGTAGTACTCTGTCTTGGTTCTCGATGGTAAATTTTATTGTTGTTATTATTAAACAAAAATTCTTATTTGTATTTTTATCTTTTATATATATATAGAAACAAAAGAAAATATTTTTGTGTTTTATATGTTTATGGAAGATTGAAATACGATATTTTTGGTACTCGATCCGTTAAACGAATTAACTTCACGAGCGTTTTGCTTTATATATGATGAATATACAAGAGATAGAAGATATACACAGATTGGGTTTCAAAAACACGATACTGCAAAACGTTTTAAAACACGCAACACACCTCCCCGGCAGCGGCGCCAAAATTTGATCGGCCTCAAACAGTCAACTTAAATCAACCACGGATGTGGTCAAATAAAGTCAAACCAATTGAAGACAACTAACCAAGGTGTATAGTGTTTTCCCGGGTCGTTATATCCCAGCGAAGCGTGAAATTGTGTTTAAAGACGAATTGTGATCAAGTGCTATTGAATGGAAAAGGGGTTTTGAATTATTGGACTAAGGAAATAAAAGGAAATAGCTTTAAACAAGCTATGGAAATAAATACAGGAAACCAAATTACTTAAAACGTCTAAAATCTAAAAACGTACGTTTAAATTTAAATAAACGTAAACGTACAAAATAAAAAGTGAGATTTGATAAATAAAAAGCCTACGGATATGAAAATTATATTTTTACAATCCTAATAATAAAAGAAAATTATTGGAAAAAGAAAATTATTTATTTGACTTATTAATTAATTATTATTAATTAAAAACTATTTTTAACTATTAAATAATTACCTAAAAAGTAAGAAAATAAGAAATAAACCTAGAAAAATGAAATTATAACTTAGATAAATCTAAAATAACCTAAAAATTATTTTAAAACTGAAAATATATTTTTTACACTTTTTATCTAATTATTATTAATTAATTACTATTTAATTATTATTTAAACTAATTTAAATTATAATAAATACTAAATAAACAAAGAAAATTCTAAAACTTTTTCTATAAATATTATTAAGTAAATAGAAGCTAAAAAAATTATAAAAATGAAACTTGCTTAATTAAAATTTAAAAAGATAAATTCTATTAAATAGAAGCTATCACTATTTTTCTATTTTTGTTTTTTCTTAAAGTCTAAAAATGTGATTATATTTTTCCTGGATTAAAAATGACAAAATAAAATTATGAAAATTAGATTTATATTTTTCTGATTATTATTTTATTTATTATGATTTAATTACTATTTTAAACTAATTAAAAAGATTAAAAATATCAAATAACTTAGGAAAAATCTGAAAAATTTAGGTTAAGTCTAAATTAATATTTGAAAACTAGGAACATTAAAATCAAAAGTTAAATAAGCCCTGATAAGCAGATGGGCAGATAAGCAGTTGAGCTAATAAGCTAAAAATAAGCTAATAAGCTCAAAACTTAACCAAATGCTCAGAACAAGTACAAATAACTTATACAAGCTTAAAACAACTTAAATATAAGAGCTTAACCCACAGATTAATCAAATGAGCACTTATGCAATTGCAAATTTCACACAGAAAACTCAGAAAATAGCAAACTTGCAAGGCAAATTAAGCAATCCAATAAGCTACTGAGATGCAATCTAATGGGGGCAAAAGTGAGCTAGTACTACTGGGTATTCAGAAAACCAAAAAGCAAGGTCAGAGCTTATGTAAATAAGCCACAAATGAGGCAAGTTCAGCTGGTTCAGCAATCAGTATATACTGATTGCTGTGCACAGAGTTGTGCAGAAAAATGCACAAGTGCAGGGGTTCTGGGCTTTTGTAAACTCACTAAAGGGACTAATGTGATCTTAAAAATGCCAAGGTTATGGTCCAAATAAGCTTCTAGCTTATTATGGCTTGTATGAGCTTTTTATGGTCTGAAATGAACAAGGACAATGTAAAACTGCTATATCTGTCTATGAGGCTAATGAGAGCTAAGTGATAGCTTATGTGGACTGAGAAAAGCTAGGACAAAGATGGGATTAAGGTCAATCTACAGTAACACAAGCTTATGGCCTATCTAACTGCTAAACCAAACACTCCTTAAAGAGTGGACTGTTTTGATTTTTGGCTGATAAGGTTAGTTTTAAGCTGAGATATAGAACAACTACTGATCACTGACTTATATTTAACTGGTTAAGCAACTTTTAAAGTACAATTAAGCAGGTTAATAAGCTACACTAATCCTAGGTATTTTTGGCTTTTTGACTGATTTTAAGCAAAATGATACAAAAGTTATTAAACACTGATTAATCTGATAAAATACTATCACAAAATAATAATAAGCAAGAAATATTGAAATTAAGCTATTAATAAGCACTTGCACAGTAACTATAGAGAATTAAGGAAAGAAAAACTTGAACTTGCTTACAACTGAGAGACTGTGAACCAAAGAACTAGGACCAGAACCCTTCTAGCTTGTTCACACAAGCTAGAAAACCAATTTTGAGCCTTCCTTTATAGCTTTTAACACCAGAGTAGCTTATTTGACCCTTCCATTGACTTTCATTGACTTTTCTTCAAACTTTGAGACTGAGAATGGTTTATACTATCATAAGCTTATCAAAAGCTATAGAGAGCTTATGTAAGCTTATAGGAAGGTTGATTGAAGCTTTTGATTATTACTTAATAGGGTTCGAACTTATATTTCTTAACAGGTTACTTGAAACTTAATTATAACTGAATTCTCAATACAAAGTGACTTGAACTAGATCAATATAACTGAAATGAACTTATATTAATAACTGGAACTTTGAGATTACAAAAGATTAATACTGAAATTGAAATACGATTAACTAAAAAACTACTCTCTTTATTCTAGTCTATTACATGGCTTATAAATACTAAAAATATCTGGGAATTTGCTTGTCGACATCACTGATTACTTCCACACCTTTGGATTAGCTTGAATTCATCCCAATCGTTGAAATGCATTTTTGGCGCCAAAAGTCTTGATGAGTGTCTAAATACTCATCATTTTTACCTAATCTGAGCTGCCAAAACTCTCAAAAACACTCAGAAATGCATCAAAATACTGAAATTATCCCAGAATTGTGTTTTATATGTTTCAGATGCAAAATGTTTAAAAACAAGTGAAAAACGAACAAAGTTTGCATAATTGGCAGTTTCAGTCCCTCAACTTTTAAAAGTTGTCAAATCTAGTCCCTGATCACTAAAAACTTGTACAAATATCATTTTAGGACCTTGGGGATTCATAAGTTGTTAGAAAAGTCCTTTTGAAGTTAAAAATTATAAAATGGCAACTTTAGTCCCTCAAGTTTGAAAAATGTCAAAATTAGTCCTTAAGGTTTTAAAAATGAAAAATATTAAAATTTAAGCCTTATACTATTCATGAATGGCATAATTGGTCCTTGTGATAACATTTTGATATTTACAGGTTCAATCTCCCAAAAATCCAAATAATACACTTTAGGTCCTTGGGCTCTTTATTACTACCAAAACCGGATCTAAACATTACCCCATTAAATCCAAAAAAACTAAACCCAGCCTAAACTAAAATACCAAGCCCAATCCATACAACAAACCAAGCCCACCCTACCCTTTTTAAATAAAACGGGTCAACACCCATGTTTGACCCTGGCCTTCTTCAACCTTCCTCCACCTCACTGCTGCTACAAACACCACTCCACCTCCACCTTCACCACTTGCCTCAACCCTACACCTCATCACCTCTCTGTCATCCCCACAACAAAAACCCACCCTTGGGTTTACCTCAGGAAAGGACACATATCACCCCTACAACCTGCCACCACCCCTACCCTGCAAAAATTACTGCCATCTTTCCCATCCACCACCCCTACTTCCCAACTTGTCCCCTCAATCCTCACAAGCATCCCAATTGCATTTAATGCACAGAAAACGGCTACAAGCAATCTTAAGGATTTTGGCGCCAAAATCCTTTTGAACAGGTGTGATGGAATTAGACACGTATCATGGCTGCTTTATGGTGGGATTTACTCTTGATGACACCTGGAATATGTGGGATGCTATAAAAGGAGTTAGAGGCTGAAGAAATCAGGCAGTAGAATAAGTAGTTTTTTTTAGTTAATCGCAAATTTCAATTTCAGTACTTCTTATTTGTAATTCTCAATTCAAGTTTTTAATACAAGTTTGTTTCAATTGTATTGTTTCATTTTCAAGTTGTTTGTACTCTAGTTCAGTTCAATATAGTTTAAAGTCAAATTGTGGTAATCGTATAAGCTTAAGCTCACATAAGCTACCATCAAAAGCTCAAATAACCTTGCATTAAGCTTATAAAAGCTTTATATAGCTTTTAGTAAACTTAATTAGTGATAATCAGTTCTTAATATCGAATTCGAATCAAAGTCAATAAAAGTCAACGAAGTAGCTTATAAGCTACTCTGGATTATACAAGCTGAATTCCTGGAAGCTTATGGGTTAGAGGCTTCATGGGAAGCCTATAAGTTGTTCTTGGTCCTTGGTTCCCTTGTGTTACATGCAATTCGATTGTAAGCCTTTATAAGCTTTTTCTTCATATTTCATATCATTGTTCTATAAGTTTATTTTAGTTTGTCTTTATCATTCTTAGCTTATAATTAGTTCTTAATCATTTTTCATTCAAGCTCTTTAGTTTTAATAGCCTAGTTCTTAAATTTCACTTAAAATCTTAGAAAAAGTCAAAAATAGACATCATAAGCTAGCTTATTGTAACTGCTTAATTTCCAGTATAAGTCACATTTTCATAGCTTATTATACTTAGTAATAACATTGGAATTCAAATATTAGCTCAATTCAGTCAGTTTCAGTTGAAAAATCCAAAACAGACCCACAATGGGGTGTTTGGTTCAGTTGGTCAATCGGGGTTAAATCCCAAGTTACTGTGCATTTGCACTTTAGCCAAGTTCAATCAAGCTCAATTAAGCCACCATAAGCTAATTACAAGTTATAGATAGCCAGATTATTTGTTTATGCATTTTTACTTGGTCCTTGTGAAAATCAGTCTGTCAAGAGCTCATATAAGCTCAAACAAGCTACAAGCTTGTTCAGCCATTATCTTTGGCACTTTTGTGCTCCAAGTAGTCCTTTTAGTGTTTGTCCAAAATCCTAGAACCTGGTATACTAGCTACAAACCAAAACAGACCCAGTTCAGATAAGCCGACTGCATAGGCAGTCCTTGTGTGTTTTTAGAAACTTTGAGATTTTCTATCTCACTCACCATAAGCTCAAATAAGCTCAAACCTTTTGTTCCTTAAACCTCACCAGCTCAACTACTTTAGATAATTTTGTGTCGATTTTTAGCCCACTCGAAGGCTACTAAAATAGCCCTCGAATAGGCCCCGATCGCCTAGGTGCTGCGCACCATACCAGCAACTAACTTGGTTCAAAATAACAAAAAAGCTCGCTGCTAGTTTCATAAGCTGTTTTCAGCGTATTTCTTGAGTTCCAAAGATTGTCCCAGTTATAGAAAACACTTAGTACTAGCTTATAGTTAATTTGCAAAAAGAAAAAGTCAAAAAAATAAAAGTAGCAAAAAGGGTTAAACTGGGAATCGAACCCAGACCCCTCGTTAACTAGACCAAAGCTCCACCCAGTGGACTAGAACTAGTTTATTGTTAAACCTTTACATCCATTAATATTTAAATAGCACCAACTAGTTTAATATAAATAGCTTATTTTACCTAGTAGCTTAATTTCTTATTTGCAGCTTATTTAGATAAAGGAGTCACACCTTTTTTAATTTTGTCACTTTAGTAATAACTTCTAGTATCTTACAAAAAAGTTTCGTAATTTTTAGAATAGTTTTGCTATTTTTAATATATTTAGTTAGTTTAATTAGTAATTAAATTATAATAAAAAATATAAAAGTCTAAAAAAATATAAATCTTTTTTAGATAATTTTCTTTTGTCATTTTTAAGTTATAAAAAATATTAGATCACTTGTAGAGTTAATTTTACGTATATCTCAGTATTCTACGCGTTTTAATTAAATCTCGACTCGCGTTTTTAGTGTAATTTAGATTAAACGAAAAATAGAAAAATAGTGATAGCTTCTATTTAATAGAATCTATCTTTTTAGAATAATCAAGCAATATCACAATCATCAGTCACTCTAATCCTAGCTTTTCACAGTTTTCCATTCACATCTCGTTGGGAAACGATCCGGGTGATCACTTACCTGGTTTCACACACTACACACGAGCATTCGTTCTGAGACCGTTTGCCTTTTATCATTTATTACGGTTGACCATTCACAAGTGGTTGACTTGTGTGATAGAGAAATAAAAGACGACCGTTTTCAGACGGATCAAATTTTGGCGCCGCTGCCGGGGAGGTGTGCTGCGACTATTGTGAAGAATTTTAGCGATTAGTGATTCGAGATCCTTCTATCAGAAGTTCCTATTTCTCAAAAACAATATAAAATACCAAAAATATTTTTCTTTTCTTTTCTATATATATTATTATTATAATTATCATATAAATTAAAAAACCCAAAAATATTTTCCGTTTTCTTTAATAATTAACAAATAAAAATTAACCATCGAGAACCAAGACTGAGTACTACCTAACTGGGGGTACGGCCATAATAAGTTCCCAAACCAAAGATTTAAAACTTGCCTTTGTATCACTTGCGAATATCGGCTCACCTTTAATTGATAAACTGACACTCTGTGCGTTTATCTTTTAGAGAGCTACCGTACGCTTGTTGATTATTGGTTTAAGTTTACTTGTGTTTTCTCTCGATCTTGATTTTAATTGAAAAATTTTGCTAAGTGCATGCGCACTCGTTCTTCTAGGTCTACAAGCCCTCTCCGTGAGCTTGGAAAAATACCTCGAAGACGTCGTAGACGTTCTGCTCCGTCAGTCGTACCCGAGTTACGTACTGAACCCATTACCACTATCATCATGGCAGAAGACCGCCCTATGAATGAGCTTCTCCAGGCTCCCACTGAGGGTTATGGAGATGCCATTATTGTTCCAGCCATCGTGGCTGAGAATTTTGAGCTCAAGACTGGGTTGATAAACCTAGTAACATCGCGTCAATTCTATGGTTTTGAGAGGGACGATCCTCAAGATCACGTTCGATGGTTCAATAAAATCACATCCACCATCAAATGTAAAAATGTCCCGGAGGAATCAATCAAACTTCTTCTTTTCCCGTTTTCTATAGATGGGGCAGCCCGGATTTGGCTTGACAAACAACCCCCTCGATCAATTAAAACATGGGAAGATTTAGTTCAAAAATTCGTAAATGAATTCTTTCCTCCTTCCAAAACCACGCATCTTAAAAACGAAATCATGAAATTCACTCAAAGGTTTGATGAACCATTTGGAGAAGCATGGGATCGTTTCAAAGAATTGCTCCGCAAATGTCCTCATCACGGTTTCACCGATTTGATGCAGATGGACACTTTTTACAGTGGGTTAAACCCATCTGACCAAGATTCTCTCAATGCCTCAGCTGGAGGTAATTTTCTGAGCAAATCCACTAAGGAAGCCATTGCTCTCATTGAAAATAAGTCTAAGGTCCGCACTACACGAAACAGGACATATAATTCCCAGGCTAGTGCTGGTCCTTCCACTTCATCTCCCGTGAGTCAGTCCAGTACTGATACTCAGCTTGCTGAACTCACGAAGGTTATTCAAGCTTTGGTTTCCTCCACACATAAGAAAGAGTCCGCTCCGCAAACTTCTCACACTGCTGAGGTTAAAAAAATAGAAGTTTGTGTCACTTGTGGTGGTCCTCACGCTTACTACAATTGTACTGCCACCGATGGCAATACATTTGATATCAATGCTATAGCCGGAATATCCAATCAAGGAGGTAATCAATACCGTCCTCAAGTGGACCCAAACCACCGTGCTAGCAATCAATTCGGGCCACCCGGATTTCCTCCTCCCAACAATCCAAATAGGAGTAATCCTAATCAACAGAGAGGGCAGAACATGCAAAATCAATTTACTGCCCCAAACAATCAATACCCACCCCAGAGGGGTAATCAAGGGTATTCAGCTCCGAATCATCAAGGACCTCTCCCAAATGAACTTGATAACTACATCAAGTTTAATGAGAACAAAATGAAGGCAATACAAAATCAGATATCTGGATTGAGAAATGAATTTCAAACTACAATATACAAGCAAGGAACTGAGCTTAAGAATGAGCTTTCTAATAAAATTGATCATTCTCAAAGCGAAGTTAAGAATATACTTACCAGTCTCATGAATCATATCAATCCACCTTCTACCTCGGGAGGTCTTCCTGGTAATACCATTCCAAACCCAAAGGGTGAACTGAAAGCTGTCACCACACGCAGTGGTAAAGCTTATGATGGACCCACTATTTCTACTACCACTTCTTCTCCTCTCCCCAAGGTAGTGGAAAGTGAACCTGAGGTGACTGAGGACAAGGAACTTCCTATTAATAACGGAGGTGCCGACACCGTCCTACCTCAAGTTGTCCAGAAACCAAAACCCAAACCAGGAGTTGTTTTTGAAATCCCTGTTGAAAACCCTAAATCCAAACCTTCTATTCCTTATCCATCACGTTTACATGAGCAAAAGCTCCGCGAAAAAGCCAGTCAACAAATGGAAAAGTTTTTCAAAATTTTCCAGGAACTACATTTTGATATAAGCTTCGCGGATGCTATCATTCTGATGCCCAAATTCGCATCCACAATCAAACACTTGTTAAGCAACAAGGAAAAGCTGTTTGAAATGGCAAAGACTCCGTTAAATGAGAACTGCTCAGCAGTTATCTTGAAAAAGCTTCCGGTGAAGCTTGGAGATCCTGGAAGATTTTTACTACCTTGTGTCTTTCCAGGAATGGTAGAATGCTATGCCTTGGCCGATCTTGGTGCAAGCATTAACCTGATGCCTTATTCAGTCTGGGAAAAACTTTCTCTTCCTGCACTCACTACTACCTGCATGACTCTTGAGCTTGCAGATCGTTCCACATCTCTTCCTCGCGGCATTGCTGAGGATGTGTTTGTGAAAGTGGGAAAGTTCCATTTTCCGGCTGACTTTGTGGTTGTCGATTTCGATGCTGATCCCAGGGTTCCTCTCATTCTTGGGAGAGGATTCCTAAAAACGGGACATGCTCTCATTAATGTATTTGAGCATGAAATCACATTACGTGTGGATAACGAAGCTGTTACTTTTAACCTCGATCAAACTTCGAAGTACTCTTCAAATAAAGATCCTGAATCGGTTAACCGAATCGATGTCATTGATATTGTTTCAGAGGAGTACTCACAAGAGTTTCTTGGTTATTCTCATAATTCTGTGAGTGGGGATACCACCACATCTTCTCTACCTATCATTTCCGACTCTTCCCCTTCTCTCACTCCGTTTGAGGGAAGCAATTTCAATTTGGAAGAGATCGAGGCTTATCTCGAGTGTGATTCATTTCTGGAAGGAATTGATGACGCTGAGATTGATCTGGAGGGAGATATTCTTCTTCTTGAGACATTGTTAAATCAGGACAATTCTCCTCCACTCCCTCCCATTGAACTTCATAATGAGGAAATTAAATCGGTTGAGAAAAAAGATGAATTTCCTGAGGTCGAACTCAAAGACTTGCCACCTCATCTTGAGTACGCATTTTTGGAGGGTGATGATAAATTACCCGTCATTATTGCTAAAGACTTAAGTGATGAGGAAAAGACTGCTCTAATAAAGGTCTTGAAGTCACACAAGCAAGCAATTGCTTGGAAACTCTCCGACATAAAGGGTATCGACCCTGAATTTTGTACTCACAAAATATTAATGGAGGATGACTTCAAACCAGCAGTCCAACACCAGCGAAGGGTAAATCCCAGAATCCATGATGTTATCAAACAGGAGGTTATCAAACTTCTTGATGCAGGATTGATTTACCCCATCTCTGATAGTCCTTGGGTTAGTCCCATCCACTGCGTTCCAAAAAAGGGTGGCATAACTGTTGTCACAAATGAGGAGAATGAGTTGATTCCAACTCGATTGGTTACTGGGTGGCGTGTCTGCATTGACTATCGTAAGTTAAATGATGCCACCCGAAAAGACCATTTTCCTCTGCCCTTCATGGATCAGATGCTTGAGAGATTAGCGGGAAACGAGTACTATTGTTTCCTTGATGGTTTCTCTGGTTACTTTCAAATCCCTATTAATCCACAGGATCAAGAAAAGACCACATTTACATGCCCTTATGGAACCTTTGCCTATAAACGTATGCCTTTTGGCTTATGTAATGCTCCAGGCACGTTCCAAAGGTGCATGATGTCCATATTTTCCGACATGATTGGGAAAACGATGGAGGTCTTTATGGATGACTTCTCAGTCATTGGGGATTCATTCGAAACATGTCTCTCCCATTTAGAAAACATGTTGAAACGGTGTGAAGACACCAATCTTTGTCTAAATTGGGAGAAGAGTCACTTTATGGTCAAAGAGGGCATTGTCCTCGGCCATAAGATATCAAAGAACGGGATTGAGGTTGACAGGTCTAAAGTTGATGTCATTGGTAAATTACCTCATCCCACTACCGTCAAAGGTATTAGGAGTTTTTTGGGTCATGCCGGTTTCTATCGTCGGTTCATACAAGATTTTTCTAAAATTGCCCGGCCTATGACTCATCTTCTTGAAAAGGATGCTCCTTTTATCTTCTCACCCGAGTGCATCGAAGCTTTTGAAACATTAAAGAAAAAGCTTACTGAAGCACCCATTCTGGTTGCCCCCGACTGGGATTTTCCCTTTGAACTCATGTGCGATGCAAGCGATTTTGCTATCGGTGCAGTCTTGGGGCAACGAAAAGCTAAACATTTTCAGCCTATCCACTACGCAAGTAAAACCATGACTGAAGCTCAAACTCATTACACCACTACAGAAAAAGAATTGTTGGCTGTGGTGTATGCCTTTGAGAAGTTTCGGCCTTATTTAATCTTGACAAAATGTGTAGTGTATACGGACCACTCGGCTCTCAAATATCTCTTTGCAAAACAAGATGCAAAGCTGAGATTACTCCGTTGGGTTCTCCTCCTACAAGAATTTGATATCACAATACGTGATAAAAAAGGAGCTGAGAACCTAGCTGCTGATCATCTGTCCCGATTAGAGAACCCACACCAAGATGTTTTCGAGAAAAAGGAAATAAATGAAACATTTCCTCTTGAGACACTCAGTGCGGTTGCTTTTCGTGGAGATTCTACTACCCCGTGGTTTGCCGACTTCGCAAATTACCATGCGGGTAACTTCATAGTGAAAGGGATGTCGACCCAACAGAAGAATAAATTCTTCAAAGATGTTAAACATTACTTCTGGGACGACCCCTACTTATTCAAAATCTGTGCGGATCAAGTCATCCGACGGTGTGTTTACGGACAGGAAGCTGTTGACATTCTCAAAGCTTGCCATGCTGGGCCCACTGGGGGCCACCATAGTCCAAACTACACCGCCAAAAAGGTGTTTGATTCCGGGTTTTATTGGCCCACAATCTATAAAGATGCCCAAGATCTCATCAAAACTTGTGAAGCTTGTCAGCGTCACGGAAATATTTCACAACGAAATGAAATGCCACAAAATGCTATTCAAGTTTGTGAAATCTTTGATGTCTGGGGCATTGACTTTATGGGGCCATTTCCATCATCTCGAGGAAATAAATACATTCTCGTGGCTGTTGACTATTTGTCAAAATGGGTTGAAGCAAAAGCTTTACCCACTAATGATGCCCGAGTGGTTGTAAAATTCCTGAAAGCTCTGTTTGCCCGTTTTGGAACTCCACGTGCTATAATCAGTGATCGTGGTACGCATTTTTGCAATGACAAATTTGACAAAGTCATGCAAAAGTATGGTGTAACTCACCGTCTTTCTACTGCGTATCACCCACAAACAAGTGGACAAGTAGAAGTTTCAAATCGGGGGATTAAAAGAATCTTAGAAAGGACTGTAGGAGAAAATCGTGCATCCTGGTCGGATAAATTGGATGATGCACTATGGGCCTTTCGTACAGCTTACAAAACACCCATCGGGTGTACGCCTTACAAACTTGTGTACGGAAAGGCATGTCATCTACCGATCGAATTAGAGCACAAAGCCTACTGGGCCTTGAAACATGCTAACTTTGACCTCCAAACTGCGGGTGATCACCGTAAAGTTCAAATGAATGAACTAAATGAACTGCGTGATCAGGCCTACGAGAACTCTTTGATCTATAAAGAAAAGACAAAGAAGATTCATGACTCAAAAATAAAGAACCGCGTTTTTAACGTTGGTGATCGAGTCCTTCTTTTCAATTCAAGATTAAAGATCTTCTCAGGCAAACTCAAAACCCGTTGGACTGGTCCATTCACTATCACAAAGGTTTATCCGTATGGTACCGTTGAGTTATCTCAAGCTGACGGGCCTAATTTCAAAGTGAATGGTCATCGTTTGAAACATTACTTTGGAGAGGATATACCACCAATGGTTATCCCGGATCTCCAAACTTTCCCCATGAACCAATGAATGCGGGGATCGAGTCAAGCTAGTGACTCGGTGATCAAAAACATTAGCACAACATGGGTTTTCACCCGTGTCTCTGTTTTCTTTCTCTTTTCTACCACCTAGTGTGGGGGAGATGCCCCACATGTTGTATATATGTAAATTTCAAAAAAAAAAAAAAAAAAAAAAAAAAAAAAAAAAAAAAATGTGTATATAAAATAATGGCTATTAATATTTCCCTTTCACGTTCTAAGTGTTGATTTAACAACCGGTTCTTTGAATATTGAGGGCAATATTCAGTTCTAAGTGTGGGGGGGAATTCTCGCGAATTTGATCAAATGTACCATCTAGTACCCCCATTTTAGCCAAAATTTTAAAATTTTTTCTCACTTAGAACGCAATAAATGGTTATCAGTCCGCCATGTCTAACCCACATAAGGATTGGCTAATCCGAGAGCAAACGGCTCTTGGTAAAGATGTCTCAAATCCGTTTATGGCTTGCAATTTGCCCAAAATTGTATGGTATTCGACTCACCATATCTTTATAAGTGAAGAGTTGGCTAGCCCGCAAGGTTATGGCTTGTGGTAAAGGCAGTGGAAAAACCATGATTGGTAATCAGCTCGCCAAAGATAATATTGATAATTTATCTAAGAGTTGGCTAGTCCAGAAGCAAACGGCTTCTGGTAAAGACAAATCAAATCCGTTTACAGCTTATGGTTTGCTCAAAATCATTTGGTTATCATTGTACCAAAGTTCTTACTTGAACTGAAACAATTGGCTACTCCAGAAGTAATGGCTTTTGGTAAAGAGTCTTTCAAATCCATTAAATCTTCATAAAATATTGCTAGGGACTAGCAATAGTTTAGTGTGGGGGATTGATGAGTGTCTAAATACTCATCATTTTTACCTAATCTGAGCTGCCAAAACTCTCAAAAACACTCAGAAATGCATCAAAATACTGAAATTATCCCAGAATTGTGTTTTATATGTTTCAGATGCAAAATGTTTAAAAACAAGTGAAAAACGAACAAAGTTTGCATAATTGGCAGTTTCAGTCCCTCAACTTTTAAAAGTTGTCAAATCTAGTCCCTGATCACTAAAAACTTGTACAAATATCATTTTAGGACCTTGGGGATTCATAAGTTGTTAGAAAAGTCCTTTTGAAGTTAAAAATTATAAAATGGCAACTTTAGTCCCTCAAGTTTGAAAAATGTCAAAATTAGTCCTTAAGGTTTTAAAAATGAAAAATATTAAAATTTAAGCCTTATACTATTCATGAATGGCATAATTGGTCCTTGTGATAACATTTTGATATTTACAGGTTCAATCTCCCAAAAATCCAAATAATACACTTTAGGTCCTTGGGCTCTTTATTACTACCAAAACCGGATCTAAACATTACCCCATTAAATCCAAAAAAACTAAACCCAGCCTAAACTAAAATACCAAGCCCAATCCATACAACAAACCAAGCCCACCCTACCCTTTTTAAATAAAACGGGTCAACACCCATGTTTGACCCTGGCCTTCTTCAACCTTCCTCCACCTCACTGCTGCTACAAACACCACTCCACCTCCACCTTCACCACTTGCCTCAACCCTACACCTCATCACCTCTCTGTCATCCCCACAACAAAAACCCACCCTTGGGTTTACCTCAGGAAAGGACACATATCACCCCTACAACCTGCCACCACCCCCTACCCTGCAAAAATTACTGCCATCTTTCCCATCCACCACCCCTACTTCCCAACTTGTCCCCTCAATCCTCACAAGCATCCCAATTGCATTTAATGCACAGAAAACGGCTACAAGCAATCTTAAGGATTTTGGCGCCAAAATCCTTTTGAACAGGTGTGATGGAATTAGACACGTATCATGGCTGCTTTATGGTGGGATTTACTCTTGATGACACCTGGAATATGTGGGATGCTATAAAAGGAGTTAGAGGCTGAAGAAATCAGGCAGTAGAATAAGTAGTTTTTTTTAGTTAATCGCAAATTTCAATTTCAGTACTTCTTATTTGTAATTCTCAATTCAAGTTTTTAATACAAGTTTGTTTCAATTGTATTGTTTCATTTTCAAGTTGTTTGTACTCTAGTTCAGTTCAATATAGTTTAAAGTCAAATTGTGGTAATCGTATAAGCTTAAGCTCACATAAGCTACCATCAAAAGCTCAAATAACCTTGCATTAAGCTTATAAAAGCTTTATATAGCTTTTAGTAAACTTAATTAGTGATAATCAGTTCTTAATATCGAATTCGAATCAAAGTCAATAAAAGTCAACGAAGTAGCTTATAAGCTACTCTGGATTATACAAGCTGAATTCCTGGAAGCTTATGGGTTAGAGGCTTCATGGGAAGCCTATAAGTTGTTCTTGGTCCTTGGTTCCCTTGTGTTACATGCAATTCGATTGTAAGCCTTTATAAGCTTTTTCTTCATATTTCATATCATTGTTCTATAAGTTTATTTTAGTTTGTCTTTATCATTCTTAGCTTATAATTAGTTCTTAATCATTTTTCATTCAAGCTCTTTAGTTTTAATAGCCTAGTTCTTAAATTTCACTTAAAATCTTAGAAAAAGTCAAAAATAGACATCATAAGCTAGCTTATTGTAACTGCTTAATTTCCAGTATAAGTCACATTTTCATAGCTTATTATACTTAGTAATAACATTGGAATTCAAATATTAGCTCAATTCAGTCAGTTTCAGTTGAAAAATCCAAAACAGACCCACAATGGGGTGTTTGGTTCAGTTGGTCAATCGGGGTTAAATCCCAAGTTACTGTGCATTTGCACTTTAGCCAAGTTCAATCAAGCTCAATTAAGCCACCATAAGCTAATTACAAGTTATAGATAGCCAGATTATTTGTTTATGCATTTTTACTTGGTCCTTGTGAAAATCAGTCTGTCAAGAGCTCATATAAGCTCAAACAAGCTACAAGCTTGTTCAGCCATTATCTTTGGCACTTTTGTGCTCCAAGTAGTCCTTTTAGTGTTTGTCCAAAATCCTAGAACCTGGTATACTAGCTACAAACCAAAACAGACCCAGTTCAGATAAGCCGACTGCATAGGCAGTCCTTGTGTGTTTTTAGAAACTTTGAGATTTTCTATCTCACTCACCATAAGCTCAAATAAGCTCAAACCTTTTGTTCCTTAAACCTCACCAGCTCAACTACTTTAGATAATTTTGTGTCGATTTTTAGCCCACTCGAAGGCTACTAAAATAGCCCTCGAATAGGCCCCGATCGCCTAGGTGCTGCGCACCATACCAGCAACTAACTTGGTTCAAAATAACAAAAAAACTCGCTGCTAGTTTCATAAGCTGTTTTCAGCGTATTTCTTGAGTTCCAAAGATTGTCCCAGTTATAGAAAACACTTAGTACTAGCTTATAGTTAATTTGCAAAAAGAAAAAGTCAAAAAAATAAAAGTAGCAAAAAGGGTTAAACTGGGAATCGAACCCAGACCCCTCGTTAACTAGACCAAAGCTCCACCCAGTGGACTAGAACTAGTTTATTGTTAAACCTTTACATCCATTAATATTTAAATAGCACCAACTAGTTTAATATAAATAGCTTATTTTACCTAGTAGCTTAATTTCTTATTTGCAGCTTATTTAGATAAAGGAGTCACACCTTTTTTAATTTTGTCACTTTAGTAATAACTTCTAGTATCTTACAAAAAAGTTTCGTAATTTTTAGAATAGTTTTGCTATTTTTAATATATTTAGTTAGTTTAATTAGTAATTAAATTATAATAAAAAATATAAAAGTCTAAAAAAATATAAATCTTTTTTAGATAATTTTCTTTTGTCATTTTTAAGTTATAAAAAATATTAGATCACTTGTAGAGTTAATTTTACGTATATCTCAGTATTCTACGCGTTTTAATTAAATCTCGACTCGCGTTTTTAGTGTAATTTAGATTAAACGAAAAATAGAAAAATAGTGATAGCTTCTATTTAATAGAATCTATCTTTTTAGAATAATCAAGCAATATCACAATCATCAGTCACTCTAATCCTAGCTTTTCACAGTTTTCCATTCACATCTCGTTGGGAAACGATCCGGGTGATCACTTACCTGGTTTCACACACTACACACGAGCATTCGTTCTGAGACCGTTTGCCTTTTATCATTTATTACGGTTGACCATTCACAAGTGGTTGACTTGTGTGATAGAGAAATAAAAGACGACCGTTTTCAGACGGATTTTTGGCGCCAAAAGTCTTGCGAGTTGATATGAGCAGGTTTACTTCAATTAAGGATTTTTGTGTGTTAGTGAAGGTGGAAGAGAGCAGGTAGACAGCTGGGGGTGAGTTGGAAGGCCAGGTGTAAAGGTTGAGGTGGTTTCCGGTATTTGAAGGTGGTTTTGGCGGTATGGTGTGAGGGAGAGGGAGAGTTTGACCGAAGGTCAAACTGGTTTTGTTATACCAGGTGGGTTGGATCCGGGTTTAGTATAAAAGAAAGGATGGGCCGGGTTTGTTTTGTTTGGGCTTGGGTTTATAGTTTAAGGGTGGTCCGGTTTGGTTTGTTACTTAAACACAAGGACCATTTTTGTAATTTTGGATATTTGAGGGGGCTGAGTTGTCACATTCCAAAAGTTATCAAAAGGATCAATATTGCCAAGTTTCAATAGTACAAGGACCAATTTAGATAATTTTCCAATTTTGAAAACCAAAGGACTTGTTTTGCCATTTTTGAAACTTCAGGGACCTTTTATGTCATTTTTAAAAGTTAAAGGACCTGTTTTGCAATTTCTTTAAAACTTTCATCCAAGGACCATTTTTGTAAAAGTTAAATAGTTTAGGGACCTTGAATGATAATTTTAATACCAGGGACTACTTTTGTCAATTTCTGAAACTTCAGGGACTGAAACTGACAATTATGCAAACTATGTTCGTTTTTAACTGTTTTTGATCATTTTGCACTTGCAACACATAAAAACACAATCAAATGATATTTTCTGTATTTTGAAGCATATTTGCATGTTTTTAAATGTTTTTGCAGCTCAGATGGGACAAAAATGATGAGTATTTTCACACTCATCATGTAGTGTATCTAAAGATGATGGAATTGTGAAGCAGAAGAATAAGAAATCAGTGGTTGATTGTACAGAGGAGGGGGAGAGTGAGCAGAATTTGAATGGATCTGGAGTTAATGTTGAAATGGTGACAGAAATACAAGGTGATGAAGGAAAGTGCTAGGGTGAGAGTTCTTCTGAAGTGACTGCTACTAGTACTACTCCTGATTGCACTGTAAGTAAGAATAAATCTAATGATATGGTGAATAATAGCTCTAATAGTGATGAGAATAAATGTGCTGAGATGATTGATGCTGAGAAAAACAATGTTGATAGTCGAAAGAATGGTAATAAGAATGTTGATAAGATGAATGTTGATAGTAATAAAAAGGATAAGGCTGGTAGTAATAACACTTATGCTAATATTGTGAAAAAGGATGAGTTTCCAAAGGATCTCATTTATATACCGACTGAAATAAGTGAATCAGGAAGTGAAGTTGTGGTGTTTGATGAAATACTTGTTAAGAATGGAAGTGAAAGATGGATGTTAACTGCATGTGGACAGTTTATAGGATACAATATGCACATTAATGAGCTTAGATATAACATTAGGAGAATGTGGAGTAAGTTTGGGATTGTGGATATAAGTGCTAGTAAGAATGGTCAATACACTTTTAAATTTAGAGATGAGGAAGGTTTGAATGCTATGATTGAAAAGGGACCTTGGATGGTACAAAACAAACCATTGTTTGTGCAAAAATGGAGTCCAGAGATAGGTATGCAGATAATTGAACCTAAGAAAATGCCAGTTTGGATTAAGATGTCTAATGTCCCACTTGAGGCTTGGAGTATGAATGGAATTAGTGCTTTAGCAAGTAGTCTAGGTAAGCCTATGGTTATGGATTCAATGACTGCTTCCATGTGCTATAGAGGAGTTGGTAATTTGGACTATGCTAGAGTATTAGTTGAGTTAGATGCTGAAAAGGAAATAAAACATGAAATTGAGGTGCAATACAGGGATAAGGAGAATAGAACCAAGGGGTCAAAAAAGGTGAAAGTATTGTATGATTGGAAACCTTGTAGGTGTACTGAATGTAAAGTGTTTGGTCATGATTTCAATCAGTGTAAGTTTAATGCTAACAAGGGAACTGATAACAACACTATGGGTGAAAAGGTTTCTGTGACAAGTAATGGTAAGGAAAATGTTGGTAGTAAAGAGAAGGAGGTAGTGAACACAAACAAGAACTTTATGAGAAGAAATGAGCAGCATAATGGGAATGGTCAAAGACAACCTGGAACAAACAAAAGTTTTAATAATTCCTATAGGCATGATGTTAGAAGAAGGTTCAGTAATGAGGAGAATAAGCATGTTGGGAATACAAGTCAAGCAGGGGCTAGAAAAGTGTGGAATTTGAAAGCAAAAGAAGCAGAAGGTATGAGACAGTCTGTTAATAAGTATGCTGTTCTCCACTCTCTGCCAGAAGATGATGATCAAGAGTTGAGGATCCTTAAAGATAGAATGATAGTTGATCAGTATTTGAATAAAAATATGGAACCAACTCCTACAGAAGCAGCTAATTGGACAGAAGATATGAGAAAGTATTATAAAGATAAAAGTGTGGTGGTGATTGATAATGAAGTAGAAGGTGCTGCAGTTGAGGATGTGGTCAGTGATACAGAAGGAATAACAAAGAATATGGAGATGAATGAAGTGAATGGTTTGGACACTACTGTTTTAAATGAGTGTACTGGAGTTTAAAATGGGTGTATGGAACATCAGAGGTTTGAATACTTTAGAAAAAAAAAAAGAGATAAGGAATTTGATAGCTAGTGAGAATTTGAAGATTTGTGCTGTGCTGGAAACTAGGTTGAGAAGTAAGAAATTGCAAGTTATTTGTGACAAAGTGTATCAAGGTTGGGAATGGATTTCAAATATGCAGTGTTGCAATAAAGGTTGTAGAATTGTGCTTGGATGGGATGATCAAGAGGTTAATGTGTAGATTCTAAACAGAACCAGTCAATCCATGTTCTGTGTCATAAGTGTTGATCAGCTCAAAATCAAGTACTTCTATACTTTTGTGTATGCTGCTAATGAAGGAGTTAATAGAAGAGAATTGTGGACAAAATTAATGCAGAATAGTAGGTATGTTAATGGGAGGCCATGGGGTATAGCAGGAGATTTTAATGTCACTTTAAGCCCAAATGAACATTCCAGTGGTAACTCTGCTATGACTGCTAATATGATGGAATTCTATGACTGTGTTATTTTGATTGAAGTGGAAGATATATGTAAGTCAGGCCTGCATTTTACACGGACAAAAAATCTGAAGAAAGACAAAGATGGGGATACAACAGGAATTCTAAAGAAGCTTGATAGAATGATGTCCAATCATTATTTTATTACACATTACCCACAGGCTAATGCTAAATTCTTACCTTATATTATATCTGATCACACTCCTGCTATTTTGTGTATTCCAACAGGTTATAAAAAACAAAAAAAGGCTTTTAGAATGGCTAATTTCATCACAGGAAAGAGTGAGTTTCTTCCTATTGTCAAAGAAGGATGGTGTAAAGAGGTGGATGGATGTTATATGTTCAAAGTGGTTAAGAAATTAAAAAATCTTAAATCTCCCCTGAATAAGCTAGCTTGGTGTAAAGGAAATATTTTCAAGAGAGTTGATGATCTTAGATGTCAACTACAACAAGTTCAAACTAAAATTGATCAAGATCCTCATAACCAACAGCTGAGAATTATGGAAGTAAATTTGGTGGAAGAGTTTTTGGAAGCAGAATCAGATGAAGAGAAATTTCTGTCCCAGCAAGCAAAGATTAAATGGTTGAAGGAAGGAGATAGGAATACAAACTACTTTCATAAAGTTCTTAAAGGCAGATCACACAGGAACAAAGTTTTCTCTTTGTGTGATGTTCATGGAGTAAGATATGAAGGTGATCAAATCTCAAACTTATTTTTAAACCACTTCAAAGAGTTTCTGGGTACAAGTCATGAGATTCAGTCAATTGATGATATGGATGAGCTCTTTGTGAACAAATTGAGTACTGAGGAAGCTGATGGAATGATTAGGAATGTTACATGTGATGAGATCAAAAAAGCTCTGTTTGATATTGATGATTCAAAGGCCCCTGGACCTGATGGTTTCACAGCTGCTTTCTTCAAAAAAGCTTGGGGAGTTATTGAGAATGAATTCTGCTGTGCTATTAAAGAGTTTTTCTATTCAGGAAGATTACTTGGGGAAATCAATGCTACTATTGTCTCTCTTATCCCTAAAGTGGCTACTCCTTGCAAGGTGACTGAGTTTAGACCTATTGCTTGTTGCAATGTACTTTACAAGTGCATTAGCAAAGTAATTACAAATAGGATTAAACCTGTGCTGGGGCACTTGGTTAGTAATAACCAAAGTGCATTCATTCCTGGAAGACAGATCCAAGATAATATTCTTTTGACTCAAGAAATTATGAAAGGGTATGATAGAAAAAATGGTCCTAAAAGAGTCGCTTTTAAGATTGATTTGCAAAAGGCATATGATTCAGTTGAATGGGATTTCCTCAGAAGTATTCTTGAAGGTTTTGGTTTTCATGATAAGATGATACATTGGATTATGCAATGTGTCACAACTGCTACTTTTACTTTAAACATTAATGGTGATAGAGTGGGTTTCTTCAAAGGTGGTAGGGATTTGAGGCAGGGTGATCCTGTGTCACCATACCTTTTCACTCTCATCATGGAAATTTTTTCTCTAATGCTGCAAAGACAAATCAACAAGGAGGATAGATTTCAATATCATTTTGGGTGTAAAGAACTTAAACTGTCTCATGTCTGCTTTGCAGATGATCTGCTTGTTATGTGTCATGGTGATGTATGTTCTGTGGGTGTGATTAAAAGAGCTTTAGAGGAATTCAATAAGTGTTCTGGTCTTGTTCCCAACCAATCTAAAAGTACCTCTTATTTTGGAAGTTTGAATGTTAAAGAAAAAGATGCCATTAATCAGGTTCTACCTTTTGCCATTGGAAAGCTTCCAGTGAGATACCTTGGTGTGCCTCTAATTGCTAAAAGATTAGGCACCAAGGATTGCAAGTGCTTATTGGATAGAATTAATGGCAGAATTAATAACTGGAAAAATAGAAGCTTGTCTTATGCAGGAAGACTTCAGCTAATTGCTGCTGTTTTAGAGTCAATCCATGTATACTGGGCATCTGTGTTTTTGATTCCTGCTACTATAATAAGTGATATTAACAAGATGCTAAAGAGATTTCTCTGGAATCAAGGTGAATCAGCTAAGGGTAAGGCAAAGGTGGCATGGTCAGATGTGTGTAGACCAAAAGATCAGGGTGGGTTAGGATTGAAAGATTTAAAAAAATGGAATGAAGCAATGATGGCAAAACAGATATGGAATATTGCTGTGAAAAAAGACACATTATGGATTAAGTGGGTCCATGCAGTGAAATTGAAAGGAAGAAGCATATGGGAGATTGATATAGATAGTAGTGATAGTTGGGGATGGAAGAATTTGCTGAAAGTTAGAAATTTAATAAAAGAGAAGATCAAGTACAAAATTGCTAATGGTGATAATATTTCTATGTGGCATGATAACTGGAGCTCCATGGGACCCTTGATGCAGTATATTACCCATAGAGATATCTATGATGCTAGATTATCTATGGATAGTACTGTTGGTGATATGATTGATAATGGGAAATGGAACTGGCCTCTAGAATGGTATGAGAAATTCCCTCTCATTACTAGTATTGAGGATCCCATTGTAAGTAATGATGTTAAAGACAAAGTGGTATGGATATCAAAGAATGGAATGGAAGTTGAATTCTCTGTTAAAGGTGCTACAATTGACTTATGTAGTATTAGCCCAAAAGTGTACTGGTGGAAGCTTGTCTGGTTTTCACAGTGTATTCCTAAACACTCATTTATCTTATGGCTTGCTATACAAGATAGGTTGAGTACTCAGGAGAAAATGATGAGATGGGGAATATATAATGTAAACAGATGTTCTCTGTGTCTGAATGAGAGTGAAGATATACAGCATCTCTTTTTCAAATGTTCTTTTTCTGCAGTTGTGTGGGATAAAGTCAAAGATATTGCTGAGATTGAATGTGATAATAAGGAATGGAATGAGTTATTGAAGTGGTTAGCTGATTCATGTGTCCATAAAAGTATTGCTTGGGTTGTTAAGAAAATTGCTTTGGCAGCTTGTGTGTACACTATATGGCAAGAGAGAAACAGAAGAATTTTCAAAGATGCTCAGAGGCATAGTCAAGAGGTGTTTAATGATATAACAGATACTATCAGGCATAAGCTTATGGGTATAACAGTAAAGAATAGTGCTAATGTCAGGAAAGTGGAAGACAGATGGAATGTTCAGTGTAAAAGGTTGGTCCAGAATAGCTAATTGAAGTTTCATGGTGGGTATAGAGAATATGTGAAATCAGTAACTGTTTTCAGAGGAGTTAATGGGGTGTTTGGTATTATGGTTTGATTGTGACTTTGATGAGTATCTGAGTATTTGCAGGGTATGTTATCACTGCTTGGTTGATCTGTACATATATAAGAGATATATTTTTCTGGTCATAACAATGATTGAAGTACCTAGTACCTTGGAGTCTAATCTGGTTAACTGTACCTTGGAGTCTAATCTGGTTAACTGTACCTTGGTAGTCACTGTAGATTTTCTAGTTTGGCCTTGGGGGGAAACTAGTATCTACTTTGGATGAAAAGGAGGTCTAACCGGATATAAGATGTACCATAAAGTAGGGCTTCTCATTGTGAAGGGTATATGGCCTAGGAGGACAGTGCATGATGGGTGGAATAGAGAGTGTGTGAAAGATGAACCTTCTTGGTCCATCCAATGCACTGTCACAGGAGGTTTGGCTGGCATCATGGGGGGAGAGTGTTTCCAATCATCTGAAGCCTTTCTAGAGAAGGAAATGTAGGGTGATTTGGAAGAGCCCCTCCATGGATGGGTTTGGGTTCCTAGTGAAGCCACACACTTTTTCTATCTTGCCATTGTGGATGATGGTTGAATGGTTAGATGGGAAAGTGATGTGGAAATGTAGCTAGATGGTTGTGCATAAGTGGTGAATTAGAAGATCAAGCTGGCATGGTTTATGTTATACTTGCAGCTTTGACTTTGGAATCTGAGTTAGTGATATCAGATATATAGTTTAGTGAAGTCTGATAGTGTATTTGTTTCCTGCATTTTGTTCAGTTGTTGTTTCAGGTTCTCTTGATGGGGTATGTCCATCTCAGATGATTGGAATGATTGTAATTTGTTGTTGATATTAATATAATTCACCCATTGCACTAAAAAAAATGTTCTTAGGAATATTTCCTCACTTGTATTCCTATAAAAATCCGAATAAACTAATCTCTCCATCTCCATATAACTCTTTCGCGTTCAACAAATATAAAACTGACGACTACTTGTTATAAGTTTGTTGCGAACATTTGTATGACAAAACATAGAGAAATGACCAAAAGCTTAAGCATCTGAAAGTTAAACATGATACTAAGTACTATGGATGCTTATAAAAAACCATATGTAATCAAAGTTAGCTACAGGATGTACGCGTATGTTTTTTAGTGAGGACATTTAAGAACCAAAATATTGGGACCTTTGACCCACGACATTTCCCTACATTTGTTATATTATATGTTTGTCTTTTTTTTTTGGGTAACTATGGTTTCCGACTTTTTGGCCGACTAATCCACGGGGTTTGAACCCACCGCCACACAGACTCAAACCAGGTAAAGCCCTCCCTTTTCAGGAGGTTGGTGTGGCCACTTCAAGGTTGTTTGCACCTAGCAGGAATTGAACTTGAGACCTCACACAATTTTAGAGTGATAGTCACAAGCCCTTTTGCCGCTAGGCTACCCTTGAGTGGATAATCATTTAGAATGCATACAAAATCTCAGAATATTTACAACGATTATCATATATGTTTCCTTGCATAACCCGTGTAGCTAATGATATTTTGACCCAATAACTATTACCATCTCGAAGGTTGCCTAGCAGTAAGAGACTTTGGGGCATCTTACATAGTAACCTTTTTCTTTTAACTTTGTTGGATATACTAGTATGAGTTAATTTTGGTGTTGTGTGCGCATTTGTGCCTTGGTCATTCGCATAGTGATGTCTACTTATCTTCCAATTATTTTGTGCAGCAGTATTTATATTTTCGACCTAAATGTGATTCGTAGCAAATGTGGCATCATTGGTGATTCAAAACTCCTCCCTTTAGTTGAAAGATCTACAGCCACAATCCCAGTCGAGGATCATGTTGATTCTCATCTGAATGAAGATATTGATGATAGCCATCATGTTGAAGGACCCCCAACTTCTTCAACACGAAAGTGCTCTTCTCATTCAACTCAAAACAAAAAGCGAAAACGTCAATATAACAACGATAACATCTCATCCGTTGCAAAAGATATCTCTAAAATTGCGAGAATGATGGTGGAGAAAGAGGATAAAATGATGAGAATGATGATTGAGAAAAATAAAGAAGATGACATGGGTGCTTGCTTTAAGAAGTTGGAGAATATTGGTTGGGGAACAGAAGATCCATTGTATGACACTGCACTTTTGCTTTTTGGTGAAAGCGTTGATTATAGGAAACTTTGGTTGCATTTGAAGCCGGAAAGTTGTGAGAAATGGGTTAAGAATGCTGGAAGTAAGTTTGGGCTACTGGGTTGATTAAAAGAAAAGGCATAGTTTATGTTTATGTCATCAGATGATGTTTTGATGTTGTTTTGTCTATAAGTTGAACCAAGCAGTTATGTTGTTTTTTAGGCAATGAATGCTACATAGACTGTTGGTAGATGTTTTGATTAAGTATGAATTGTAAAAGTGAAACTTGCAAGAAATTCCTGGTTGTTGCTGTGAAATCTGCTAGAGAATGTATTTTTATCAGGAAGTTGCTAGGAACCATATTCTCGAGCCTGCTAACCATATTCTCGAGCCTGCTGTCCATAGAACCTGAATTTCTCGAGGCTTACAAACTTAAATCAAGGTTTGTTAGTGTTGGGAGGAATGCCTGTTATTTATCCATCTAATGGGATTTTGACACAGGGACAGAATTATAGCAGAAGACTATATCTTGAATTAAAGATGAAAACGTTAGGGACTAGTGTGAAGCTTATGATCATCAATTTCGATTTCACATCAGCAGTTCCATTTCTGTCATTGGTGTTTTGGAGGAATGCGCCGACTTCATCTGTGTCTTGAGATATTGTTACCTGAACATAATTATGGAGTTTAATATCTCAAATTACAGATGAAACATGATGGAACGTCTATGAAGCTTTGATAAGACTAGCTATTTGTAGTCTTAGTTAAGGGTGCTTGAAAACCATCTCGAAGATGATTTAGTGGTAATGTATTTCTAAGGTCTCAGAAAACACCAGGATTTAAGTTTGTTAGGTGAACATCTTGGGATGGCTAAGGAAAAGTCCGGGAACGTTCACGAGAATACTGGTTAGGCCGCATATTGTGAAAACTGATTTTGATGTTTAGTACTTCTCTTTGACCTGTAACTAGAAACAAGTCTGTAAAATCAACTCTTCTACTTGCCAAAATTCATATAAACACGATACACTGGCTTCTTTCGGCGATGTCACCACTCACCACAACTTTGCCTTACGTCGCCGGGCATAGTGGTAACTCTGGCGCTGTTAAGCTTTTAACATTCAAACAAATCCATATCAGCGCAAGGCATAAATTGACCTGATGCGTGGTTTTGCAACCTTACAACAGGTTTTACCTCTCGAGGGATCTCAAGAGGCTTACAACCCCACCAGGCAGTGTACCTGACCGATGTAGTATAGTGTAGTGGTAAGTACGGGGGATTGATCGTTCTCCATAGGGAATAGTGTTCGTTAGGTATGAAAGACTACTCTAATTAGGTCTAAGGGTTGAGGAAGATTCTTTTTATGTTTTTATATTTTTTTATGAAAGCAAGTAAAATCTCGGGTTTGAAAGAGTGGGAGGAATTAGTTGCTAGTCAACTAACCCAAATTACTACGAATGCAAATAAAATAAATAACTGAAAATAAAATGTTGGTGAGAACTTATGTGTAGAGAAATGTGTTCACTTAGATTTCCTTACTCCCTAACTATCTTTTACCGGTTGATTAGTGTGTATTAGTCGCGTGGATGACGGGTGTATTCCTTAATACCAATCGTGGGGTGGCGTACGTACTTCCCCAACTCTACAAGCTCCTACTTCACTCCTATGTCGAGCCGGCTAGGAAGCTCCTAACATGGGATCACTAGAATTCGCTTGTGCATTAAATACAACCATAAAAACCTTTAGTACGCATTTGGTTCATGTTTCTTAAGACGTTCAAGCAAGTTACCGAATAGGAAGTTAGCCAGTTTTCTTAAGCCTAACATAGATAAACAATCATCCAATACAACTAGTAACACACTAATAACCAATAATCAATAGCTAGGTTTCATTAGATCTAAGCAAACACAAGATAAATCTAGCCTAACATGTTAAACAAAAGACAAGAACAAGATAAAATCAAACAACACATAGACATATTGAATGATTAATTGATAACTTATCTTTCAATGTAACATGGAAGATCTCAAGGCAAAAAGCCTTGAAAAAGATGCTAAAATCGTCTTAGGGTTTTCTCCCAAAAATTCCACACTAAGCTCTCTTTAATGACAAAGAATTGCAAAACTATATATAGATTTTTACATCTGACGGCGTCACCTTATGGAGTGTGACGCCGTCACCTCGCCGCTTCTAGGGTTTCCGGATGGCCTTCTTGACGCCGTCCATCTTTAGCTCTCCAAAATCCGTTCTGGCTTATCAAGGCTTGACGCCGTCAGAACTTGAACGTGACGCCGTCCCTCTTTGAATTAAGCCGTGACGCCCTTGATCATGTTAAAGCGTGACGCCGTCAGAATTTACATGCAATTTTCACTGGCTTATCATGAGTAAATTTCACATCCACCTTTTCTTGCCAAGCCATGACGCCGTCCAGAGTAAAATCTGACGCCGTCAAAGGTAACTTTTAGCCGATTTTTGAGACTTTGTCGTTTTCTTCACTTTTATGCTCCAAAAACGTCCAAAATTCCTCCTTTTCCAGATTTCTCCTCAAAAGTACCTAAAATGACAAAAGGAACGATTTAGGGCAATATTTGATCAAATAAATACGATTTGGGGCTTAAATGACCCCTTAAAAGCGGTACACTTTTCGCTTCATCAAATACCCTTACACTTGAGATTTGCTTGTCCTCAAGCAAATGCGCTTTTATTCTAATCAAAATACAAGTTAGGGGTCATTTAATGCAAACATAAAAGTAATTACAACAAATAATCGTTCCACTTCAATCATAATAAGCACGGAGATTATAAACTAGCACCTCACAAGTAGTGTTTAGATACTCACATCTCTCAAGTGTCATCAAAATAAATCTCATAAATGAAAACGGATAATATCTCTCACTACCTGTCATAGCAAATAGATTACCATAGGCTTGGGAAAGGATCGAAAACCTCCTCCACTAGGCGTAAGCACCTAAGATAAACTATCAAAGAGGGCTTTTACATGGGTTATAACGTTAGGTGTAGGAAAAAGGAAAGCACGGTTTTGTTGGATAAAGGATATTTTACTGGTGGCGAGTTAAAGATCTTGATCAATTACATGTACTATACAATGTTGCTAAGCCAAGACTCGACTCCATCTTAAGCTAGAAACAAAATAACAAAATAACAAAAACATAAAAATAAACATAAAATGAAACGGGATGGTAGTCCGTATGTTTTTTTCTATTTTTCTTTTTCTCATTTTTTTGTATTTTTCTTGATTTTTTTTTTTTTATTTTTTTTTTATTTTTTTTTTTTTTTTTTTTTGCATACACTCTTGCCCTACCATCCAAAATAATACATCATAGGGGCGTTGCATTCCCCTTACACTTGAACTTTTACATAACTTTACAAATAGCTATTCTAATGACTCGAATTAAGATAATTGAAAAACTTGGAGTACTTTTAAAATATTTAGCACATATGGGGGTAATAAATGATGTTCTTCCCCATTACTCCATTACACTAGTACTTTACCCATGAGTCCCAATCGTCCCAAAACAATATGTACAAGGATATGACTCGACTTAGCAACCATGTAATCAACTAGATAATTAACTTGGGTTTAAACAAATGTTGTCACAATAATGCACTAAAAATGAGTGCATACAAGGTAGGCTAAGGCGATTTGGGTGTACATTTAAGTGGGGTGTAACAAATTCTTACTTTAAGTAAAATACTTAAAGGTCGAAACGAAAAGATAGGCTCTGAAGGGTGTACTAGGGGTATCGTGTACTAAAAATGAGTACAACGCAAAGGGTGTGGGAGAATTACTTGACCAATGTAGCCATAGTAATTATAACAAAAACACAGGTGTAAAACAATGGGTTAATCCTAATGCCTCTTATCATGTAGTAAATCTAACTACACGAATGTAGTCTCACTTGTGGCCTTGGAATGGTCCTAACGCAAGTTCTAGAATCTAAGTGCTACCGGTACAACATCATAGCATAAATGCTTTTCCTACCAATTCTAGGGGCGAACCTCACATATTTGGGGGTGGAAAATTTTTTTAGTGGTACGGTTTTTGTGCTAGTCATATAACTCCTATCCGTGAGACGCTCATTAAGATCAAAGTTTCACTCCTATGTGTTGTAAAAAAATTTAAATTTGGCACTAAAATTACCTTAACAAGTATTTCTCTCAGTTTTATTACACATCTACTATTAAACAAACAAAAATCAAGCGTAATAGCATTCTCTTAATCGTGCTTTTACCCTCCCCTTACACTTAAGATGAACATTGTCCCCAATGTTCAAATAACAAGATGTAAAAGTAAAAAGTAAAAGAATGAAATCAAATACTCCCCTGATTCGCTCGGTGGATAATGAAATAACACGGTTAAATCTTCTTCCAAAGTAATGTTGAAGCTCCATGACTAATGCATCGCCATAAGCTTGATTCAAAAACATTTCCTTGTCCAAAATAACCTGTTAAACCTGAGAAAACAAACACGAAAACCTGCATAACATCGGCGGGATAAAATCTATATATAAGGATATAATGCTTGTGGAATGATAACTTTGCAGATTCCTGGAGATTATAAGTTGGAGATTTTAATAAAAACTTTTTATGAAAACAAAACTTTCAAAAATTTCTGAAAATTAAATCTGACGCCGTCAGAAATGACCTGACAAAAATTTTCATTTTAAGTTTCCGGAAAATTTCTGGAAAAACCTTTACCTTACTTCCTGGAAATCCTGCAAAACATCATTATGACTCGATACAAGCATTTGACTCAAACACACACTAATATGTATGTTAATTTATTATTATTACGATTCATGTTAATTTGTGTTCTAATAAACCGATTTAGATTTCCCTTACACTTAACTTTTGCAAAATACCTTTATATGTAGTTAAGACGAAGTTAAAAACAAAATAAAGCATTTTCACAAATTACTTTTGAACATGAATCAATAAGAATAAAAATTAAACACACATACGGAAACAAATAAAAACAAACAAACAAACAAATAAACACACAAAGCAAATAAATTAACAATCAAATGAGGCTAGCATGCGATAAATAAAATCAATGTAACAAATGTTTTAAGGCAAACAGATGCCTTCCCTAAATTATTACAGACCATATTGTTTCAACACATACAACCAAATATCAAATTGTTCAAACATCAAAACATCAAATCACATCATCACTGGTGTGGGGGACCTTGGCGATAGTCGTAGCCTGGAGGGAGGTGCCCGTAGTACCCATATGGTGGGTAATCCTGCTCACGACCCGGGAAAGGGTCAATCTGCAGATGTGGGTCCAACTGATCACGTGTAGAAAGATGCTGCATCTGACGAACCGTGTGATCATACATCCAGTCGAACCTCTCGTCCACCCTGGTCCTCCAAGTGTCAACCTGGCCCATCCAGGTCCCCTGGTGAGCCTGCCAGTCCCCCCTGCTCATGTGCCGGTAGTAATCAGCTGTACCGGCCTCATAACCCTCATGCTGCTGCTGCTGGGGCTCCTCCTCCTCCTCATCATCCTCATCATCATCATCCTCAGCTCTGGCTGGATGATACCACATAAAGGACCCATCATGCATCTCCATAATCACCTCCATCTGCTTCAGGGACCTCTCCTTCACCGTCCTGCATGCATCACCACTCAAATACCTCATGACCTCGGGCCTGAGGACTCCATAAGACTGGGCCAGCCGGGTGATAAACATCCCTCCATAAATCCTGTCTCCTTCCCTCTCCCCAACTCCACCATGCATAAAGCTAGCAACCCAAAACGGGATGTTGCAGTAAACATCATTAGAGTAGATGGTGTACAGGTAGAAGAGATCAGAAGCAGTGACACGGTGGTGAGAGCTGTGACGCCCCGTCAAGCTGTAGGTGAGGCATCGATGAGTCAACCGAACCCTAGGATCCCTGATTTGGGATGCTACAGTGGTCGATGTGTATACCCCATCCCCAATAGTCTGCCAGAACATGGAACACCTAAAATCATTCTTCATCGACTCCCCATGCAACAACCTCTGCATGAACCCTGCCTGAATGGTATCATGCTGATCGTACAACCCAAGTCTCCACCCAAACTCAGTAACCGAACACGTCCTTAGCTCACCCCCCAGCCTGAAATAGATCGTGGTACTGCCTACATCGGTCCTTGCCTCAGCCATGTCAAAATGAAAGGTGGCAAAGAATTCACGTACCAATTCCTCATATACCGGCTCCTGAATTTTAAACAGTCTTTCCCACTGAGGGCCGGTAAACCCATCCGTCTGAAAACTTTGGAGAAAGGTCTGCTCAAGACCTTCTCTCCTCAGAAAGTTCCAATCAACTACGGCCCCATTTTCGACCTTGTGTAGTAGCAGTTGTGCGTATTTGCTTGTAGCAGCATCGTTGTCAAAGACACCCCAACTGAGGACCGTATCCCCAAATTTCTCTTGTTGAGATCGGGAAGAACTTCCTCGGCTGGGTCTTTGACGCTTACTCATCATCTGGAACAAAGGAGGAGGAACAAAGTGTTAATATGTGAATTAAAGACTTGGTGGCGTATCAGACAGGTCTGACGCCGTCACCCTTTGATAGGTGACGCCGTCAGGTTCAACCAAATTTAAATCCGAAATTACGAGGGAAAAATCAATATTCAAACTTTAAGCTTATAAACCAAACGCCCCTTTTTTACAGCAAAATGGGTGATTGGGTCATAGGTTATGGTTCAAATTCGTGGCCTCCCCATTAGTGAATAGACCCAATTGATTGCCAATCATCAAATGCTTTAATTATTGTTAAATAACACTAATTAAAACACATTATGAGTTCTAAGCATGAATCAATCCTAGGGTTTCACGAGTTGGGGATTTTCGAAATTTACAAATCCTATGAGTAATTGAAGCGAAAAGAATGAGTAAAAATTACTTACCACGTGAAGATTGGTGACGAAAGTCGGTGAATTAGATCCTGGAAATTCGAAGGTGGGGTTGGAGTGGATATGGTTTGTGGGGTTTGTGATGAAAGTGATGGAATTAAAGTTATTATTGCTGTGCAGACGGGGTGACGGCGTCACGTTCAAATTCTGACGCCGTCAGATTAGCGTATTTTACTACTTTGTGCCAGTTTACAAATGAGCCCCTCGTACTTTAAGAGAGCAGCTAGTCAGGGTCAATAATCCTGATAGCTAGTCTCGTTAACAAGTTCCTCCTGGGTCAAATGTTTTGTTACTGTCACGGGATGTGGTAAAATGTTGAAAAGGGCCGGTTGACGTCACATTCAGGTTCCAATCTCCGTCACGGCAGGTATTCAGGGAGTGTGAGGAGCTTTTACAGGGGGTTTTCGAAATGAGGATGTGCTTTAATTGAGTTCTTCTCACACCTGGCTTAAAGCCAAAAGATCGTTTCCTAGCCTCATGAAAGTTAGGGAGCGTGAAAACCATGCTTCCCACGAAAATGCTACGATCTTGAGAATTCTTTTTCTCGCGAGAGGATCCAAATAGATAAGAGGGTTTTAAAAGTGAAGGCTCGGGGAGAGGGGTTTCATCATCCCATTCGTTGTATGGTTCATTAGGGACCGGGAGTTCAAAGATCTTCTCGATCTTTTTATGTGAGGCTTCTTCCCTAATTTTCTCCTTTATTCTCACAATAAATTTTTCTGCTAGTTCCATGAACATATCTTGGTGTTTTTCAAGTGTGTTTCTAATTCCTTGATACGTCTCTCTTGGTTGTTCACGAAAGTTAGCATTATCCCTTCATATTCATCTTGTCGTGAGAATTGATGAAACGTATGTTTACCAATTGTGTTCACGCACTCATCGGGATTTTCATCAGCCGTAGGTGTCTCAGCTTTCATTAAGCTCTCAACCTGCCTTTTTATGTTTTCGAACAGCTGTTCTTGGGTTGCACTCATGCAATTTAAAATCCCTTCTCCCGAGAACGTTGAGTCATTCCATTCTTCCTCTTCGTATTGTGCTAAGTCCTCAATGACTTCCCAGCACTTATCGACACTGAGCCTGCTCAATCTCCCATTGGTGGCGTAATCTATGGCTCTTCTAGTTTGATGATTGACACCATCATAGAAGATTTGGATTTGTAGCCAAGGATCCATGCCATGGTGAGGGACCTTTCGGAGTAAGTCCTTGAATCGAGTCCATGCCTCGTAGAGAGTTTCGCCTTGACGTTGTTGGAACATCAAGATATCATTCCTTAGCTTGGTAGTTCTTCCCGGTGGGAAAAACTGAGCAAGGAAACGAGTGGTGAGATCATCCCAAGAGGTGATGGATCCTGCGGGTTGACGTTCTAGCCATTGACTAGCTTGGTCCCGCAGAGAGAATTGGAAGAGACGCAATCGGGTCGTCTCTCGAGTGGCAACATCAAGGTCTATAGAATCAACAATTTTGAGAAAGTCCTTGAGGTGTTGATTAGGATCTTCAGAATGAAGTCCATGGAATGCGCATCCGCTTTGCACCAACCGGATGGTGTCGGATCGCAAGGGTGTGACATTGGCTCCTTGAGTGAGCTCAATGGTGTTTCGATAGCCATGGTGGCTAGGACGGGAATACTCTCCTAAAGTACGGGCTCTAGGAGGTGGTGGTTGTTGTGGTGGTGGGTTGTTGGGATTAAGGATATTACCATCTTCCATGATGTCGGATGGTATGGTTACGAACAAAGACACGAAGAAAATAGATAGACTAAAGAAAACCTAGAAAAATAAAACAAAAATCTCACTAGAAAGGAATCTAGTGAGTAGACCTATAAAATAAAAATTCAACCTAAACAATAACTATTCCCCGGCAGCGGCGCCAAAAACTTGATGCGTGGTTTTGCAACCTTACAACAGGTTTTACCTCTCGAGGGATCTCAAGAGGCTTACAACCCCACCAGGCAGTGTACCTGACCGATGTAGTATAGTGTAGTGGTAAGTACGGGGGATTGATCGTTCTCCACAGGGAATAGTGTTCGTTAGGTATGAAAGACTACTCTAATTAGGTCTAAGGGTTGAGGAAGATTCTTTTTATGTTTTTATATTTTTTTATGAAAGCAAGTAAAATCTCGGGTTTGAAAGAGTGGGCGGAATTAGTTGCTAGTCAACTAACCCAAATTACTACGAATGCAAATAAAATAAATAACTGAAAATAAAATGTTGGTGAGAACTTATGTGTAGAGAAATGTGTTCACTTAGATTTCCTTACTCCCTAACTATCTTTTACCGGTTGATTAGTGTGTATTAGTCGCGTGGATGACGGGTGTATTCCTTAATACCAATCGTGGGGTGGCGTACGTACTTCCCCAACTCTACAAGCTCCTACTTCACTCCTATGTCGAGCCGGCTAGGAAGCTCCTAACATGGGATCACTAGAATTCGCTTGTGCATTAAATACAACCATAAAAACCTTTAGTACGCATTTGGTTCATGTTTCTTAAGACGTTCAAGCAAGTTACCGAATAGGAAGTTAGCCAGTTTTCTTAAGCCTAACATAGATAAACAATCATCCAATACAACTAGTAACACACTAATAACCAATAATCAATAGCTAGGTTTCATTAGATCTAAGCAAACACAAGATAAATCTAGCCTAACATGTTAAACAAAAGACAAGAACAAGATAAAATCAAACAACACATAGACATATTGAATGATTAATTGATAACTTATCTTTCAATGTAACATGGAAGATCTCAAGGCAAAAAGCCTTGAAAAAGATGCTAAAATCGTCTTAGGGTTTTCTCCCAAAAATTCCACACTAAGCTCTCTTTAATGACAAAGAATTGCAAAACTATATATAGATTTTTACATCTGACGGCGTCACCTTATGGAGTGTGACGCCATCACCTCGCCGCTTCTAGGGTTCCCGGATGGCCTTCTTGACGCCGTCCCTCTTTAGCTCTCCAAAATCCGTTCTGGCTTATCAAGGCTTGACGCCGTCAGAACTTGAACGTGACGCCGTCCCTCTTTGAATTAAGCCGTGACGCCCTTGATCATGTTAAAGCGTGACGCCGTCAGAATTTACATGCAATTTTCACTGGCTTATCATGAGTAAATTTCACATCCACCTTTTCTTGCCAAGCCATGACGCCGTCCAGAGTAAAATCTGATGCCGTCAAAGGTAACTTTTAGCCGATTTTTGAGACTTTGTCGTTTTCTTCACTTTTATGCTCCAAAAACGTCCAAAATGCCTCCTTTTCCAGATTTCTCCTCAAAAGTACCTAAAATGACAAAAGGAACGATTTAGAGCAATATTTGATCAAATAAATACGATTTAGGGCTTAAATGACCCCTTAAAAGCGGTACACTTTTCGCTTCATCAGCAAGTCATAAATTGACCAAATGCATCAATAAAAAATTAAACAATATCATAAACACAATTTCTTTGGACCATCTGCATTTACGAAGATCAACGTTTTTTACAAAAATTAGCACAACATTGCAAAAATCCATAAATGTCCAGAGACTTTACGAGACCCACCATAATTCCGTCACTGACGATCAAGATTAACTTTTTAATGGTGGTACAAAAGTCTATATCAGGAATTCAGGCCTAGGTTATTGCTATCCTCTCCTAAAGTAACAGGAATACTCATTATTTTTATTTATTTATTTTTTTTATATATATATATTTTTTGTATATATATTTTTTATAAACTTGTTTTTATTATAAAACTACGAAATAGAAAATACAGAACAGAAAATCATAGACTTGTCTTGTCCCGTTAATAAAAGGGGTAAAACTGATGAAAAAGGTGCCGAACATAAAATATAATGTATAACAAGTCAAAAGTAATAAAAAACAAAAAATACCAAATAAAAATGATAAAAACCTATTTTGTCCTGTTAATAAAGCGAGTACAAAACGGGTGCGAGGGTAAAGGGGTCGGGTTACCACTCATTCAAGAAATCCCTTTCATTTATTTTTGTCGAATATCACAATCATGATTTTAATAGAAAATGGATATATCATTTCATTACCCAAACTGTATAAATCTTGCCAAAACCAATGGGTATGGGCCTAATGTATTGCTGACATCATCTATACATCAACTAAAAACACATATATATCTTCAACCATGTTGCACGGGGACGGATACGGAAACGGGACGGGGACGGAAACGGGTACTTAGAAACGTCAATATCTCAAAATTCAAGAAATGGGTACGGCCAGAAACATTTGTGTATTTTATATAATTATATATATATTTATTAATAAAATAAATGAACATCCAACATCAAATTGTAGATTTACAATATAATGTATAAAAGCAATATGAGGTAAGATCCCTCACATTCATGTATTCTTTAAAAAACAAATAAGAAGATCACAACCATTCATTCACCTTTTATCCAACGGCTGAGATGAAAGCCAAAAATTACAAACAAGGGCACATAAGTAATTTCACCCGTCTCGATAAAAGCAAAAAAAATCCAAATCCATCTCATTTAATACATCACTTTCTCTCTCATAAAAAAACCTAGATCTATTTTCTCTCTCCTAACCACTCACCAAAATCATCTAACCACCGCCTGAATCACCATGAAACCGCCATCTCCGGCAACCACCATTGCCGGAATAATTTCCGGCTATAACACCCCCAAAATCGGGTCCAGCGGAAGCATACATGTCACCAGAGTGCTACTCAATTGGTATCACAACGCAAGTACAAAGAACGGTTTTTACCTCAACCGTTTAGAAGAAAATTTATTAACAAAAAGTGCTAAATTTACATTGTTCAAAAGTAGTGCGGAAATAGGCCCATAAAGTAAGTAAAACGGTCCCAACATATATATCAAAGTCGTCTATGACCATGCCCCTTACCAAGTGCCTCCAGAAATAAACTATCACCTTAAACCTAAAAATACATGCTAAAAGGGTCAGCTTACGCTGGTGAGTTCATAGGTTTTAGTTTAAAACAATACAGTTGAACCAAAAGATTTTCGATTTCAAATCATCATTCACAAACAAGTCAAGTTCAACGTAGGCTCACACTGCCTAAATCATCGTTCCAAAACCAAATCCGCAAATAATATCGTAATCAACACATCATGAACCAAAATCAATCATACAGATACTACACTCACATAGTGTCACGCAAATTTAACTGTTACGCTGGCTAAGTCACAAAAGTCAAATCACAACAACAGTTTCCTATAGGTGCACACTATAGTAGTCTATAGGCACATGAGCCCTTGTTGATTATTAGGCACAAAGAGCCCTTGCGTATAATAGTCCTGCACTATTGTAGCTCATAACAATAACTCCGCACAGTTGCAGACATGGAATAATAATAACCTTAGCCAGCTCGCGTAACAGTTTCATGAACCATGTGGAAAACTAGAAGGAGCGGTTGAATAGTTTTACGTCTTTTTAATTTTATTATGAAAACTTTGTTTACTTTTAAAAACTTAGATTCGAATTTATGTGAACTCAACTCTTGAACAATATGAACAAATATAAGTAAATCTAAATAAACAATGCAAGTAAAGTAATGAAATGAAATGAAAGATAGAGATGGAAAGATCGAACCGCGAGACAAAGGATTTATAGTGGTTCGGCTACAAGGACACCTTCCTTGCCCTACTCCACTCCTCGAGCACCTAACTCGAGAGTTTTCTTCACTATGTCAACAAGCTCCCTTATGGCGGAGAAAACCTTACACAACTTTCGCTTACACCGGTTTAACGACACAAAGCTAGATGTCGGGTCCTAATCGTAGCTAGAACCAATCTCACAACTTCTACACGACTTCTTCACGACTTATTCACAACTTCTTCACGACGGCTTCACAACTTCTACACGACAGCTTCACAACTTCTACACGACCTAGCACTACTTATATACTCTTCTACTTCCTTACACCTTCACTACTTACACACCTTAACTTCTTCACAACTTCACCACTACCACACTAATCTAGCCTAAACAATTATGTTCACACCTATCTAACAAATATACACAACTTATACACAAATGAATGAATGATTACACAAACAACTTAGGTAGCAAGATGATACTAAGTTGCAATACTTCTTCTCTAGTTGTTGAAGGAGTATTCTTCTTTTGCACTTGGATGGTAGAAGCTTGGATCACTTAGAAACCAATGCTTAAGAATATATGATCAAAGGATTTAGAAAGATAAGGAGAGATTTAGAACAGAAGGTTTGGGGTGCAAAAGGTGAGGAAAAAGTCCAGGATTAGTCCAGTATTTATAGGCAAAAACTGACAGCTGGAGGAGCGGGGCGGTCCCCTTAAATAGGTGGCCGGTCCCCTTAAAATTAAGGGGGCCGCCTAGTAAAATTAAGGGGGCCGCCCTACCCGAACGTTGCTCAGTTTTGTCTTTTTGTGGGGAAGGTTTTTCTGGAACATTTTTGCCATTTTTGGTTGAAAATTTGAATTCATAAATTTATAATGGATTAAACATTTTTATTTAATACCAAAAATGATTTTCTAAAAGATATAAAATGTTTGTGTCATTTTATAAAAAATCAAGTGATTAAGAAAATGTTCCTTTGATCATATAATGCATTAGGCATTTGTTTATTCATACCTTAAGTGATTGAGTTGTAGAAATGAATATTTACAACTAAATACTTGTTTATTTAATAAGTTTATGTTTAATGAGTTTACATTTTGTGATTATCAAAACATAGAGATATCAAGAAGTATTAATAATGTTTTTAGGCATTATTTATATCAACAATCTCCCCCTTTTTGATGATTACAAAACTTAAACTCATTAAATCCAAAACATTATTTTTGGACAAGTATTTAGTGAGTTTATATTCACTTCTCCCCCTTTTTGTAGAATCAAAAAGGTTATGCCGACAAGTTTTAGATACAAAATTTGTCGGAACGAGAACTCCCCCTTGATGTGTGCTCCCCCTCGTTTGAGGGCATCAAGAAATCGAGATATGGAATACTTGCAAGAAAAATATTAGAAGCACAAGCATACATAGCAAAATATGGAATATAAAAACAACAATCATGGCAAACAACAATCATGACAAACAAATATTAAGAACACATAGCAAGACATTCATTAAATCAAAATGATTATGTGAAACATTTATTATGTTTAAAACATACAACAAGTAAAAAGGTCCTAATTTGCCAAAGAGAGCCATCGGACTTGCTTGCAACACAAGAGCTTGAATTATTTTATTTGATGGTAGAGTGTTTGGGATGAAAGTGGTTGAGTGAGGGTAAGGATGTCTGATTAATAGAGGTATATTTTTGGAGGTGGAGAGTTTGGAGCGAAATCGGTTGATTGAGGGTTAGAGTGTTGTGCTAGTGGAGGTGTTGGATGAGATCTAGTAAGAAGTTACTCAATCCAAGTGAAATGTTTATTTAAGGCAATGATTTATTTTTGGAGAAGGACACAACAAGGACAATAGTTGACATGATTATCAACTTGATTCAAGTTGTGGGGGTGAGGTAAGCAATTTGAGTAGAGTGAGGATGGAGGATGGAGGTTGACCCTTGTTGCGTTGTGCAAGGTGCATAGCAAGGAGGTCATGGATTTGGTTTATCTCTTCACGGAACTTTTCCTTTTCCGTGGGAATGTGGATTTGGTCATTTGGTGGAAGTGGATGAAATTGGGGTGTGTAGTTGGAAGTAAAGTTGGATGTTTGACCAATATGATAAGGGTTTTGAAAGGTTTCAATGAGGTCAGTTTAAGGTTGAGATTTGTAGTTTGGAACGAAGGTGGAGGTTGAGGTTAGTTTGTGATGAAGAAGAGCTAGAAGGAAGTTGATCTAGCAAGGTGTAAGGCAAGAAGAGCACTAAGCTCATGGGCTTCATTAAGTTCTTCAATGAACTTCAAGTGTTCGGAAGAAGGTGATGATGGTGGAGTGTGGTTGTTATTTTGGATGGATGTTTGGATATGCAACATAGAAGTAGCATGTGAGTTGGTAGGAAGTGGTGGTGATACTTTTGGTGGTGGAGACATTTTTGAGTTTGGGTAATCATGAGTGAATGAGGATGGAGATATGGAAGAAGAGGATATTCCAAGAGTGGTGAGTGTTTTGGATGGTGCATTGGTAGGTTGAATAAGATGTGAGGTGTTGTGAATGAGATTGGGATTATTGTTTTGGGGTTGATCATGCTCTTCATATGAATCATATGAGTGAGATGAAGGTGTATTTTCGGGAGTAAAGATGGATGGTTGGTTATTATGATGAGGTTTGTGAAAGGGTTCATTGGAATGAGTTTGAGGCTTGGGAGTATAATTGGGAACAAATGTGGGTGGAGGTGTTGGTTGTTTAGCCACATCATTTGTTGTGATGGACTTGTTTCGGAGGTTTGGTTTTCTTCTCCAAACGGGTTTTTCGGTCATCCTTGCTAACCTTGAGGATTTTGGCTTTGGTTTGATGTGTAACACCCCCAATTTCGTGATATGCAGCGGAATTCAAATTGGGTGTTACTTCATGGCACAACAGTTGAATAGTAGAAAACGATCACCAATTTAGTCGTTTTAAAAGATTTATCATTCGAATATCACAGTTTACAAAATAAGGTCCCAGTGGTTTCAAAGTTTATTAAATAGGTTTTCGAATGATAGTAAAATTTATAGCCTTCATAAGTATCCGTGCTCCTCCGTACCATCCTTGCTCATTATGGACCTGAGATAAATACATGCTAAAAGCGTCAACACAAAGGTTGGTGAGTTCATAGAGTTTGTAAGTAAAAAAAAAAAACTGTTGATTTCCAAAATTAAAGAGTTTGTGAGTAAATACTGTTGATCTCTCAAAATCAAAGAGTTTGTGAATAATTACTGTTGATTTCTCAAAATCAAAGAGTTTGTGAGTTCATAGTAGTTGTAGATAAATAGTTGATTATCAAATCAAAGAGTGAGTATTACCCTAGTGTTTATAGTTAAACCAGTTGATTTGTCAAAAATCAAAGTGTGAGTGAATCCATAGAGTTTAAAGTTAAAGCAGTTGATTTTCAAATTCAAGTTGTGAGTGAATCCATAGAGTTTGCATAAAATCAGTTGATTTCTCAATAGTTTCAAGTTTAGGTAATAATTGTAACAAATACAATTATTAATAAAATAAGCGGTGGGTTACGATATTATATACCCATAGTTGGTTTGGTATAAAATAAGTAGTGGGTTAAGTTGTTGTACACCCATAGTTGGTTTGGTTGCCCTAACTAGGTCAACACCAAATAGTTATTGTTTTGCCAAATAGTGATTTTCTGCTATATAGTGAAGACAAGTTCAAGTTTAATAAAATAATGGCAATACTGTATCATGACTACAGTATCGTTTCTATTGCCCTAAGTCTCATGACACTCAATGCTTAACAGGCATCAAAATGATGTAAAGTATATAGGCCCTCAGGATGGGTATTTGCCAATAACCCATAAGTTTGTTCAAATAAAGTGCGCCTGGGTGGCTCATCCTAGCAGACCCAAACGGGGATTGTCAGTCCCAAATAGATCTATTCACAATTATTTACGTTCACTCGCAAGTGATTAAGGTTCATGATGTGAGGGACTTCGAACATGGCAATAAAGGTAAACTTAGGCAATAGTAAATCAGGTATAGCATACAGTTGAAAATAATTTGTGATCATGTTTATAGCAGGTATCTCTCCATGAGATATAAAAGCGTATAAAAGTGAATTCATAAGTTCATAGTAATTTGCAAAAGTTGATAGTGTCCTTGTAAGTAGAAGCAAGTATTACGTTTTAATAATAAGTAGTGTGGTTTATCAACTGAGTATAATGTTTAAAGTAAACTAGTAAAGTTTATATGTTAAGCGAACATGTATCGCCTTCAAAAGTAAGTCAGAGTAGGTAAAAGAGTAGTCTATGGATCTCACAGTAGTGTGTAAACAGTTTAGAGTACTTATGAAAGTAAAAGGATTGTATTTGAGCATGTATCTCCCCCAAATGTAGTTTAAAACGTATAAAAGTAGGGGCTACGAACTCACCTTGGAATGTAGTGATGTAAGTAACGCAACAGTGCCAAAGAGTGTGGCGGAATAGAGTAACATAAGTGATGTTAAGAGTCAGAGCACGATGATATGGAATTCGGCACGACCTAACGAATATGAAACTCATCTTATCGTATATTCGAAAGCGTAAAGGTTTCCAATAGATAATTGTTCCCATCCCCAAGTGTTATTTCAAAACTTGCTTCCAAAAAGGTATTTTGTTATATCCGTTTAATAATGTTTGGTATCGTCATTCGTGTAGTGGTTTGAATGTCAAGACTCGGAAACTCACACCAAAGTATAAAACATATTACACAGGTATGTGAGAAAATAAACACGTAAGAGTCAAGTAGCATATAAGAGCTAAAGTGAGTTGACTGTTAATTTCTAGTCAATTTAACTAAAGTTGTTCCGATTAGTTAATTTTTCCAAATGGTTTTAGTTTACCAGTTTTGTATCGTTCCAAATGGTTAAATAAACGAGTAGTTTAGCTTACCAGTTTATATGTCCTCGAGTTTTAATATCGAGTTAACTATAACAAATTAATTCTAATTATTAAGTTTGTCGATAATACAAGTCTCAACCAAAAGTACATAATCCGATTTTAAGTGCCAAGTCCCAAGTTCGTTATATTCGATATATTTTGCGTCCGATGTGTCCAATATAATTCTGTCCAAAGTCCATTATATTTAATTCATCGTTATTCAAATATATGACCAAATGTCCAAAATATGTCCAAAATATTAGCCGAAACATAATGATATGTCAAGCTCAAATTATTAGAAATCAAATAATATGAGTATGAGCTGATAAATAGTAGATGAGCAGGATAACAAGTTTAGCAGTTTAACAAGTTTAGCAAGTTTAAGTTGTTCAACAAATTTAACAAGTTTAATAAGTTCAATAATGAGAGTATAAGCTGAAATATGTAAGTTTAAAGCAAACATCCTTATATTTTAGTTTGTGGGCTTTGGCCTAAACCAAACGCACCTTTGGGCTTGGCCCAACAGTAATCCAAACCCATCACAAAGCAATTCACAGTTTCAATTATAATTTCAAAAACAGAAACAAATTTGACACAGATACAAGTTTATTATAAGCGTACACACCCTTCGGTATTTTGTTGCTAAACCGAACCAAAACACACCCCTTTGTGGTGTTGGTCAAACCGAGTCACAAGCAAACACAACACACCCCTCGTGGGGTTTGTGGTCGACTCGAGACAAAATTAAACCCAACATTAACCGAGACCAAAACGTGACCCATACGGATCTTTACTCGAACCCACACGGGTTTTTACACTCCACTTAGACCAAAACAAAATAAGCTACTAACATAACCAAACATAAGCTATACTAATTTATTACAAAATAAGCTACAAGCTTATAAGCTCGAACCAAACCACAACATAACAATAATTAAGCAAGTATTCGGCCGAGACCCTAGCGGTCTCAGCTCGTGTTCCCATGGCAGCCAAAGAACAACAACAACAAATAAACAACAACAATAATTAACCAAGATTCAAAACTCAAGTCCAAATTCAATCCTAGTTCACAGCTAAACCAAACGGTACCAAATAAATCCATCCAAACACAAACCAAAATAAATAAGTCGACAATCAAGAACAAAAACAACAAGAACATCATCTTCAAGAATCAACATTTAATTCAACCCTTCAGATCCTAATTCTATCCCTTGGCTCAAAACCATTATCGAAACCAACCCAAATCAAATCCGAATCAAACATAAACAGTAATGACAACAATAATATCAAGACTACTTCATCAAGAATCAAAACAAGCTCACAAAATCAGAATAAAGATTTAAGAACATCAATAATACCGTGAGCTTATGCCCACGGTTCGTATAACTCGACACCAACAACCACACTTTCGATACCAAATTCGTTTTTAATCATTTTTATTTAATAAAACCTTTAAACCCGTTCGATATAAACCCGAAAAGATCAAGATTAAACCGAGTTGACTCGTATACGAGTCAACTCATGCGCGAGTCATACCTGATAATTATGATCTACACTCGTTGGGTGTCGGGGAGATGATAATAGTGGGTTCTGAACGGCGCATGGTTTTTAACGAGAGTGGCCACAGAGCGCGTGGAGTAGCACATATTGTAGAGGAGATGAAGCTGAGTCGGTTGGTGGTGGCGGTGAGTCACGGTGGCCATTGGTGAAGACGGTGTGGCTATGGTGAAGGTAGTGGTGGTTCGGTTCATTTTTAGAGAGAGGAAGGAGATGGAGCCGGTTTATCTTTGGAGAGGGAGAGGAGATGCGTTTACATTTGAGAGGGAGAAGAGTTATCTCTTTTCTTTCTTTGTGTGTATAGAATGAAAGGGAAACACAGATTTATATATATAGAAATGAGAAAGAGTTATTTGATTAACCATTGCGTGGAATGTTGGTGATCTTTTATGACATGGAGTGTTAGAGTGAAAGTAATGATGAAGAATGATGAAGATTGTAAGAGTGTCATTGAATTGTCACTGACAACTTAAGTTTGAGTGTGGAAGGAAACTAAATTATGGTTGCTTGTGATACTCTTGGTCGGCGCTCACAACCAAAGAGAAGAAGACAATTGAATTTTTAAGAGTTAGTTCATGTGCCTTGTTCGAGTATCCCATGTGTTTATCACATTTTATACATGATCAAAATAGGTGTAGGGATTATTTAGTAGTTTGTCTCTTTGCTATGAGTTTGTACGGATTTTATTCATTAGTCAAAACATATTTTTGGTTTGAGTGAGAACAAGTTTATCCAAAATATGGACTTGGGTTGCTGAGGGCATTGGGCCGTGGCCCAATGTCATTAGTGAGTGATTAGTGATATTTTTGTAAGCTCGGAAAATTATTTGAACGAGTTTGGTTATATGATGAAACGTACAACGTTAAGTGTTAAAAGTTTTAAATTAATTCGCGATTTCTAGACTATCAAGGTTCGCACAAATGAGAGTGATATAAAGAATGTGCGAACGTTTTACGACGTTTAGATTAACATAGTTGAATAAAAGCAAAAATTTAGTCTGTAAAAATGGTTAATTAAATCGTGACGATGGATTACCCTTCGTTTACTATTTACAAATGAAAGGGAAATTTACGGGATGTTATAGTACCTACCCGTTAAACCGAATCCCGTCCCGGGATTCCAGTCTAAGGTGGTTGTCAGGGTTGTTTTGCAATAAGTGGAAGTCATTGGGATGAAGATTCCCGCATGATAAGTTGTTATGAAGTCGTTTGTTGAGCGATCCTCTATACTAGGTGTTGGAAACAGTGTACGTATATACAAAGGATTTGAAGTCATATTTATTTACGTAGGAGATGAATTTATCATGGTACAAGTGATCATCAAAATTTTACAGTTAACTTGACTTGAGAAAATTCTCATTTTGAATGAAGATTGTTATTTTATCGCGTTTTGAAAATAAACATGGTTCGTACTTTTGAAAATCAAAAATCTATGGGGGTAACCTACCCGTCAAACAAAGAGTTTGTTAGTACTAGATTTTAAACAATGAGAGTTTCGGATCAAAATAGATGAATGTAGAGAAACAAGGGTGCGTTAGGTTATTGTAGCCATGGGCTGAGGCCCAAACGTTTCAAGGGTAAGTATGGTTTGGCGAATATGAAATGTTGAATACACGTTCCATGACATATATGGTTACGAGGTAGTTTCGAGATCATCGAAATCTCGTATAATGCCTGAGAGTTTTGAGAGGGCGTTAGGAGATTCACAATTTCCTAGAGATTGAGTAGTCAAATCGTACGGAAAGTGTTATTCATACGTGGCGCATTCATGATTTTTAAGTCATGGTGTGGCGTGTTTAACGCGATCTGTTCCTGCCTCTTGCGTTGAAATGCGAAAGCCAAAGTAGATTTTTTTTTTACCACGTATCCTAAAACTAGTTGCTAGTTTTAACAGACACAAATTTTTTTGAAAGTTTTTACCGTTTGAATACAAACGGTTATATTTCTCAGAATAAAATAATTGAAAAATATTTTTCAAACCCTTATAAATACCATTGGCATGCTTGTGTTATCCTACACACACAATCAATGGCTTGTAAGCTACCACATACCGCTGAACAATTTCAATTGTTTATCAAGGCAGAAACTGAGGGTAGTGACGTGGATCGTCAAAATGCTATTGTGAAGGTCATCCTGCAGTTTGAGGCTATGAAACAACTGAAACGACGACTTAGAGAATGCTACGCCATGTGCACAGACATTTCAGATGATAGAAAGTATGTGATCGACACGTTTTTGTATGATGAATATTGTAAGGACGCTGCTGTCATCGAATCGCTGTGGGCTTGTGTTCATCAGATAGAGAACCAGATTTCTGACAAGGTCCGTTGGAGTCTTGAAGAGAATGTTGAGGCTGCTAGGGTTGAACAACAACGACGACAACAACAACAACAACAACAACAAAATCCACCACCACCACAACAGCAACAACAACCACAACTACAACAAGGTGCTTCAAGTTCATCTACACCAAGGGTGGTTGTGCAACAACAACATTTGCCTCATCTGGATCACTTCCAGCCAAGTTTCGAGGAAAATGTGGCAGTTGATGATGGTGGTTGGACTTCTGACATGGAGCGGGATCTGAGCAGGTTGGAAGCTCAATGGGAAGAAGAGAAATTGGCGAGCTTTGATCCTTATGATGACGGTTATCATTCCAACAACTCTCAAACCTGGGATCATCCGGACTACCTTTGAAGTCCAGGTTTATGTTTATGTGATGTTTTAATCCAGTATCGTTTGTAATGTTTAAGTATTTCTGTCAAGTTTATTTGAATAATATGGTGTTTGAATTTAATTGAAACTACTGTAGAATTTACAGTGCCTGAGGTGGAAATATAGGGATCACTGTATCACTTACAGTGTTCAAGAAAAGTAGAGGCCACTGTATTTACTTACAGTGTCTGCTAAGGAGAATAGAGACCACTAGAGTTTTGTGGTAATTTCAAAGTTGTAAGACTTATGGTTACGAAATAAATTTGAGACCATTGTAATCACATACAATGTCTGGGAGTTTAGGGAGAGCATCGTGAAATTCACAACGTTAGAGGAATAAGTAGGACCATTGTGTAGTTTAATATGTCTTAATAGTGGATGGGGCTATTGTAATCTCATGTGAATTTTACTATTTCCATAGTTAACATAACTTGGAAAAATTTCTTTTGGAATGACTATTCTTATTCTTTTAAAATTTCACATGGTTTCCAATTACAAGGATCTGTGCGGGTAACCTACCCGTTAAACAAAAGAGTTTTGTTGATAACAGATCCTTACATAGAGATATTTGAATGAGAATTCGATGTGTGTAGGGAAAGTTGCTGAATCCCAGCTTTAGGGGATGAGGAATCTTGTTTGTCCTTGTGTGAGGAATAGTGAATGCAAGCGGCTAGAATAGTAGCCTCACTGCTACTCTTCTATATATGTGATGGATTTCACTCCTCATCACCCACTCTTCTCTCATCAAACATTTTCAAAATGTCTTACACCTACACCGTTCTTGTAATTATGTACGCTGCTGCAGCCATTTCCTTGGCTTATGTCCCAGATGAAGATCTGGAGTCCCTGGCCGAATTCATAGCGTTTCTCATAGCACTCGTGGTTTTGGCCGTTAGCGCGGATGAAATATGGGGGTAAGAGATAGTATTACGATAGGAGTGTTGCTTTGAATCCGTATACTAACACCATGTATTAATGTTTTATTGCATTAATAACTTGTGTATTCTTGTCGTACAGGATATTCGAGGTGTTGCACCCAGTCGTGGTTCTTGCTCTTGCTGGTGTAGTGGTGTTTTTCATTGGCATAGCGGGCCAACCGATTGGTGATGTTATGCCTTTCTTAGTGATATTTGTAATGTTAGCATTACCAATGCTAATCATATCATTATGTATCAATATTTATGGTTTCTAATGAGAGTTATGCTGTGTGTTTGATTCATTTTCGTGATTATCGGTTTCATACTCATGTTACTACAGATACAAATAAGCCCACTTATTTATAATTCGTTATTTACATAGAGAGGCGTCCCAAACAATGTAAATAAGGAAATATAAACTTATGGTTCATCGCTTTGCAATTTCTTTATTTAAATAAAAGGTATCCCAATCATCCAAATAAAGACATTGTAAACCATCCTACTTAAGAATTTATGATTTAACACTCGTACTAATCCACAAAATAATCCATGCGCAGATTTTCCGGAAATACAGGAAAAAGTATTTCACACGCATCTATAAAGATGGGAGTAAGATAAGTAGAGAAGGTTGGTACGGTACTCGAAATAGTTGGTGAGTATATATATATATCAATATATTAGAGTGTTGGTGTAGCAAAATTATCTAGAAGACACATGAGCGTCTAGCGGATGGTAAGCACGGAGATTGTGAGGCTATAAAATGTTTTGTTTGTAAAAGTAGTTATAGTTCGGACCTCATTTAGACCCGTTTCTCTATAACTGTAGCTCTGATACCAATCTGTAACACCCCCAATTTCGTGATATGCAGCGGAATTCAAATTGGGTGTTACTTCATGGCACAACAGTTGAATAGTAGAAAACGATCACCAATTTAGTCGTTTTAAAAGATTTATCATTCGAATATCAGAGTTTACAAAATAAGGTCCCAGTGGTTTCAAAGTTTATTAAATAGGTTTTCGAATGATAGTAAAATTTATAGCCTTCATAAGTATCCGTGCTCCTCCGTGCCATCCTTGCTCATTATGGACCTGAGATAAATACATGCTAAAAGCGTCAACACAAAGGTTGGTGAGTTCATAGAGTTTGTAAGTAAAAAAAACTGTTGATTTCCAAAATCAAAGAGTTTGTGAGTAAATACTGTTGATCTCTCAAAATCAAAGAGTTTGTGAGTAATTACTGTTGATTTCTCAAAATCAAAGAGTTTGTGAGTTCATAGTAGTTGTAGATAAATAGTTGATTATCAAATCAAAGAGTGAGTATTACCCTAGTGTTTATAGTTAAACCAGTTGATTTGTCAAAAATCAAAGTGTGAGTGAATCCATAGAGTTTAAAGTTAAAGCAGTTGATTTTCAAATTCAAGTTGTGAGTGAATCCATAGAGTTTGCATAAAATCAGTTGATTTCTCAATAGTTTCAAGTTTAGGTAATAATTGTAACAAATACAATTATTAATAAAATAAGCGGTGGGTTACGATATTATATACCCATAGTTGGTTTGGTATAAAATAAGTAGTGGGTTAAGTTGTTATACACCCATAGTTGGTTTGGTTGCCCTAACTAGGTCAACACCAAATAATTATTGTTTTGCCAAATAGTGATTTTCTGCTATATAGTGAAGACAAGTTCAAGTTTAATAAAATAATGGCAATACTGTATCATGACTACAGTATCGTTTCTATTGCCCTAAGTCTCATGACACTCAACGCTTAACAGGCATCAAAATGATGTAAAGTATATAGGCCCTCAGGATGGGTATTTGCCAATAACCCATAAGTTTGTTCAAATAAAGTGCGCCTGGGTGGCTCATCCTAGCAGACCCAAACGGGGATTGTCAGTCCCAAATAGATCTATTCACAATTATTTACGTTCACTCGCAAGTGATTAAGGTTCATGATGTGAGGGACTTCGAACATGGCAATCAAGGTAAACTTAGGCAATAGTAAATCAGGTATAGCATACAGTTGAAAATAATTTGTGATCATGTTTATAGCAGGTATCTCTCCATGAGATATAAAAGCGTATAAAAGTGAATTCATAAGTTCATAGTAATTTGCAAAAGTTGATAGTGTCCTTGTAAGTAGAAGCAAGTATTACGTTTTAATAATAAGTAGAGTGGTTTATCAACTGAGTATAATGTTTAAAGTAAACTAGTAAAGTTTATATGTTAAGCGAACATGTATCGCCTTCAAAAGTAAGTCAGAGTAGGTAAAAGAGTAGTCTATGGATCTCACAGTAGTGTGTAAACAGTTTAGAGTACTTATGAAAGTAAAAGCATTGTATTTGAGCATGTATCTCCCCCAAAAGTAGTTTAAAACGTATAAAATTAGGGGCTACGAACTCACCTTGGAATGTAGTGATGTAAGTAACGCAACAGTGCCAAAGAGTGTGGCAGAATAGAGTAACATAAGTGATGTTAAGAGTCAGAGCACGATGATATGGGATTTGGCACGCCCAAACGATTATGAAACTCATCTTAACGTATATTCGAAAGCGTAAAGGTTTCCAATAGATAATTTTTCCCATTCCCAAGTGTTATTTCAAAACTTGCTTCCAAAAAGGTATTTTGTTATATCCCTTTAATAATGTTTGATATCGTCATTCGTGTAGTGGTTTGAATGTCAAGACTCGGAAACTCACACCAAAGTATAAAACATATTACACAGGTATGTGAGAAAATAAACACGTAAGAGTCAAGTAGCATATAAGAGCTAAAGTGAGTTGACTGTTAATTTCTAGTCAATTTAACTAAAGTTGTTCCGGTTAGTTAATTTTTCCGAATGGTTTTAGTTTACCAGTTTTGTGTCGTTCCAAATAGTTAAATAAACGAGTAGTTTAGCTTACCAGTTTATATGTCCTCGAGTTTTAATATCGAGTTAACTATAACAAATTAATTCTAATTATTAAGTTTGTCGATAATACAAGTCTCAACCAAAAGTACATAATCCGATTTTAAGTGCCAAGTCCCAAGTTCGTTATATTCGATATATTTTGTGTCCGATGTGTCCAATATAATTCTTTCCAAAGTCCATTATATTTAATTCATCGTTATTCAAATATATGACCAAATGTCCAAAATATGTCCAAAATATTAGCCGAAACATAATGATATGTCAAGCTCAAATTATTAGAAATCAAATAATATGAGTATGAGCTGATAAATAGTAGATGAGCAGGATAACAAGTTTAGCAGTTTAACAAGTTTAGCAAGTTTAAGCTGTTCAACAAATTTAACAAGTTTAATAAGTTCAATAATGAGAGTATAAGCTGAAATATGTAAGTTTAAAGCAAACATCCTTATATTTTAGTTTGTGGGCTTTGGCCTAAACCAAACGCACCTTTGGGCTCGGCCCAACAGTAATCCAAACCCATCACAAGGCAATTCACAGTTTCAATTATAATTTCAAAAACAGAAACAAATTTGACACAGATACAAGTTTATTATAAGCGTACACACCCTTCGGTATTTTGTTGCTAAACCGAACCAAAACACACCCCTTTGTGGTGTTGGTCAAACCGAGTCACAAGCAAACACAACACACCCCTCGTGGGGTTTGTGGTCGACTCGAGACAAAATTAAACCCAACATTAACCGAGACCAAAACGTGACCCATACGGATCTTTACTCGAACCCACACGGGTTTTTACACTCCACTTAGACCAAAACAAAATAAGCTACTAACATAACCAAACATAAGCTATACTAATTTATTACAAAATAAGCTACAAGCTTATAAGCTCGAACCAAACCACAACATAACAATAATTAAGCAAGTATTCGGCCGAGACCCTAGCGGTCTCAGCTCGTGTTCCCATGGCAGCCAAAGAACAACAATAACAAATAAACAACAACAATAATTAACCAAGATTCAAACTCAAGTCCAAATTCAATCCTAGTTCACAGCTAAACCAAACGGTACCAAATAAATCCATCCAAACACAAACCAAAATAAATAAGTCGACAATCAAGAACAAAAACAACAAGAACATCATCTTCAAGAATCAACATTTAATTCAACCCTTCAGATCCTAATTCTATCCCTTGGCTCAAAACCATTATCGAAACCAACCCAAATCAAATCCGAATCAAACATAAACAGTAATGACAACAATAATATCAAGACTACTTCATCAAGAATCAAAACAAACTCACAAAATCATAATAAAGATTTAAGAACATCAATAATACCGTGAGCTTATGCCCACGGTTCGTATAACTCGACACCAACAACCACACTTTCGATACCAAATTCGTTTTTAATCATTTTTATTTAATAAAACCTTTAAACCCGTTCGATATAAACCCGAAAAGATCAAGATTAAACCGAGTTGACTCGTATACGAGTCAACTCATGCGCGAGTCATACCTGATAATTACGATCTACACTCGTTGGGTGTCGGGGAGATGATAATAGTGGGTTCTGAACGGCGCGTGGTTTTTAACGAGAGTGGCCACAGAGCGCGTGGAGTAGCACATATTGTAGAGGAGATGAAGCTGAGCCGGTTGGTGGTGGCGGTGAGTCACGGTGGCCATTGGTGAAGAGGATGTGGCTATGGTGAAGGTAGTGGTGGTTCGGTTCATTTTTAGAGAGAGGAAGGAGATGGAGCCAGTTTATCTTTGGAGAGGGAGAGGAGATGCGTTTACATTTGAGAGGGAGAAGAGTTATCTCTTTTCTTTCTTTGTATGTATAGAATGAAAGGGAAACACAGATTTATATATATAGAAATGAGAAAGAGTTATTTGATTAACCATTGCGTGGAATGTTGGTGATCTTTTATGACATGGAGTGTTAGAGTGAAAGTAATGATGAAGAATGATGAAGATTGTAAGAGTGTCATTGAATTGTCACTGACAACTTAAGTTTGAGTGTGGAAGGAAACTAAATTATGGTTGCTTGTAATACTCTTGGCCGGCGCTCACAACCAAAGAGAAGAAGACAATTGAATTTTTAAGAGTTAGTTCATGTGCCTTGTTCGAGTATCCCATGTGTTTATCACATTTTATACATGATCAAAATAGGTGTAGGGATTATTTAGTAGTTTGTCTATTTGCTATGAGTTTGTACGGATTTTATTCATTAGTCAAAACATATTTTTGGTTCGAGTGAGAACAAGTTTATCCAAAATATGGACTTGGGTTGCTGAGGGCATTGGGCCGTGGCCCAATGTCATTAGTGAGTGATTAGTGATATTTTCGTAAGCTCGGAAAATTATTTGAACGAGTTTGGTTATATGATGAAACGTACAACGTTAAGTGTTAAAAGTTTTAAATTAATTCGCGATTTCTAGACTATCAAGGTTCGCACAAATGAGAGTGATATAAAGAATGTGCGAATGTTTTACGACGTTTAGATTAACATAGTTGAATAAAAGCAAAAATTTAGTCTGTAAAAATGGTTAATTAAATCATGACGATGGATTACCCTTCGTTTACTATTTACAAATGAAAGGGAAATTTACGGGATGTTATATGATGGGAGATGGCATGATGAGATGATGGAAGATTATGAGGAATGGGAGTGTTTATAGTGTAGGATTGATGGGATTAAGGAATGGATAAAATTTGTTGGATGGATTGGAATAAGATATGTTTGTGAATTTTGTGAAGTGTAGGATGAAATGGGCTAAAAAGTAGAAAAGGAGACAGCACCTTCGACCATCAGATGGCCGGTCCCCTTAAATAGGGGCCGGTCCCCTTAAATATTAAGGGGGCCGCCTTATGATTTTAGGGGGTCACCCATCTGTTGGTTCCCAGATTACTGAAAATGGGTTTTTGGCAGAAAATTGTAGAAAGGGTTGTGTTTTTTGGTTTAGTTTCAAGCAAGTCCAACTCTTTGAGGCAATTAAGCATGTAATAGATATTTATGCAAAACATGTTAATTAAAGAGATTAAGCAAACAAGTAATTTCATCTAGCATGTAAACATACTCATCAAGCAAGTAATATATATGGACTAGGAAACAATAAACTACACCAAGTATTTTCTAAATTATATCTAAGTGGGAAGATTAATGAACTATTAGATGGATCCTAATGTGTGCCTATGTGCAATAAATGAGAACTTAAGATAGCATGGACTTCTAGACTTGTTACAAACAAAATCTTAATAGACAAACCATGGTCCGCTTGATTTGACTTAGTTCACTTATAAATGTCATGTACATAAATATAGATGGCAAATATGAGATCACCATGCATGATTTAAAGAAATGTTTTTAGCATTATTCAACAATATTTGAAAGTGAGTTTTTATGTAGATGTGAAAGTTATTTGAATAAAATAGATTGGGTTTTATTTCAAATTGTGTTTATGAAGAATGGGTAAGAAAAAGAATTCCCAATCTTTGAATTTGATCGAAACAGAATTATGGACATAGATTAAGAAGAAAAATGAGATAGTAAAACATGTTAATAGAAAATTGAAATAGTCCAAAAAAAAAATTATTTTTCCAAAATGTGAAGTTTCTGTATATATATATATTTTTTAAAGATACTGGATTTTTGACAACAAATACCATTAATTCTAGATTTTAAAAAATGGTTGTTAAAGATCTCATGCTCAAGGGAATTGGTTAAGGCTATTGTCACATGCTACCCTTTTCTACAAATCCTATGGTCATAAGGAAGTGATGATGAAATTTTATATGTTTGATGTGAGAGTGTTGAATGGGGTATAACCTAACATCTATAGCTCCTTTGTTGTCGCACACTTATCTAACTTGATGCCATAGTCTACGAGAGCTTGTTTCATCCATAGTTTTCTAACGCGAGAAATCTAATCTTACTTCTATGTTAATGATTAATCCACTTAACTCATTTCACTTCATCACCATCAGTTTTCTAATAGTGGACAAAGAAGATTTCCATTTTAAATGTTATAGCTTAAGAGGGCCAAAGGGAAAAGAACAAGTGATTCTAGGTTATAAGTAGATTCATATAAGCTATTATGTGCATATATATAACTAGGCATTATGAGCTAAATAGGCATGAAATAACTAGTCATTAATCTAAGCATATATTATAACAATGAGCATGAAAGAGAGGCGTACCTTTTGGTCTTCAACAACTATTCTTCAAGCACTTCAAAATAATATATTGACTAATAGAAGCCAATCATTGATGAGATTCTGAATTTCCCGATGAGTTGACAATTTAGCCACTTGGTCCCCATTGTCTAATTGGTCCAAAGTTGTTTGAACTAAACATGGTTTGCAATTGACTAGGATGCATATATGGTGGAAGTATTCCCCAAGGATTGAAACTTGGTAGATTTGAATAGTTCCACATTGGGTGATTATTATTATTAGGAAATTTTTTTCTACCTTGATTTCTTCTAGGTTGAGGGGTTTTAGACCGAGGATGAGGATTACTTGGTCTATTTGGAGGTGGAGTTTTAGATCTTAATTTCGGTTTAGAAAATCCGGTTTCGGCTTTTAATGATGGTTTATAAAAACTTTTTACTTCCTCATCACTCGCAATAGGTATTTTTCTATCTTTTATAAGTATATATTTAGGTTTTGACTCTAATGGTTTTTGTTTACTAGATTGACATTCAAACTTTGCATTTTTATTTTCATTAATTGAAACATTATTTAAGTTGAATCCTAGACCGGTTTTATCTCCCAAAGTTCCTTGAACACTTATTATTTTCTTAAGTGAGTTACTACTATTTTTAAACTTGTCAAGTTTGGAAATTTCATCTTTAAGTTTTTTGTTTTCATTTTTGACCTCTAGACATGTTTTACATTCTATAAAAACTTCTTTTCCTTTTTCTAAATGTTGTAGATTAATTTTTAATTCGAGTACTTCATTTTCTAATCGATTATTAATATGTTTTAGTGATTTATTTTTAGCCATGACTTTTTGACCTAATTTGCATAACCTATTATATTCATTATCTAGGTCTTTTTCGTCTAATGATTGATTTTTGTCACTAAAGTATTCGGTTTTGGAAAGTACCTCATTTGATGTCTTTGCCATAAGACATTTTTCTTCGTTTGCTTTGTCCGCTTCGTCTTTGTCGCTATCACTCCGTGTTCCACTAACAAAGGCGCTTTGGTAATCATAACCCGGTGGCTTTGGACATTCACCAATGAGATGGTTTGGGCTTCCACATCTAAAGCACTTTCTTTTCCCGTAGTTATCATTCCTATTTCTTTGAAGCGATCTTCTTTCATCTCGTGGTTGTCTTGTGAATCTTCCTCGTCTCTTGAAAAATTTCTTGAACTCTCTTACGGCCATTGCATATTCTTCGTCTTCACTATCGTCACTTGAATCGTCATCATCACTAAGTTCCTTTTTGGCTTTTAGCGCAAGAGATTTGATTTGATCTTTCTTGCTCTTGACCGTTTCCGAGTCTCTCTTTATAATTTCTTCATGGACCTTCAAGTTGCCGATAAGTTCATCAAGCGATAACGTCATCAAGTTCTTCGATTCTTCAATAGCCGTGACCTTCGCGCGCCATTTTGGATGTAATGCCCTAAGAAATTTCCTTACACAATTTTTGCTAGAAAAAGTCTCATCAAGTGCTTTTAAACTTGTGATTAATAAAGAATCCCAAATTTCTTTTGCGGTTTGACACATAAAAATTCGTTCATATTCTTTGCGTGGTAATGCATTATAAATTACCATTTTAGCCTCATTATTTTTTGCTAGTTTCTTTTTCAAATCATCATTTTGTTTTTCAAAAGGTACAATTTCATCTATTTTAGTTAAAGGATTATTTTGAATAGGGGGAAATCACCATAGGTAATAACATGCCAAAGATCAAGATCTTTTGATTTCACATAAGTTTCGAATCTATTTTTCCAATAAAGAAAACCATCACTTTCAAATAGTGGTGGTCTTTGCATAGATTGCCCTTCTAAATATTTTTCGGATTCCATAGATTGTTTCAAGTTTTAAAATACAGTTTATTTTAAAAATCTTGTTTGACGTGGCTCTTGATACCAATTGTGGAAAACTAGAAGGGTGGGTTGAATAGTTGTACGTCTTTTTAATTTTATTATGAAAACTTTGTTTACTTTTAAAAACTTAGATTCGAATTTATGTGAACTCAACTCTTGAACAATATGAACAAATATAAGTAAATCTAAATAAACAATGCAAGTAAAGTAATGAAATGAAATGAAAGATAGAGATGGAAAGATCGAACCGCGAGACAAAGGATTTATAGTGGTTCGGCTACAAGGACACCTTCCTTGCCCTACTCCACTCCACGAGCACCTAACTCGAGAGTTTTCTTCACTATGTCAACAAGCTCCCTTATGGCGGAGAAAACCTTACACAGCTTTCGCTTACGCCAGTTTAACGACACAAAGCTAGATGTCGGGTCCTAATCGTAGCTAGAACCAATCTCACAACTTCTACACGACTTCTTCACGACTTATTCACAACTTCTTCACGACGGCTTCACAACTTCTTCATGATGGCTTCACAACTTCTACACGACGGCTTCACAACTTCTACACGACGGCTTCACAACTACTTCACAACCTAGCACTACTTATATACTCTTCTACTTCCTTACACCTTCACTACTTACACACCCTAACTTCTTCACAACTTCACCACTACCACACTAATCTAGCCTAAACAATTATGTTCACACCTATCTAACAAATATACACAACTTATACACAAATGAATGAATGATTACACAAACAACTTAGGTAGCAAGATGATACTAAGTTGCAATACTTCTTCTCTAGTTGTTGAAGGAGTATTCTTCTTTTGCACTTGGATGGTAGAAGCTTGGATCACTTAGAAACCAATGCTTAAGAATATATGATCAAAGGATTTAGAAAGATAAGGAGAGATTTAGAACAGAAGGTTTGGGGTGCAAAAGGTCAGGAAAAAGTCCAGGATCAGTCCAGTATTTATAGGCAAAAACTGACAGCTGGAGGAGCGGGGCGGTCCCCTTAAATAGGTGGCCGGTCCCCTTAAAATTAAGGGGGCCGCCTAATAAAATTAAGGGGGCCGTCCTACCCGAACGTTGCTCAATTTTGTCTTTTTGTGGGGAAGGTTTTTCTGGAATATTTTTGCCATTTTTGGTTGAAAATTTGAATTCATAAATTTATAATGGATTAAACATTTTTATTTAATACCAAAAATGATTTTCTAAAAGATATAAAATGTTTGTGTCATTTTAAAAAAATCAAGTGATTAAGAAAATGTTCCTTTGATCATATAATGCATTAGGCATTTGTTTATTCATACCTTAAGTGATTGAGTTGTAGAAATGAATATTTACAACTAAATACTTGTTTATTTAATAAGTTTATGTTTAATGAGTTTACATTTTGTGATTATCAAAACAAAGAGATATCAAGAAGTATTAATAATGTTTTTAGGCATTATTTATATCAACAAACCACAATCACAATTTCAGGCCACATCAATAAATAGGTAAACACATAACGCATTCAAGTAACCATGTAACACCCCAAACTAGACAAGGGTAGAAATGTCACATCATGGTGTCAATCAGAACATAATAAACGCAAGCGGAAGACTTAAATAAATAAATATAAGTCATGAAACAAAATGACTTCCAAAGAAATACAAATCAAATCCAACTCTATAATGAAATAAAATAACCAAGACATAAGTCATAAACTAATTCCAAAAGATAGGGAAACTAAGGTTGGGTTGGTCCTCTAAAAGCTCCTACTCTCATCACTCAAATCCCAGCATCCCGCTTGAATACCTGCCGCAGGGAAAAGAAAATGCGGCTGAGCTTAAAAAGCCCAGTGAACAGATATAAAATAATAAACTGAACATGAATAAGTACACAAAATGAAGTCAAAGGAATCTGCTGAACAAGAAATCATATGTCATAAGAGTCAAATGAATAATGAGTTAAAGTGATGATAAGGAAATCAAGGAATCATAAGGAAATGCCCACGAGCTCAAAACAAGTGTCTAAGCATGATACATGAATAGACCAAATAATCATATCATATATTATATCCTGTCATATCAAATGGAGTAGCGATCTCCCAAAAGTGACATAGGGTGTATGGCACACACAAACCATTCACTACTAAGCCATATCATAATCATATCACAAAACATACCTAGGATGCATCCATACGCTCCCTGCAAAACAAAGTTATGTACACCACCATACACCTGTACTTAGACAAATATATTGGTGTACCAAAATGGCAATTAAGTGCACGAGCTCAATAATAATATACACATCACAAGAGAACGCCGTGGGCCAATCACACCGCCACAGATAGTGTCATGCCATTGGTGCCTCAATGACATGGCCATGGTACCTCCATGACTAGTTAGCTCGGGAAACAACACAAACACAACGAAACAATTATAATATGTCCAAACAAAGATATGTCTAACTAAACTGAATATCATATCAAAACGGGATAGCAAAACAATTATCTGTACAAATAATTTATGTGACTGCGAGAAATCTATTAAACATCGTTTTCATAAAAGTAATCTTTTAAAAGTAGTTTTCATAAAAGTCAATAAACCGTCATATAAAAAATGGTGTCGCACCGTGTTCATAGAAATCATTTTAAAATAATTTTTCTCAAAACATCATCAAGATATATATTTAAGAAAAGTTTTCACACGAAGTTATAATATTAAATGGGTTACAAGTATCAAAGGATTCTAATACGAATATTGAAGTCACAAGAGAGAACGAATAATCAACCATATCAGATAGAATAACCAAACGAATATCAAATGACTCACAACTCAGAATAGAAAATATCAAGGAATCAAAATCATGGGATACCCTTACTGAAAAAGGGTGGAATATCTGTACCTTAGCAAACGGAATGAGAGCAACGAGAAACGTGATCACTAGGAAACAACGTCACGCCTCCTTCAACGAATCTACACGGGCTAGGGATCATTTAATACATATGTGTTCAATTAATGTCATAACGGATCTTAGTACTTATTGTCATTTAATAACATGTTTAGGGTTTCTCATGTGATTCTGGTTCATATTCTTATGATTTTTAAAACACCTCAAAAAAACTCCTGTGGTTCTATAATTTTTTACCAGAGACACCTATATATGTTTAATACTTCCCCTAGTTTTTACAGATTTTATCTCCTAGTGCAAGTATCCAAACAAAAATCGTTTTTCAAACCTTTTTCAGAATATGACCTGATGGTATACCCGAAAAGTTTGCATTTTAAAAACATATCAAGACCCTTCAAAAAAATATACCAAAATTTTAGTAACTAATAGACATATTAATTATTCTCATTCAAAAATTGGGGCTTCCCAGACCTTATAGTTTGTAAATGAAAAATCATAAAAACTGACTGAATTTCCAGACCCGAAATTCAGTTTTGACACTTAATCTTCTAAAATTCAAGAAACTGCCTCCCCGACCTCCAATAACCAAGAAATTTATATATTCAGAAAGTAGGCAACTTAAAATTAATTTTTGACTCAAGAATCATACAAAAACACGTTGGCATCATTAAATTAGACCCCTTTAAATTCGACCCAAATTCTGGACAGCATGCAGTTAAGACAGAAACAACACAAACCTAACCCTCTTAACCCTAATCGACCCTTAATTAATTCTAGTGTTTCCAAGTTTTAGTACTTCATTCAATGTGTCATCAAAGCTGATTCTAGGGCTTGATTAGAAAATAATCACAACATAATTTTAACGTGGCTTAATCTTTGTATAATAATTAACGAGACATATATAGGTTTATGATTACCTTTAAGCCGTATGGAGAGGGAATCTGTTGATATAAATAATGCCTAAACACGTTATTAATATTTTTCGATATCTCCACGTTTTGATAATAACAAAATGTAAAATCATTATACGAAAGATATGACGTAAACAAGTATTTAGTTGTAAATATCTACTTTAACAACTTAATCACTTAAGTTATGAATAAACAAAATGCCTAATGCATTCTATGATCAAAGGAACATTTTCTTAATCACTAGATTTATTATAAAATGTCACAAACATTTTATATCATTTAGAAAATCATTTTTGGTATTAAACAAATATGTTTAATCTATTATAAATATATGAATTCAAATTTTCAACCAAAAATGGCAAAAATGTTTCAGAAAAACCTTCCCCACAAAAAGACAAAGCTGGGCAACAGATACATTGGGCGGCCCCCTTAATTAAACAAGGCGGCCCCCTTAATAATTAAGGGGACCGGCACCCTAATTAAGGGACCGGCCACGCTCCTCAGCTCCCCAGCTTTGCCTATAAATACTGGACTACTCCTGGACTTTTTCCTCACCTTTTTGCACAAAAACTTTCTGATCTAAACCTTCTTTCATAATCCTTTGATCATATAATCTTAAGCTTTTGTTTCCAAGTGATTCAAGCTTCAATCATCCAAGTGCAAAGAGAAGAATACTTCTATCAATCAAGACTAGAAGTATTACAACTTAGTATCATCTTGTTACCTAAGTTGTTAGTTTAGTAAACTTTGTAAATCATTCATTCATTTGTGTATAAGGTGTGAACATAAGTGATTAGATTAGTGTAGTGTGTAAGTAGTGAAGAAGGTGTATAAGTAGTTGTGTTGTAAAGAAGTAGTGTAGAAGTATTGTAAAGTTGTGAAGTAGTTGTGGTGTGAAGAAGTTGTGAAGCCGTCGTAAAGAAGTCGTGAAATAGTGAAGAAGTAGAAGTCGCGAAGGAGTGAAGAAATACAAGGCGTGAAATGGTGAAGAAGTAGAAGTCGTGAAGAAGTGAAGAAATAGAAGTCGTGAAGTGTTGAGAAGAAGTTGTTGGAAGTCGTGAAGTAGTCGTGTTGTGATTGAAGTTGTGAGATTGGTTCTAGCTACGATTAGAACTCGACATTTAGCTTTGTGTCGTTAAACCGGTGTAAGCGAAAGTGTGTAAGGTTTTCTCCGCCATAAGGGAGCTTGTTGAAGTAGTGAAGAAAACTCTCGAGCTAGGTGCTCGGGGAGTGGAGTAGGGCAAGGAAGGTGTCCTTGTAGCCGAACCACTATAAATCCCTCGTGTCTCGGTTTGATCTTTCCATCTCTTACTTACTTCTTTATTTATATCGTCATTACTTTCATACATATAGGCATATATAATTGTTAGTATTATTTAGAAGTTGATTTCACATAAAGATCAATTTAAAACTCCATTCATAAAAACAAAACTTTTATAACAAATCTAAAAGGATACACATATAATTAATAATATTGTTCAAGTATTATTTTTCACATAAACTCGAATCTAAGTTTTTAAAAGGAAACAAAGTTTTTATAATAAATTAAAAAGACGTAAAACTATTCAACCCCCCCTTCTAGTTTTCCACAATTGGTATCAAGAGCCACGTTAAACAAGATTTTTAAAATATATTGTATTTTAAAACTTGAATCGATCTATGGAATCGGAAAAATATTTAGAAGGGCAATCTATGCAAAAACAACCACTATTTGAAAATTATGAAAAAATAAATTTGAAAATTATGTGAAATCAATTGATCTAGATCTTTGGCATGTCATTTCGATTGGTGATTTTCAACCAACAAAAACGGATTTTGAAAGTCAAAATGATTATTTCAAAACAAAGAATGACAAAAATAATAAAGCTAAAATAATTATTTATAAAGCCTTGCCGAGAGTTGAATATGAAAGAATATTCTTCTGTCAAACGGCTAATGATATTTGGAAAAGTCTCTTAAACTTTCATCAAGAAAAATGTCAAGCCAAAGATGAGGAATTTGATCTTGTACATGAATTAGTTGTCCTAGAAAATTTAATAGACAAACATTTAGATAAAATAGATACATGTGCTACTAGTTCAAATATTTTTAATGAAGGTATTAATGACGAAGACTACATGAATCAACTCCGAAGTGAACTCAATTCAAAATCATGGAGTGACACAAACGAAGAAGAAGATTACTATCCGGTATGTGAAGAATGCAAATTAGATAAAACTCCAAATATGGTACAATCCGAAACCGAACATTTTTGCTATGATCAATTCATTTTAGAATTTTCAAAATTAGAAAATGAGTTTAAACATTTTTGCAACATAGATCTAAAAACCATTTCTAAACATGAATCATCAAAAACTTTTGAAAGTAATTTTGAAAAAGAAATAATTTTAGAAGATAAAATGTCTAGACTTGAAAGTAATATTGAAATTGATCTAGAATGCAAAACATGTCAAGAATATAAGCATGAAATTAAAAGATTAAATGAAAGAGCAAAAATATTAGCAAAATTTGATGAAAGTTCCAAATCTCTTAAATACCTACTAAGTTGTCAAAAGCCATTCGAAGATAAAACCGGTTTAGGATTTAGTTCGGATAACTCATCAACAAGTAAATCAAAACAAATTAAATTTGTAAAACCTAGTAGAAAAATTTAGAAATAAGGTTATTTACAATGATTATAAATAATATAAGTCAAGAAATCCATTGTTTGTACGTTAAGACAAACTGTTAAGGAATTCTTATACTTCTTGGTGACATCCTCACCATGTGCATACAAATGCAATGGGTGTCTTCAACTAACCATCTCGGACCCATGAGAATCTGGGTACCAAGTTGTTTTACATGATTAGGTCATAAACGCACAAAGGAAAGAAACTCCACTTTTCGTTAACTTACTCTCATTCGAAACGTGCGCATGAAGACAAATGAATCTTGAATCACACTCAATACCTCACATGATTATTCATCTCAAGAATTAGCTAATGACATTGTGGAATACATAATGGTGCGGCTATTGAAGAATTTATGAAGATATCTCAACTACTTAATCGAAAATCTTGAGAAATCTACAAAGTAATTTTAAACAAGTAAATTACTTCGATGGCTAAAGTGGAATCTATTATCAACGACAACTCAATCTCGAAATTAAATGAAGAATAACAAGTCTTGGCCGTGAAAGACTTCTAAAACTCTTTTGTCTAATAAAGTAAATTTGTTAGACAACCACTTGATTAGTTCGGCTAGTATGGAAGGAAGTATCTCAATTTAGGACTCTCATATCATCTCATCATAACTAAGACATCAAATGATTCAAGCACAAGACATGTTCGGATCAAGCCTCCTTGGTCTAATAAGGCGTTAAAAATTTGCTATGCTATACTATCATTCCTTGGCTATCTTGAAGATTCATCTATCATTCACAATTTCACTTATCATTCTGGTTATAGAAGAAAAGCTGGACATAAGGTATGTTTTCCTTTTACAATTTATGAGTAGTTTCTTCATACATGAATGTAGTCTAGTTAATCCTTGCCTTATGAAATGCTTAGTTTGATAGGTAGCATTGCCTTTACACTTTTAGTCATATCCACTTTACGATATATATATATATATATATATATATATATATATATATATATATATATATATATATATATATATATATATAAACTAGAAACCCTTTAGTTAGCCATCTAAGTATTAAATGTAGTGCTCACTATCGAACTCATTCTTCATCTAGCCTTCTCAAATTGAATATGGAAATCTTCTATGTCCACTAGTAGAAAACTCATGTAGATGAAGCAAGTAAAGTAGATTAATTATCATCATAAAAGTAGGATTAGATATATCACAATATAACATATGGATGAAGCAAACTCTTATAGACTATGGCATTAAGGTAGATAATGTGCGTAATCAAAGGAGCCATATAAGCATATATCTCATTCTCGCATCAAACATATAGAATCTAATCATCACTTCCTTATGATCACAGAATATGTAGAAAGGGGTAGCATCTGACAATAGCCTTAACCAATTCCCTTGAGCATGAGATCTTTTACAACCATTTTTTTTTTAATCTATGATTAATGGTATTTGTTTTTAAATATGCAAAAACTTCACATTTTGGAAAAATGATTTTTCAAAAGATTATGCCACCTTTCTATTTAACATGTTTTACCATCCCACCTTTCTTCCCAACTTTTGTCCATAATTATGTGTTTATCATAGCCAAAGATTGAATAATTTGTTTTCTTTCCTCATAAAAATATTTTGAAATAAAACCATATCTATTTCATTAAAATAATTTTCACATCCACATAAAAACCTACTCTCAAACATTGTTGAATAATGCTAAAAACGCTTATTTAAATCATGCATGGTGATCTCATATCTGTCATCTATATTTGTGTATATGACATTTATAAGTGAACTAAATCGAATCTGAAAAATCATGGTTTACCCATTAAGATCTCGCTTGGTACAAGTCTAGAAGTCCATGCTATCACAACTCCCCATTCCTTTGCACATAGACACTCATTAGGATTAATTAACTAGCTTATTAATCTTCCTAAAAATGATATTATGAATTACTTGGTGTTATGTATTGTTTTCTTGTCCATATATATATATATTACTTGCTTAATGAGTAGGTTGCATGCTAGATAAAAATGCTTAATGTCTTTAATAAATATGCTTTGCATACATAAGTTATTAAATGCTAAATTGCCTCAAAGAGTTGGACTTTCTTGAAACTAAACCTAAAAACACAACCTTTTCTACAATTTTCTGCCAAAAACCCATTTCTGGTAACCTGGGAATCAACAGATGGGCGGCCCCCTTAATTCATCAGGCGGCCCCTTAATATTTAAGGGGACCGGCCCTTATTTAAGGGGACCGGCCATCTGATGGTCGGGGTCACTGTTTTCTTTTTCACTTTTTAGCCCATTTCATCCTACACTTCCCAAAATTCACAAACATATTTTGTCCTAAACCACCCACCAAAATTTATCTTCCTCAACCACATCATTCTTACACTATAAATACCTTTCTCCATCATTAATGCTCATCCATCCAAACATGTCATCTCCTAACAACCCAAGATCCAAGCCTTCAAGAGTTGCTAAAATCTCCGTAAGGCCCGTTTGGAGAAGAAAGCTTGACACTTGTCATAACTTCAAACTCAACAAATTATGTTGTTCTGTAATACCTGAAATTCAGATAACCCGTAAAATGACCAAATTACCCCTGAGAGTATAAAACCAAATTAAATAACTTATAAATTCTGAAACAATTCCAAAACTCCTGAAAACGAACTATATCTGAAACGAACAAATTTCTGGGACAACGTTACATCATTTCGAATGTTCAAAAATTATTATGCACATTTATTATTAAAATCCGAAATATGCAAAATTAAATAAATATAATTAGTAAATCTTTTATAGTAAGTAATATAGAAAAATAAATAAAGAAAATGTCAAATAAAATCAACCCAAATTATTTTGTGATTCTAAATACCGAAATTTCCTGATTCAGCCCCCCTAGGTCGGTTATTCAAGATATAAACAAATCTTTTCTTTATCACAATAAAACCTAATCGCAAAAATTAAGAAAACCCTAAGCGATCCAAAAGAAAATCGACCAAAGCAGCCACACAAATTCTGGACGTGATCAAGCATTTTTTTGCGGTTCTTGGAGGTGCAAGCAAGCTAGGAAAAATAAGGGTTTGCTCGTGAATTCGCTGGTTCGTTCTTGGTTCAATTTTCTTGTTGAATTTGCTCATACGCAAGGTATAAATCTGTACGCCTAAACCACACGTTCTAAAATTGATATAACAATTTTCCTGTGATCTTTACAGAATTATATACTCATTTTATTCTTTTAAGTTTCACAATTTACAGATTATACCCCTTTAGTTACATAATTTACAAAACCCACCTTATAATTACATATTTTACAAATTAAACCCTACAATATCCATATACACCAAACAAACATATTATATTTCATAATTACAGAATATATCATCAGAATTTAGTACATTACATATTAGACCCCTCAGAATTCAGAATTTACATATTTAGTCCTTTAAGTTTACAAAACATATATTTTAAATCATAATTTCATAACAATTACATAATTAGCCCATAAATCCTCCAAATTACACAATAACCTTTTATATCAGTATTAACTCAAAATAACCTCAAGATTTCAGATTTACACTTTTAGTCCCTCTCTTTTATTTAATTTCCATTCGTACCCTTTAATATCCATTTAATTCATTATATTGAAATATTTACACTTAGGACCCCAAAGTTATATTTTTCCCACATTCTTACAGATGTATATGACCTTACAAAAATACCCCAGAAGTTTCAAAGTTGACAAAACAGGTCCTTTTACTTTTTATCTTAAATCGGATTGCACTTTTTAAAACAAATACAAACCCTACTATTTACCAATCATTGCACCATCATTATTATATCCTTAAAACATCATTAATGATCAGATTTGCACCCAAGAACCCTAACCCTAATAGCCACGATTTGATTTTACTTGTTTTCCTTTATTTTTACTAAATCCGGTTTTAAACAAAAATCACCACACTTAATCTAAGCTTCCAAAAATCAAACCCATATTTTTCCCAGATCATATGACATATAAAGAACCCACGAAAAATAAATAACATGCCCAGAAAATCGTTTAACATATATTTGATTTTTACGTACGTTTTTGACATCAAAATTACCACGACATGATCTAGGCTTCCAAAATTCGTTCTAACATTTTTCCCAGGTTTATTACTTCGTATGAGGTCTAAATAAAATACTTATCCTGCCCAGAAATTCGGATTACATATTTTCATAATTTACGTGTTCTATGATCATAATATTTTCGTACGCATAGATTAGATTGCATGATTCGATTCACATAATTTATATGAGTTATATAATATGTAAAGATCACAGGAAAATTGTTATATCAATTTTAGAACGTGTGGTTTAGGCGTACAGATTTATACCTTGCGTATGAGCAAATTCGACAAGAAAATTGAACCAAGAACGAACCAGCGAATTCACGAGCAAACCCTTATTTTTCCTAGCTTGCTTGCACCTCCAAGAACCCCAAAAAAATGCTTGATCACGTCCAGAATTTGTGTGGCTGCTTTGGTCGATTTTCTTTTGGATCGCTTAGGGTTTTCTTAATTTTTGCGATTAGGTTTTATAGTGATAAAGAAAAGATTTGTTTATATCTTGAATAACCGACCTAGGGGGGCTGAATCAGGAAATTTCGGTATTTAGAATCACAAAATAATTTGGGTTGATTTTATTTGACATTTTCTTTATTTATTTTTCTATATTACTTACTATAAAAGATTTACTAATTATATTTATTTAATTTTGCATATTTCGGATTTTAATAATAAATGTGCATAATAATTTTTGAACATTCGAAATGATGTAACGTTGTCCCAGAAATTTGTTCGTTTCAGATATAGTTCGTTTTCAGGAGTTTTGGAATTATTTCAGAATTTATAAGTTATTTAATTTGGTTTTATACTCTCAGGGTAATTTGGTCATTTTATGGGTTATCTGAATTTCAGGTATTACATGTTCCAAATCAACCAACACCTAAGCCTCATGCTCACCCTAATGAATCCTTTCACAAACATAACCAATCATCCATCCTTGCTCCCAAAAATACACCTTCATCTCACCCATATGATTCATATGAAGAGCATGATCAATCCCAAAACAATAATCCCAATCTCATTCACAACACCTCACATCTTATTCAACCTACCAATGCACCATCCAAAACACTCACCACTCTTGGAATATCCTCTTCTTCCATATCTCCATCCTCATCCACTCATGATTATCCAAGCTCACAAATGTCTCCACCACCAAGAGTATCACCACCACCTCCTACCAACTCACATGTTACTCCTATGTTGCATGTCCAAACATCCATCCCAAATAACAACCACACTCCACCATCATCACCTTCCTCCGAACACTTGAAGTTCATTGAAGAACTCAAGGAAGCCCATGAGCTTAGTGCTCTTCTTGCTCTACACCTTGCTCAAAGCAACTTAGATCAACCTCTATCTAGCTCTCCCTCATCACCCCACAACTTGAATCAAGTTGAGAAACATGTCAACAATTGTCCTTGTTGCATCTTTCTCCAAAAACAAACCATTGCATTGAATGAGCACTTCACTTGGATTGAGTATCTTCTCACTAGATCTCATCCAACACCCTCACTTGAACAACATCAAAACCCTCAATCAACATGTTCCGCTCCAAACTCTCCACCTCCAATCTCTCCACCACCAAACTCTCCAACACCTATGCGCCCAAAAATATACCTCCATTAATCCAACGTTCTTACCCTCACTCAACCACCTCCATTCCAAACACTCCACCATCAACCATCCAAGCATACTATATGCTTATATTTCTTGTTTCTCAAACAAAATAGTTCAAGTTCTTATGTTGCAAGCAAATCCGATGGCTCTCTTTGGCAAATTAGAATTTTCTACTTATTGTATGCTCTAAGCATAATAAATGTTATATCAATGATTATGTTTTTCACATAATCACTTTGAATTAATGTATGTTTTGTTTCATGTCCTTAATATTTGATTGCTATGCTTGTTGCTCTTATATTTCATATTATGATACATATATGCTTGTGCTTCTAATATTTTTCTTGCAAGTATTTTATATCTCGATTCTTTGATGCCCTCAAACGAGGGGGAGCACACATCAAGGGGGAGTTCTCGTTCCGACAAATTTCGTATCTAAAACTTGTCGGCATAACCTTTTTGATTCTACAAAAAGGGGGAGAAGTAGATATAAACTCACTAAATACTTGTCTAAAAATTAATTTTTTAATTTAATGAGTTTAGATTTTGTAATCATCAAAAAGGGGGAGATTGTTGATATAAATAATGCCTAAACACGTTATTAATATTTTTCGATATCTCTACGTTTTGATAATCACAAAATGTAAAATCATTAAACGAAAGATTATGACGTAAACAAGTATTTAGTTGTAAATATCTACTTTAACAACTTAATCACTTAAGGTATGAATAAACAAAATGCCTAATGCATTCTATGATCAAAGGAACATTTTCTTAATCACTAGATTTTTTATAAAATGTCACAAACATTTTATATCCTTTAGAAAATCATTTTTGGTATTAAACAAATATGTTTAATCTATTATAAATATATGAATTCAAATTTTCAACCAAAAATGGCAAAAATGTTTCAGAAAAACCTTCCCCACAAAAAGACAAAGCTGGGCAACGGATACATTGGGCGGCCCCCTTAATAATTAAGGGGACCGGCCACGCTCCTCAGCTCCCCAGCTTTGCCTATAAATACTGGACTACTCCTGGACTTTTTCCTCACCTTTTTGCACAAAAACTTTCTGATCTAAACCTTCTTTCATAATCCTTTGATCATATAATCTTAAGCTTTTGTTTCCAAGTGATTCAAGCTTCAATCATCCAAGTGCAAAGAGAAGAATACTTCTATCAATCAAGACTAGAAGTATTACAACTTAGTATCATCTTGTTACCTAAGTTGTTAGTTTAGTAAACTTTGTAAATCATTCATTCATTTGTGTATAAGGTGTGTATATTAGGTGTGAACATAAGTGATTAGATTAGTGTAGTGTGTAAGTAGTGAAGAAGGTGTATAAGTAGTTGTGTTGTAAAGAAGTAGTGTAGAAGTATTGTAAAGTTGTGAAGTAGTTGTGGTGTGAAGAAGTTGTGAAGCCGTCGTAAAGAAGTCGTGAAATAGTGAAGAAGTAGAAGTCGCGAAGGAGTGAAGAAATACAAGGCGTGAAATAGTGAAGAAGTAGAAGTCGTGAAGAAGTGAAGAAATAGAAGTCGTGAAGTGTTGAGAAGAAGTTGTTGGAATTCGTGAAGTAGTCGTGTTGTGATTGAAGTTGTGAGATTGGTTCTAGCTACGATTAGAACTCGACATTTAGCTTTGTGTCGTTAAACCGGTGTAAGCGAAAGTGTGTAAGGTTTTCTCCGCCATAAGGGAGCTTGTTGAAGTAGTGAAGAAAACTCTCGAGCTAGGTGCTCGGGGAGTGAAGTAGGGCAAGGAAGGTGTCCTTGTAGCCGAACCACTATAAATCCCTCGTGTCTCGGTTTGATCTTTCCATCTCTTACTTACTTCTTTATTTATATCGTCATTACTTTCATACATATAGGCATATATAATTGTTAGTATTATTTAGAAGTTGATTTCACATAAAGATCAATTTAAAACTCCATTCATAAAAACAAAACTTTTATAACAAATCTAAAAGGATACACATATAATTAATAATATTGTTCAAGTATTATTTTTCACATAAACTCGAATCTAAGTTTTTAAAAGGAAACAAAGTTTTTATAATAAATTAAAAAGACGTAAAACTATTCAACCCCCCCCCCCCCTTCTAGTTTTCCACAGAATCAAAGAAAAGAAATCAAAAGAGAAAGCAATGACCATGAATACACCAATCTTCACACCTTCTTCTTCTTGGACTTGAGGGCAAACATGGAGGGAATAGGGGCTGTTTTAGGGTTCGGTTATGGGGAGGGAGAGAGGAGCCGATTATGGAGTTTATTTGGGAGAGGGAGAAAAAAAAAACGTGTAATATGATTACACCAAATCTCCTTATTTTTGGAGGATATTATTTCGGTTCATATAATTAAGGGTGGACCAAATTTTAGACTTAGGATTTAGTTAGGAAACCTGTATTTTGTATTTTCAATTTATAGTATGTAGTTTAATTTAATTATTAAACCTTTAAAACTTTAGGTTATATTCAATTGGCAAATTAAAATGAAATTTAAATTTTGCAAGTTTTACAAACCAGTTCAGATATTTCAGCCAAACAGTACGTTTGAGAAAACAAATCGCGTTTCAAGTAAAACAAGTATTGAATTTAAGTAGAAATGAGCATGTATTCTCCCCCAAAAATAGTTATAAAACCGGTAAAAGTATGGGCCATGAACTCACCTTAGCCACAACAATGCAAAGATCACAACTGGCACGACTGGCATCGAGAAGCAAGACACAACAGTCTCATGACATACAGCACGACGATTCCAAGATCTACTGTAACACCCCCAAATTACCGCAGCGGAACAGTAGATGTCAAGGGGTTATTACTTCATAATACAGATCAAGGTATAGAAAACGACCTCTAAATGTGACGTTTTAAAATATTATCATTCGAATTATTAAAATCAGAATTATGACAATAAGTTCCAAAGTAAAGATTACATAAAAGTTTTCAAAGTGTATCGAATGATAAAGATAGATATGTGGTTGGTTCCAAACGGTCAACCTAAATCAACCACGGATGTGGTCAAACAAAGTCAAACCAATTGAGGACATAATTTAACCAAGGAGTATAGTTTTATCCCCGGGTCGTTTAAGTCCCAGCGAGATGTGAAATTGTGCTTTAAAAACGGCTTGTGATCAAGTGTAATTGAATGGGAAAGGGTTTTGGAATTATTGAACTAAGAAAATAAAAGAGAATAGCTTAAAACAAGCTATTGAAATAAATAAAGGGAACTAAATTACTTAAAACGTTTAAAATCTAAAAACGTACGTTTAAGTTTAAATAAACGTAAACGTACAAAATAAAAAGTGAGATTTAATAAATAAAAGGCCTACGAATATGAAAATTATATTTTTACAATCCTAATAATAAAAGAAAATTATTGGAAAAAGAAAATTATTTATTTGACTTATTAATTAATTATTATTAATTAAAAACTATTTAATAATTATTTAAACTAATTAAAATTCTAATAAATACTAAAAGATCAAAGAAAAATCTGAAATTTTTTATATAAATACTTTAAGGTGACAAGAAGATAAGAAAATTATAAAAATGAAATTTACTTAATTAAAATTTAAAAAGATAAATTCTATTAAATAGAAGCTATCACTATATTTCTATTTTTGGTTTTTCTTAAGGTCTAAAAATAAGATTATATTTTTCCTAGATTAAAAATGACAAAAGAAAATTATGAAAATTGGATTTATATTTTTCTGATTAATATTCTATTTATTATGATTTAATTACTATTTTAAATATTTTTTAATTATTTTAAATTCTAATAAATACTAAACAAACTCAGAAAATTATGAAACTTTTTCTATAATTATCCTATGGTGACAGAAACTTATGAAAAATATAAAATCAGAAAGTGCTTAAGTAAAAAGCAGAAAAATAAGCTAAAAAGCTCAAGCTTCTTAAATAGAAGCTATCACTTTCTAAAAAGTGGTTTTTAACAAAAACTTTAAACTACAAACTTGTTTAACTACTGAAAATAGACAACTTTAATGAAGACAAAAATTTTGAAACCTAAAAAATAAGCAGTTTGCTACTTAAAAGCTTAACAGTTGAGCTTAAGAGCTCAAAATGGAAAATAAGCTCAAAATAAGCTATTAGCTTGAAACAAAGGGAAAATAAGGTGTAAATAAGTTAACTAAATTGGAAATGAGCAAAGAGGAACAACTGGATTCACTGATAAGCTTACAATAAGCCAATAAGCAAATCCAAATCCACACAGTCACAAACAAAGGCCTGCAGTGTTTTTTGATTGCAAATTAAGCTAGGGGCAAAAGCTCCTAAGCCTAAAATAAGCACTGAGGTGTTGAGAGGGGCTGGTGAGGTGTTCAAAAAGCTAGAGCTTGACCTGTGGGGTCCACTGGTAAGCTTGTGATGAGCTTATGAACAATGCCCAAACACACTGACCAATCAGTGTGTGCTGAGAAAATGAGACAAACTTAGGACTGATTGCAGCCCTATCAAATAAGCTAGGAATTGAAATATTATTGCTGGAACTTGAAAATGGGTTGGTAAGCTTCACAAAGAACCAATTATCACAAGCTAAGTCCAAGTATTGAAGCTTGTGCAAGCTTATGAAAGTCTGATTTTTCTGGGTGCACAGGGGAGATTTTGACTTATGCAGTAAAACCAAATATTTGACTTAGATGAACTTTAAGCTAGATTCTCTTACTGATTATGATAAAACAAGCTAATTAGAGTTGAAATTAAGCAAGGTTATCAACTAATGAGCTAGAATTATGAAAATGGCACTTTAACTTTTAACAAATAACAACTAAGATGAGATTAAAGTAAACTTTGACTTTTGTTCAAATGGCTACTGGTTATTATGGTTTATTTGTACTAATATGACCTAGTGTGATAAGTAACAACAAGAAATAACAACTCAAACAGTTAGCAACACAATTGAATCAGTAAGATCCAAACAGTCCTTTAAAACTCAGAAATGGTTTTTTCCAAAGGATTTCTTAGATTCAGACCATGCAATTGATTTTAAACTTCATATTATCACAAAATAGAACTAAAGGAACATGAAACAACAACAACACAAGCATTAAACTCAGAAATCACTACTTATGCAAATTTGACTGTCAAACTAAGGTTTTAGCAACTATGGATTACAAAGAACAAGCAGGCTATTTTATGGCATGATTCTACTCAAATACAACTTAGAAACACAGAAATGTAAAGATCATAGCATACAAGCAACTTGAACAATAAAATGCAAAACTTGCTAAAAATTGCTTACAACTGATTTCCAGCTAGAAACCAAGAACAAGGACCTTAGATCACTCCTATGAGCTTTCCACAAAGCCTCTAACCCAAGGGCAATCCAGATTTTCCCTTGCTCCAGCCATCTTCATCATGAAACCTGAACTTTGACTTTTGTTGACCTATTTGTATTTTTGAGTTTTTATTACTAACCTGATTTTAAGGATTACTAATAGCTTTTATAAGCTATATAGGAGCTTATGTGATCTTATGAGTCCAGAAACAACATTCTTAACAACATTCAACAAAACATGAAATTTGGACAAGAAAATTGCATTAACTGAATTCTTACATAAAACTTGAAATTAATTATTGAAAAGGATTCTTATACACTTGAAATTACTAGAAAGAGTACTTGGAAGCTTAAAATTACACTGAGAATTTAAATTTAACTAATTCGACACTAATTAACTAAAATTACACTAGATAGTCTCTCACATTGCTTCCCATCCTTTCTTTATAGACTTTTATCTCATTGTCGACATCTCTGAGCATATCCCACCACATCTTGACCTTTGGTTTGGCTAATTTCATCACAATCGTCCAAGTGTCATTTTGGCGGGAAAAATATCAAGAGCAGGTTTCTACAATTAAAGAAATTTGGGTGTTTGTGGAGGTGGAGGGGAGAGATTAGTGAGCTGGGGTGATGAGTTAGAAGGGTGAGGTGTAAAGGTTGAGTGGTTTCTGGTATTGATGGTGGAGGGGTGGTTTTGGCGGGGTGAGTGTGAAAGGGAAGATGGGTTTGACTGGGGTCAAACCCTGGTATTAGTTATTTAAGTTGGGGTTGGGCCGGGTTAAAGGTTTTGGTGGTTGGGCTGGGTTGTTTTTATTTTGGGTTGGGTTTAGTAATAAAAGGGTTGGGTTGGATAGTTGTGTATTATTGGATTTGGTTTAGTGTTTAGATCCGGATTTTGGTTTTAGATAATCTTAGGGACCAATCTTGTAATTTTGGATTTTTGAGGGACTGAAGTTGTATCTTTCCCAAAGTATCACAAGGAACCAATCTTGCCATATTATAATAACCCAAGGACCATAAATGCATTTTTTCCAATTTAGAATACCCGGGGACCAAATATGACATTTTTCAAACTTGAGGGACTAAAGTTGTCAATTTGCAAATTTTAACTTTAAAGGATTTCTTTTGACAACTTGTGAATTCCCAAGGACCTTTAATGATATTTTCTATGTTTTGAATAACCAGGGACTAGTTTTGACATGTTTTGAAAGTTGAGGGATTGAAACTGCCAATTATGCAAACTTTGTTTGTTTTTCAATTGTTTTCAAATATTTTGCATTTGAAACTTATAAAACACACTCCTGGGATATTTTCAGTATTTTGATGCATTTTTGAGTGTTTTTGGATGTTTTGGCAGTTCAGATATGACAAAAATGATGAGTATTTACACACTCATCAATCCCCCACACTAAACTATTGCTAGTCCCTAGCAATATTTTTGAAAATTTAATGGATTTTATCTCTTTACCAAAAGCCATCACCTCTGGAGTAGCCAAATGTTTCAGCTCAAGTAAGGACTATGGTACACTGATAACCATATGATTTTGAGCAAATCACCAGCTGTAAACGGTTTTGATTTGTCTTTACCAGAAGCCGTTTGCTTCTGGACTAGCCATTGTTTTAGTATGTGATACTTTGGTACAATGATAACCAAATGATTTTGAGCAAACCATCAGCTTTCAACGGGTTTGATTTGTCTTTACCAGAAGTCGTTTGCTTCTGGACTAGCCAACTCTTAGATAAATTATAACTATTATCTTTGGTGAGCTGATTACCAATTATGGTATTCCAAAGCCTTTACCACAAGCCATAACCTTGCGGGCTAGCCAACTTTTCACTTAAGAAGATATGGTGAGTCGAAAACCATACAATTTTTGGCAAATTGCAAGCCATAAACGGATTTGATATATCTTTACCAAGAGCCGTTTGCTCCTGGATTAGCCAATCCTTATGTGGGTTAGACATGGCGGACTGATAACCATTTATTGAGTTCTAAGTGAGAAAAAAATTTTAAAATTTTGGCTAAAATGGGGGTGCTAGATGATACATTTGATAAAATTCGCTAGAATTTCCCCCCCACACTTAGAACTGAATATTGCCCTCAATATTCAAAGCACCGGCTGTTAAACCAACACTTAGAACGTGAAAGGGAAATACTGAATAGCCATTATTTTATATACATTTTTTTTTTTAGACTATACATATATACAACTTGTGGGAACTCCCCCACACTTGGGTGTTAGAAAAGAGAAAGAAGTCAGAAATATGGGTGAAAACCCATATGGTGCGGGCTAATGTTTTTGATCACCGAGTCACTAGCTTGACTCGATCCCCGCATTTATTGGTTCATGGGGAAAGTTTGAAGATCCGGGACAACCATGAATGGTATGTCCTCTCCAAAGTAGTGTTTTAACCGATGACCATTCACTTTGAAATTTGGTCCGTCATTTTGAGATAACTCAACGGTACCATATGGATAAACTTTTGTAACAGTGAATGGACCAGACCAACGGGATTTGAGTTTTCCCGAGAAAATCTTCAATCTTGAATTGAAAAGAAGGACTCGATCACCAACGTTGAAAACGCGGTTCTTGATTTTAGAGTCATGAATCTTCTTTGTTTTTTCTTTATAAATCAAAGAGTTCTCGTATGCTTGATCACGCGGTTCATTTAATTCATTCATTTGAACTTTACGGTGATCACCCGCAGTTTGAAGGTCAAAGTTTGCATGTTTCAAGGCCCAGTAGGCTTTGTGCTCTAATTCGATCGGTAGATGACATGCCTTTCCGTACACAAGCTTGTAAGGTGTACACCCGATGGGTGTTTTGTAAGCTGTACGAAAGGCCCATAGTGCATCATCCAATTTATCCGACCAGGATGCACGATTTTCTCCTACAGTCCTTTCCAAAATTCTTTTGATACCCCGATTTGAAACTTCAACTTGCCCACTTGTTTGTGGGTGATACGCAGTAGAAAGACGATGAGTTACACCATACTTTTGCATGACTTTATCAAATTTGTCATTGCAAAAATGCGTACCACGATCACTGATTATAGCACGTGGAGTTCCGAAACGGGCAAAAAGAGCTTTCAGGAATTTTACAACAACTCGGGCATCATTAGTGGGTAAAGCTTTTGCTTCAACCCATTTTGACAAATAGTCAACAGCCACGAGAATGTATTTGTTTCCTCGAGATGATGGAAATGGCCCCATAAAATCAATGCCCCAGACATCAAAGATTTCACAGACTTGAATTGCATTTTGTGGCATTTCATTTCGTTGTGAAATATTTCCGTGACGCTGACAAGCTTCACAAGTTTTGATGAGATCTTGGGCATCCTTATAGATTGTGGGCCAATAAAACCCGGAATCAAACACCTTTTTGGCGGTGTAGTTTGGACTATGATGGCCCCCCGTGGGTCCAGCATGGCAAGCTTTGAGAATGTCAATAGCTTCCTGTCCGTAAACACACCTTCGGATGACTTGATCCGCACAGATTTTGAATAAGTAGGGGTCATCCCAAAAATAATGTTTAACATCTTTGAAGAATTTATTCTTCTGTTGGGTCGACATCCCTTTCACTATGAAGTTACCCGCATGGTAATTTGCGAAGTCAGCAAACCATGGGGTAGTAGAATCTCCTCGAAAAGTAACCGCATTGAGTGTCTCGAGAGGAAATGTTTCATTTATTTCCTTTTTCTCGAAAACATCTTGGTGTGGGTTCTCTAATCGGGATAAATGATCAGCAACTAGGTTCTCAGCTCCTTTTTTATCACGTATAATGATATCAAATTCTTTCAGGAGGAGAACCCAACGGAGCAGTCTCGGCTTTGCATCTTGTTTTGTAAAGAGATATTTGAGAGTCGAGTGATCCGTATACACTACACATTTCGTCAAGATCAAATATGGCCGAAACTTTTCAAAGGCATACACCACAGCCAACAATTCTTTTTCTGTAGTGGTGTAATGAGTTTGAGCTTCAGTCATAGTTTTACTTGCGTAGTGAATAGGCTGAAAATGTTTGGCTTTTCGTTGCCCCAGGACTGCACCGATAGCAAAATCACTTGCATCGCACATGAGCTCAAAGGGAAAATCCCAGTCGGGGGCAACTAGAATGGGTGCTTCAGTAAGCTTTTTCTTTAATATTTCAAAAGCTTTGATGTACTCAGGTGAGAAGATAAAAGGAGCATCCTTTTCAAGGAGGTGAGTCATAGGCCGGGCGATTTTAGAAAAATCTTGTATGAATCTACGATAGAAACCGGCATGACCCAGAAAACTCCTAATACCTTTGACGGTAGTGGGATGAGGTAATTTACCAATGACATCAACTTTAGCTCTGTCAACCTCAATCCCGTTCTTTGATATCTTATGGCCGAGGACAATGCCCTCTTTGACCATAAAATGACTCTTCTCCCAATTTAGACAAAGATTGGTGTCTTTACACCTTTTCAACATGTTTTCTAAATTGGAGAGACATGCTTGGAACGAATCCCCAATGACCGAGAAGTCATCCATAAAGACCTCCATTGTTTTACCAATCATGTCGGTAAATATGGCCATCATACACCTCTGGAACGTGCCTGGAGCATTACATAAGCCGAAAGGCATACGTTTATAAGCAAAGGTTCCATAAGGGCATGTGAAGGTAGTCTTTTCTTGATCTTGTGGATCAATGGGAATTTGAAAGTAACCCGAGAAACCATCAAGGAAACAATAGTACTCGTTCCCTGCTAATCTCTCAAGCATCTGATCCATAAAAGGTAGAGGAAAATGGTCTTTACGGGTGGCATCATTTAACTTACGATAGTCAATGCAAACACGCCACCCCGTAACCAATCGAGTTGGAATCAACTCATTTTCATCATTTGTGACAACAGTTATGCCACCCTTTTTTGGAACACAGTGAATGGGACTAACCCAAGGACTATCAGAGATGGGATAAATCAATCCTGCATCAAGAAGTTTGAGAACTTCTTGTTTGATAACATCGTGGATTTTAGGATTCACCCTTCTTTGATGTTGGACTGCTGGTTTAAAGTCATCCTCCATTAGAATCTTGTGAGTACAAAATTCAGGGTCAATACCCTTTATATCGGAGAGTTTCCAAGCAATGGCTTGCTTGTGTGACTTCAAGACCTTTATTAGAGCAGTCTTTTCCTCATCACTTAAATCTTTAGCAATAATGACGGGTAATTTATCATCACCCTCCAAAAATGCGTACTCAAGATGAGGCGGTAAGTCTTTGAGTTCGACCTCAGGAAATTCATCGGTTTTCTCAACTGATTTGATTTCCTCATTATGAAGTTCAACGGGAGGGAGTGGAGGAGAATTGTCCTGATTCAACAATTTCTCAAGAAGAAGAATATCTCCCTCCAGATCAATCTCAGCGTTATCAATCCCCTCTAGGAATGAATCACACTTGAGAAAATCCTCAATCTCTTCCAAATTGAAATCACTTCCCTCAAACGGAGTGAGAGAAGGGGAAGAGTCGGAAATGCCAGGTAAAGAAGATGTGGTGGTATCCCCACTCACAGAATTATGAGAATAACCAAGAAACTCTTGAGAATACTCCTCTGAAACAATATCAATGACATCGATTCGGTTAACCGATTCAGAATCATAATTTGAGGAGTACCTCGAAGTTTGATCGAGGTTAAAGGTAACAGCTTCATGACCCACACGTAATGTGATTTCATGCTCAAATACATCTATGAGAGCACGGCCCGTTCTTAGGAATCCTCTTCCAAGAATGAGAGGAACCCTAGGATCAGCATCGAAATCAACAACCACAAAGTCAGCTGGAAAATGGAACTTTCCTACTTTCACAAATACGTCCTCAGCAATGCCAAGTGGACGAGATATTGAACGATCTGCAAGCTCAAGAGTCATGCAGGTAGGAGTAAGTTCAGGAAGAGAAAGTTTCTTCCATACTGATTTAGGCATCAGGTTGATGCTTGCACCAAGATCGGCCAAGGCATAGCATTCAACCATTCCTGGAAAGACGCAAGGTAGTAGAAATCTTCCAGGATCTCCAAGCTTCTCGGGAAGCTTTTTTAAGATAATTGCTAAGCAGTTCTCATTTAATGGAGTCTTTGCCATTTCAAACAGTTTTTCCTTGTTGCTTAACAAGTGTTTGATTGTGGATGCAAACTTGGGCATCAGAATGATAGCATCCGCAAAGCTTATGTCAAAGTGTAATTCTTGAAAAATTTGGAAGAATTTATCCATTTGTTGACTAGCTTTTTCGCGGAGCTTTTGCTCATTTAAACGTGATGGGTTAGGAATAGAAGGTTTGGATTTAGGGTTTTCAACCGGGGTTTCAGGATGTTCAAAGACAACTTGAGGTTTAGTCTTGGGTTTCGGGACAACTTGAGGTTGGACGTTGTTGGTACCTCCGTTATTAGTAGGAAGTACCTGGTCCTTAGTCACCTCAGGCTCACTTTCCACTACCTTGGGGGAAGAAGAAGAAGTGGTAGTGGAAATAGTGGGTCCCTCATATGAAACACCACTTCGGGTTGTGATCGCCTTAACATCGCCCTTCGGGTTAGCGATCGTGTTGCTCGGAAGTTTTCCTGAGCCCGAAGGTTGATCATTTAAAGATTTTTTAATCTCAGAGATCTGGCTGACCAACAACCTGTTTGTGTCCTCTTGAGCTTTCATGAACTGCCTCAATAACTCATCAGATGATGGTTGTGGGGCTGGAATGGCTTGATGTTGATTAGGGAAATTTTGCATTCGGTTATTTTGATTATAACCTTGATGTTGAAAATTCCCTTGATTTGGATTACCATTTCCCTGAAAATGATTTCCCTGGTTGTAATTGTTTCGGTTAAAGTTTCCTTGGTGTTGGAAACCTTGATTATGTCCAGAATTGAAATTCCCTTGGTTTTGATAACCTTGGTTCATTCGAGGTTGGTTTTGGTTTCGGTTTTGCAAATTCTGGTTCTGATTAAAACCGGGTGGTCCTTGGTAGCTACTAGCCCGGTAACTTGGTTCTATTTGAGGACGGTATTGATTACCTCCCTGATTTGAAGTACCGGCTATAGCATTAACTTCAAAAGGACTACCGTCGGTGGCAGTACAGTCGTAGTATGCGTGAGGGCCACCACAAGTAACACAGACTTCCACTTTCTTCACTTCAGCATGTGAAGGACTTTGTGTGAAAGTGACTTTCTTTTGGCTTGAGAGAACCAAAGCTTGAATAGCGTCCGTGAGTTTGTCAATCTTAGCATCGGTGCTAGAAGTACTCACGGGAGATGAAGTTGAAGGACCGGCACTAGCCTGAGAATGATATGGCTTTGTTCGTGCAGTACGGACCTTAGACTTATTTTCAATAATCGCTAAAGCTTCTTTGACAGTTTTGCTCAAAAAGTTACCTCTAGAGGAGGCATTGAGAGAATCTTGGTCTGACTGGCTCACACCATTATAGAAAGTGTCGATTTGCATCAACTCGGTGAAACCATGATGAGGACATTTACGAAGCAATTCTTTGAAACGATCCCACGCGTCACTAAACGATTCATCAAATCTTTGTGTGAATTTGATGATTTCATTTTTAAGACTTGTCGTTCTAGACGGTGGAAAGAATTCGTTTACAAACTTTGTAACTAAGTCCTCCCATGTCTCAATTGAACGAGGGGGTTGTTTTTCAAGCCATATCCGGGCTTGTCCCTCGAGAGAAAATGGGAATAGAAGAAGTTTGATTGAGCTAGACGGGATGTTCTTGTATTTGATGGTAGATGTAATCTTGTTAAACCATCGAATGTGAGCATGAGGATCATCCCTCTCAAAACCGTAGAATTGGCTAGAGGTTACAAGATTCAGTAACCCGGTTTTGAGCTCAAAACTCTCAGCTACAATAGCTGGAACAACAATGGCATCTCCATAACCCTCGATGGGTGCTTGGAGAAGCTCATTCATCGGCAAATCTGCCATGACGACAGAATCAGTACGTTCCTCAGATACGACTGATGGGGCAGAACGTCTACGACGTCTTCGAGGTATGTTTCCAAGCTCACGGAGAGGGCTTGATGACCTAGAAGAACGAGTGCGCATGCACTAAGACGAGTCTAAGAATCCTTTATAGTGGAGGAAACTCAGAAAAGGGGTAAGAAGATTCTTTTTGGATTTTATCTGTTTATTGAGAAGTTAAGATGAAAACAAAAATTTTCAATTAAAATCAAGATCGAGAAAAAAAACACAAGTGAACTTAAACCAATAATCAACAGGCGTACGGTAGCTCTCTAAAAGATAAACGCACAGAGTGGCGGAGAAGCAAAGGTGGGCAATTAAATGCTCCTTAAAAACCCGCTTCTTTCAGTCCGACAATTTAATGTCAGACTATCCTTAAACCTCCGTTATAGTTTGTTTATCAATTAAAGGTGAGCCGATATTCGCAAGTGATACAAAGGCAAGTTTTTATCTTAGGTTTGGGAACTTATTATGGTCGTACCCCCAGTTAGGTAGTACTCTGTCTTGGTTTTCGATGGTAAATTTTATTATTTGTTATTTATTAAAGAAAATGGAAAATATTTTTGATGTTTTTATTTTTTATATGATAATATATTTAGAAAAGAAAAGAAAAATATTTTTGTTTTTTATATGGTTTTATGGGAAATAGGAATACGATATTTTTGGTACTTGATCCGTTAAATGAGTTAACTTCACAAGCGTTTTGCTTTATATATGATAAATATACAAGAGAGAGAAGATATACACAGATTGGGTTTCAAAGACACGATACTGCAAAACGTTTAGAACACGCAGCACACCTCCCCGGCAGCGGCGCCAAAATTTGGTTGGTTCCAAACGGTCAACCTAAATCAACCACGGATGTGGTCAAACAAAGTCAAACCAATTGAGGACACAATTTAACCAAGGAGTATAGTTTTATCCCCGGGTCGTTTAAGTCCCAGCGAGATGTGAAATTGTGCTTTAAAAACGGCTTGTGATCAAGTGTAATTGAATGGGAAAGGGTTTTGGAATTATTGAACTAAGAAAATAAAAGAGAATAGCTTAAAACAAGCTATTGAAATAAATAAAGGGAACTAAATTACTTAAAACGTTTAAAATCTAAAAACGTACGTTTAAGTTTAAATAAACGTAAACGTACAAAATAAAAAGTGAGATTAAATAAATAAAAGGCCTACGGATATGAAATTTATATTTTTACAATCCTAATAATAAAAGAAAATTATTGGAAAAAGAAAGTTATTTATTTGACTTATTGATTAATTATTATTAATTAAAAACTATTTAATAATTATTTAAACTAATTAAAATTCTAATAAATACTAAAAGATCAAAGAAAAATCTGAAAATTTTTCTATAAATACTTTAAGGTGACAAGAAGATAAGAAAATTATAAAAATGAAATTTACTTAATTAAAATTTAAAAAGATAAATTCTATTAAATAGAAGCTATCACTATATTTCTATTTTTGGTTTTTATTAAGGTCTAAAAATAAGATTATATTTTTCCTAGATTAAAAATGACAAAAGAAAATTATGAAAATTGGATTTATATTTTTCTGATTAATATTCTATTTATTATGATTTAATTACTATTTTAAATATTTTTTAATTATTTTAAATTCTAATAAATACTAAACAAACTCAGAAAATTATGAAACTTTTTCTATAATTATCCTATGGTGACAGAAACTTATGAAAAATATAAAATCAGAAAGTGCTTAAGTAAAAAGCAGAAAAATAAGCTAAAAAGCTCAAGCTTCTTAAATAGAAGCTATCACTTTCTAAAAAGTGGTTTTTAACAAAAACTTTAAACTACAAACTTGTTTAACTACTGAAAATAGACAACTTTAATGAAGACAAAAATTTTGAAACCTAAAAAATAAGCAGTTTGCTACTTAAAAGCTTAACAGTTGAGCTTAAGAGCTCAAAATGGAAAATAAGCTCAAAATAAGCTATTAGCTTGAAACAAAGGGAAAATAAGGTGTAAATAAGTTAACTAAATTGGAAATGAGCAAAGAGGAACAACTGGATTCACTGATAAGCTTACAATAAGCCAATAAGCAAATCCAAATCCACACAGTCACAAACAAAGGCCTGCAGTGTTTTTTGATTGCAAATTAAGCTAGGGGCAAAAGCTCCTAAGCCTAAAATAAGCACTGAGGTGTTGAGAGGGGCTGGTGAGGTGTTCAAAAAGCTAGAGCTTGACCTGTGGGGTCCACTGGTAAGCTTGTGATGAGCTTATGAACAATGCCCAAACACACTGACCAATCAGTGTGTGCTGAGAAAATGGGACAAACTTAGGACTGATTGCAGCCCTATCAAATAAGCTAGGAATTGAAATATTATTGCTGGAACTTGAAAATGGGTTGGTAAGCTTCACAAAGAACCAATTATCACAAGCTAAGTCCAAGTATTGAAGCTTGTGCAAGCTTATGAAAGTCTGATTTTTCTGGGTGCACAGGGGAGATTTTGACTTATGCAGTAAAACCAAATATTTGACTTAGATGAACTTTAAGCTAGATTCTCTTACTGATTATGATAAAACAAGCTAATTAGAGTTGAAATTAAGCAAGGTTATCAACTAATGAGCTAGAATTATGAAAATGGCACTTTAACTTTTAACAAATAACAACTAAGATGAGATTAAAGTAAACTTTGACTTTTGTTCAAATGGCTACTGGTTATTATGGTTTATTTGTACTAATATGACCTAGTGTGATAAGTAACAACAAGAAATAACAACTCAAACAGTTAGCAACACAATTGAATCAGTAAGATCCAAACAGTCCTTTAAAACTCAGAAATGGTTTTTTCCAAAGGATTTCTTAGATTCAGACCATGCAATTGATTTTAAACTTCATATTATCACAAAATAGAACTAAAGGAACATGAAACAACAACAACACAAGCATTAAACTCAGAAATCACTACTTATGCAAATTTGACTGTCAAACTAAGGTTTTAGCAACTATGGATTACAAAGAACAAGCAGGCTATTTTATGGCATGATTCTACTCAAATACAACTTAGAAACACAGAAATGTAAAGATCATAGCATACAAGCAACTTGAACAATAAAATGCAAAACTTGCTAAAAATTGCTTACAACTGATTTCCAGCTAGAAACCAAGAACAAGGACCTTAGATCACTCCTATGAGCTTTCCACAAAGCCTCTAACCCAAGGGCAATCCAGATTTTCCCTTGCTCCAGCCATCTTCATCATGAAACCTGAACTTTGACTTTTGTTGACCTATTTGTATTTTTGAGTTTTTATTACTAACCTGATTTTAAGGATTACTAATAGCTTTTATAAGCTATATAGGAGCTTATGTGATCTTATGAGTCCAGAAACAACATTCTTAACAACATTCAACAAAACATGAAATTTGGACAAGAAAATTGCATTAACTGAATTCTTACATAAAACTTGAAATTAATTATTGAAAAGGATTCTTATACACTTGAAATTACTAGAAAGAGTACTTGGAAGCTTAAAATTACACTGAGAATTTAAATTTAACTAATTCGACACTAATTAACTAAAATTACACTAGATAGTCTCTCACATTGCTTCCCATCCTTTCTTTATAGACTTTTATCTCATTGTCGACATCTCTGAGCATATCCCACCACATCTTGACCTTTGGTTTGGCTAATTTCATCACAATCGTCCAAGTGTCATTTTGGCGGGAAAAATATCAAGAGCAGGTTTCTACAATTAAAGAAATTTGGGTGTTTGTGGAGGTGGAGGGGAGAGATTAGTGAGCTGGGGTGATGAGTTGGAAGGGTGAGGTGTAAAGGTTGAGTGGTTTCTGGTATTGATGGTGGAGGGGTGGTTTTGGCGGGGTGAGTGTGAAAGGGAAGATGGGTTTGACTGGGGTCAAACCCTGGTATTAGTTATTTAAGTTGGGGTTGGGCCGGGTTAAAGGTTTTGGTGGTTGGGCTGGGTTGTTTTTATTTTGGGTTGGGTTTAGTAATAAAAGGGTTGGGTTGGGTAGTTGTGTATTATTGGATTTGGTTTAGTGTTTAGATCCGGATTTTGGTTTTAGATAATCTTAGGGACCAATCTTGTAATTTTGGATTTTTAAGGGACTGAAGTTGTATCTTTCCCAAAGTATCACAAGGAACCAATCTTGCCATATTATAATAACCTAAGGACCATAAATGCATTTTTTCCAATTTAGAATACCCGGGGACCAAATATGACATTTTTCAAACTTGAGGGACTAAAGTTGTCAATTTGAAAATTTTAACTTTAAAGGATTTCTTTTGACAACTTGTGAATTCCCAAGGACCTTTAATGATATTTTCTATGTTTTGAATAACCAGGGACTAGTTTTGACATGTTTTGAAAGTTGAGGGACTGAAACTGCCAATTATGCAAACTTTGTTTGTTTTTCAATTGTTTTCAAATATTTTGCATTTGAAACTTATAAAACACACTCCTGGGATATTTTCAGTATTTTGATGCATTTTTGAGTGTTTTTGGATGTTTTGGCAGTTCAGATATGACAAAAATGATGAGTATTTACACACTCATCAATATGAGTCTTCAAGTATGCAAATGATCCTAGAATCCAAGCATCCACTATCGCCTTATTAACCTTAGATAAACATGCTAAAAAGTGTCAACCAAAGGTTGGTGAGTTCATAGAGTTTAGTTTAAAGGTAAAGTATTTGAATAAAGATTTCCCGCAAAGGCATTGTAAATCCACTCAGTCCCAAGTCCCGCCCATACAAGACTTGCAACCTGTGTGTTTACAACCCACTGCCAAATTAAGATTAAAGTTTCCACCGCAAGGGCATTGTAAATCCACTCAGACCCAAGTCCCGCCCATACAAGACTTGCAACCTGTGTGTTTACAACCCGCTGCCAAATTTAGATTAGGACATATGTGTATACGATAATATGAACACTTAATGTAATGAATAACCGCAACTGAACCTGCTGACTGCGACTAATATATATAGTGGATTATATTCACCCAGGGTCAAGAATTGAGGGACACAAGGGTGGGGGGCATCGGCCCGATAGTTACTATCAATACCTCTCCATCGGCTCCTATCCAGGAGTTAACCAGTTGCAAAGAATAATGACTATAGAATAAGTTTAACCCATTAAGGCACATATCGTAATAAAACTACACATCATGTCCAAAAGTATAAAAGCGTAACGTATCATAAGAGGATAAATATTTGAGAAATTGAATCATAAAGCAATTCATGTATTTGGTAAACGAGTAAAATAATTTAAGCATGTATCTCCCCCAAAAAGTAAATAAAAAACGTATAAAAGTAGGGGCTATGACTCACCTTAGCTGTAAAGGTCTAAGTAGGGTTATGTCTAAAGTATCACGGTAACGGCTCCAATACACGACCTGAATAATAGGGAAGTCTGAGATTTTGACTTACAACGAATAATGAATGTGACAACGAGAAATCGTATAACGATTTGATCGGTGATGTGAGTGTGATATGCTTAAAATGCCTAAAGTTCAAAAATAATATTACGTATAATATTATCCTGTTTTTATATCATTTAATCCAATAATAACATTTCCTCAAAAGTGGTGAAACAACACATAAAGTTAGATCGTTTAAAAATCTTGTTATAATAATTAACGTAACTTAAATAATAAGTAAATGAAATATACAAAAATGCACGTGACGTGAATGGAAATCGTAAAATGAAAAATAGAAATAAGAATGACAAATATATTCTGTTGGTCCTTGTCCTTTTCCAGTTTTTACACTTTTTACCCTAACGGCGTTAGCGTTGCATCGTTAGTCCTTCGTTAAGTGTAAGTCTCATTTATAGTCCACTACTTGTCCAATATTACAATCTGAGCTTGGAGTTCAATAATATATCAATTTCTACCCTAAAGGTTCTGTTTTTACAGTTTCAGTCCTTAGTTTATGCATTTGGCAGTTTTGGTCCCTCTAAGTGAACTTGCGTTACATTTTTAGTCCAAAGGTATAAAAAAATGAGGAAAAAGTTGGCGTGTCTTTCTGAAGTTTATTTAAGACTAGTAAAGCTTATTTTAATAGCTTATTTGGTTATTACCTTATTTTTCACAATAATGGGCCCTTAACGAGCCATAACTCTAAGCCCATTAACTCTTTTTAATCCATACGTTTTGAGTGAGTTGGGTATATCAAAAAGTCCATTTTTAATCTCTTATTTTCATATCTAAAAGCTCCCAAAAGCCAGCTTATCTCAATAGCTTATAAACTGCTTAATGGGCTATAAAGCCCATGTCGCAAAAATTGTGGCAGTTTCAAAATAAGTTTTTGCGTTTTACCTTGGCAATTTTTAAGGGTCGTAACTCGATTATTTTTACAAGATGTTTATACAAAAAATGTAGCTAGTTGGGGGGTCTATTGAGTCGTATAAAAATAGGACATGGTTATTCATTCGAATCGTGAGTTAATGAGTGATTTAATTGGCGGCTTGGACTGTTTTATATATACAAAACTCTTAAAATAATTGTAAGTGTTTTCACTTTTGTTTATACGTGCGATATAAAGTTTTATATACTTTCGAACCATGCATGAAATGGAGTTTCAAATGTGAGTGTGGTGTGAGAGGTGACTTCTAAGCCTTCCACAGTAGAGGCATGTCACGCATTGTGGGTTACATAAAATAACGCACGTAAAATAAATATGTAACAATATATGCGTTCGAGTGAAACAATTAGATGATGCATGGATACTTAAAATACGTGAGGAATGAGAGCATGAGGAAGAGTAGGCACTTACTACACCTCTTAAGGGTGGTGAGGGATCGTATGAAACACAAAGGAGGCAACCCACTTCGCTAGAAACCAAATATACGCTTTACGTATATAACCTTTTTACTCGACAAACTTCCCACTTTTCCACAGAGAACTCCCAGCTTCCTGTGGATATTTTTGTGAGTGAGAGAGGGTTGAAATGAGTGTAGTGAGTGTAGGGTAGAAGGTGATAGGCTAGGGTAGTTTTATAGAATAGATATACACACGTTTCTTGAATTTATGACTTTTAAAGTCTATCATTTGATCCAACTGTGCATGACCAGTGATTTAGAGGACATTGATGATTGATATCTGACGTTATAAGATCCTAGAAAGGATATGGGAGAGTAGGTAGGCTTATCTTTTGATTTTGGAATATATATGTGTCGAGTACACATTTTAAATGGGTTCAAAATAGATTTAGCGAGCCACACTTGATCAATGCTGATGGGAACTGTCTTAACATCATGACATTAGGCTAAAATGATCATTAGGAAAGTGTAGAAACAAGTGTGGGTCGAAATGGTTACGTATGTAATTTTTATATATATCGAGTTGGGTCAGAAAATGTCAAACGCTTTGCCCTTTAAAACCTTACCAAGACTCGACATAAATTTCTGAAATTTGGTACTCGAATAGTCTAGTGGGTGGTGAATGAGGTGGTGCAAAAATATTCGTGTCTCGTGTTTAAGAGTTGAGAGAACGAGGGTCGTTTTGGAGAGGGCTTGAGATCGGGTTTTTGCATAAAATCACAAAAATAAAAACTGGGCTTTGAGGTGGGCTTGGGGATCGTGTATGGTGGTGATGGGCTGGACAATTCTTCAGCCCGTTTGGTTTGTAGTAATTAGTGAAAAAAAATATAATTAATGTAAATGGTAATTAAGATAAATTGTAATTAGTGTATTTGGTAATTAGTGTAAATGGTGATTTGTGAAATATTAATTTTTGTGGAATAGTTATGTCTCGTAATACGCTTTGTGAACTAGTGTCGTTATTTGGTGATTTTTGTGATGATGTGATTTTGTTAGAATAATATAATAAGAAAAATTTTAAATTTTCTCGTAAAAATGGTTAAGTGAATAGTAACGATGTGTTAATACTAGATTAACGCTGACTAATGACTAGGGAATTTTACGGATTGTTACATCTACAGGCACAATAGTACACGGAGGTACAAGTACAGTGGTACACAACGGTCTAGGATCGGCACAACCTAATACGTATACGGTTATCTAAAATTACGTCTCGCACAATAACAAAGTTTATAAAAGACAACGTGTTGCAGTTTTCGTGGATTACTCAATTTCAATACTTATCAAAAACTTAGTTTCAACGTTTCGTGTGGTGGTAAGAAAACATAGACTCAAAATACAACTCACGCCAAAGAGGGATAGACATTGACATGGTCGAGAGAATACTGACGAGAACTCAAACCATAGATGACAAATCTAGAAGTTAACGACAAATAAACACCTCAAATAAAATAAATCAGTTTGTACGTTTCGGTATTTACCCCAATATCCCAAATAATTTGTATAAAACATAAACGTCTTATAAATAGAAATAAGTTTAACTAATAAAATCAGTTTTTCTCAAGTCGTTGTGACTTTAATTAACTAAGTCCGAAGTTACAATATTTTATAAGTTTTATGTCACGTTATCATTCGCGTAATTATTAGTTTTGGGTTTATTGAATATTTTGTGTCTGGTCCGAGTCTAATATATTAAAGTCTTTTCGAGTTTAATATATTATGTCGTCTCAAGTCTCAAAATGTCCAATGAATCCAATATCTAATATCGTAAATCCGATAACGATCCATAATTTTCCAAACGTCCAAGTATAATAGTCAAAATCCGTATTCAAATCCAAATCACGATTCCAATTATAATCCGAAACGTACCAATTTTCACTATATCAAACCAATAACTCTAGTTTCGCAACTCAGTAACCATAATATATTAGTTTCCAATTTTATCACAAACATCAAAATAAACTTAACCAAACATACTCTTAAATTTTTCTTGGCTCAACTCATGTTTTAAACTAACACACCTTATAGTGGGCCGTTGGACCCAATTTAAATCTAACCCAAACCAAAAATATACAACACTCTTTTTTTTAATTATTAGCATACCGAGACTATCAACACCCTTATACGAGTCATCTTTGACTCGGAAGTAGCTAAATCAAAAACTAGACACAAGCAAGAATGGAAGTTTCAACATAATTCGAGACCCAAGTCGACTCCAACGAAACCAAAACAACTAACCCGCTCCCTTGGGTTGTTAACCAACTCGACTCCACACAAAGCCAATGCCCCATATGGGTTTGTGGCTAATACGTAGTAAACCAAACACCCTCGTGGGTGATTTCTGTAAACCGAAACACCATCAACCATAAGCAAACTAAGATATATGATTATTTTAAACAAATCTAAACTCGAGTAGTATGCTAATTTATTAAACCCATGCCGAGACCAAACCGGGTCTCAACCCATATCCAAATCTGGGTACCAAACAGACCCGAAAACAATGACCAGAACCAAATAATATGAATCAAATCCCAGGTACACAACTACCATTTAGCCCGGGTCGACCCGACCCGTATTCGTCACAAATCTACAGACCCAAATCGAATCAAACATACACCATTTTAAATCAAATCTTACCACACGAAACCATATATCACAAACGTTTAAATCCGGTTTTTAATCACAAACTAATAACGAGTTTTATCCATTTTAAATCCACGAAACAATATCAACACAAATCGATTTCATCCAAAAACAATAAATAAGATCGGTTTATACCGAGGTCACCAAACGTGGGTGACGACTTACCCACAAGCAAGAGAGAGAGAGAGAAAGGAAGAGAGAGAGAGAGATGAAGGAGACAGTGGTGGCGTGACGGTAGCTATGGTGGCTGTGGTGATATGCACAAACCAAACAAAACCCACAAATACTCCAACACTCGATCTAAAACAACTTCGAATCTTCACGGATTTATACATATCTCGACCAATAATTGGTGGTGGTGGCGCGTTGTTGTGGTGGAAGGCGTTCTTGAAGCGCGTGTAGTAGCTGGGAGTGATAAGGAGTTTACGAGGAGCATTAATATGGTGGAGGTGTGGTGTTAATGATGGCGGTGATGGGGGTCGGAGGTGGTGGAGGGGTGGCCGGCGATGGTTGGCGGCTGCAGGAGGCATGGAAGAGAGGGGAAAAGAATATAACCCTAGAATGAGTTATACTTATGTTTATATAGGCTAGGTTTAGGTTTAGGTAAACCCTAGGGACCAAAGCTGCCAACAACCAAAGTCTAGGGTCGGCGGGGTATAAATTCCACAGGGACCTCAGTTGTAGTTTTTACAATCTTTCACGAAATCAAGTTCGGGGCTCGTTTAGACTAGTAAACAATAGATTCAAGACACGGGAATTACGCCATTGCGTTCAGAATAAATTTTCCAATAAAAATGACTATTCATACGCCTCGTTTCTCGCAAATAATAAAATAATCAAATCAAATCGTTGGTTGTGCCAGTACGCATTGTGTACAAATTTCACGTTTCGCGAGATAATTTCATGTTTTATGGTCAAATGAGCTCGGAAAGGTTCGTAAATGAAAAACGGGGATAATCTCGTATAAAAATAAGTCTGGAAAATTACGGGTTGTCATACCGGCCAACCACCAACTCACCCCAAAACATAGATCAGGCCCCCCCTATCATATCTGGAAAGTTTGAAGACCCACGGAGTCCATTTGACCCTTGTTCGATGCACCACAGCCACCACCACCGTCACGCCACCACCCACCGCCAGAATCATCAATAAAACCGTCAGATTCATCAATAAAACCGTCGGACTCCGCCGTTCCTCTTCTTCCGATTCACCGGAAAACATCGCCGCCGTCTAATATGGTTGAAAATCAACAATTAATCAATGTTATAGATGAAAGTCACTTAATCGAAATTCCAGTAGATGATGTAGTTACACAAGATGTTTTAGATGATTTACCAGAAGATAAAGATAAAGATGATGCAAATCCCTTGAGATGTTTCAGAATAAAGATGATTTACACCTCACACGTCTATGGCTACCTTGGGATTCTCCTAGAAGGGCGTGAGCGTTTTTTAGATTCATAATGAATCCCATGTGATTGATTATGAATCACATGGGATTCAGCATGAATCCCATGGGATTCACATGTGATTCATTATGAATCAGATGGGATTCAGGCTATTAATCAACCCAAGAAAATAGCCATAGCAACTATTAACCAACCTAAGAAAATAGCCATAGCAACTCATTAACCCATTCGTACCTACAAAAGAATATTATTAGATTAATTATTAACCACTATTGTGGTCACTTAAACAAAAAATAATTTGAGTCAAAATCACATATGATTTGCATATCAACTTGCCTAAAAATACAACAAGCAAATCAACTAAACCACGATTTAACAAACTCATTTTCTATGGAGAACACCTATATTTATGTCACTTTTTTTAATATCTCATCCTTTCATTTTGTTATCTAATTATTCATTTTCTACCTTTAAAGAAAACACAGTGTAAATGTATCCTAATAATGATAAGATAACAAAATGTAAATCTTGTATTTTTAATCAAGAATCCAACTTCTTGATTTTGCTGTTTACAGATGGACACCCTGACCAAGCCTAAGAAGAGGATTTTTCCCAAATTCCTTAACATGAAAATAACTACTCCCGAAGTTTTTCCGGCGAACCGTGAGATCTCTCTTTCTAAACTACCAATTTACTTCATTACTTTTGCACGCATGTCCTTTAAACCAGCTTTTCAAAACCTGGATATGTTGTTCCTTCTTCATTATTCTTTTTTACTGTATGTCTTTATATCTAATTTTGTTGATTCTCTTTACACAAACCTGAATAAAGTATACTATGTAGTTGCTGGTAGACGTCCACCAATTCCTAACCCCGCAAAAGGATTCTTTTCGAAACCAGCAAACATCTTCAACTCGGGCGAATCACCGTCACCAAACCACCGCCACGTCATCGATGCCGCGTTGTAGATCTGTGGATTCTCCGGTGAATCACCGTCACCAAAACCACAAAAAGTTAAATTATTTAGTAAAGATTTGGTTATTATTGGGTTTGAAAAAGTTTAGATGTGATGAAGATGAATGTATGATGAGAGATAGAAATATAGAGAGAGTGTGTGTATAAGATTATGTGACAGTGAGTAGGGTGGGATGTTAGGTGAGAATTGTAAATGGACCAACCTACCCCTCTATATAATTAATTGGGACGGATGAAAAATAGATCCAACCGTCAGATCAAACTGAAATCAATGGCCAGAATGGAGGAGTTTGTTATGTGGTTTTTTTTTTTGTTCCGTATTGGACTTTCCTCAAAACAATATAAGCACATTATATGACCAACATTTCAAAATAAAACTACGTCAACCCTTTTGTAAACTTTTTAAAGAAAATCCTACTCGTAATATTTAGTAACCCCTTATCAATTTGAAAAATTAAAATTTACTAGTCCAATGCATGAAAATATAAAATATTACAGTAGTCCTTAACATAATGATCTTATCAAACGAAAAATTAAAATATAAATCATTTAAATCAGTTTTTTTTTTTTTTTTTTGAACGGCGACTTTCATTTTTTGGATTGGAGTCGCGCCCGCCACATCGGCAGGCCCTCATCCACCACATACCCAGACTATATTGTCTTAACCGGACCCACACTGGCGTAGTGGGGATTGTTTAACGGCGTCCGCCCGGAAACCGTACCGCCTCCACACGAGTTTTCTCGCTGGAGTAACGGTCGGATGAAAACTGGGGCCGGCTCGGATTCGAACATGCGTAACATTGGCCAACATTGGCTCACAGGCTCTCCTCTTTATTGGCTAATACCAACAGATCATTGTGGTCCATAAGTGAAGACTTCCCGATAAATCACCCATACTGGTACTGCTCTCGCCCGGAAAAGCTCCGCAGCGGGCCACAAGCTTGTTTGGTTATTTTCTTAGACATTTAATAAGGCTTCACATGATTCCCATTTTCTTAGACATTTAATAAGGCTTCACATTTTTATTCTTTTAAAGTGGCCCACGTGACCAATCACGTAAAGAGAGAAAAATGGATCTTCTTCTACATTTTAACATCTCTCTACTTTATATTCTCCGTCGTCAACTGTAACTTTTTTCCGGCACCATCTTTATACGTTTTAAAAGGCCCTGAAACGTTTTCCAAGCGTTTCCTGCTCAACACCAGACGTTTCCAGTCGTCGTAATACGTTTCCTATTTTCCAGAAACGTTTGCGGGTGTTTCCAGGCGTTTCACGTTTCCGAAACGTTTCCGGTACGGGAGACGTCACCCCGACGGCGTTTCCGTGCAACATAACCTTAACTCTGTCTGAAAACAGATCACCTTTTACAGACACCCTCAAACAACCTTAAACAACCAACATCATCATGGAAAAAATCCAACACAGTAACATAAAAGTCAATGGCATATCCATGCACGTAGCCCAAATCCCTGTTAACAACACAACCAACTCACCAATCATCTTCCTTCATGGCTTCCCTGAGCTTTGGTACACTTGGAGACACCAAATGACCCATTTATCATCCTTAGGATACCACACAATAGCCCTGGACCTTCGCGGTTATGGCGATACCTCTGCACCTTCCTCAGCCACTGAGTACACTGCTTTTCATATAGTAGGAGATATAGTGGGCTTGCTTGATCACTTGGGGTTGGATAAAGTGTTTGTTGTTGGTCATGATTGGGGTGCTATGATTGCTTGGTATTTTTGTTTGTTGAAGCCTGATAGAGTTAAGGCTTTGGTTAATATGAGTGTTGTGTTTAGTCCCAGGAATCCGGTTAAGCCGATTGAGACTTTGAGGAAAATGTTTGGGAGTGATTATTATATATGCCGGTTTCAGGTAATCTTGGAGCATTTGCTTGTACTTTTGATTTTTTTGACTATATATGGTCATATGTAGTTGTAATTAGTTTGATTGAAATTGTTGTTGTTTGTGCATATGAATTAGGGCTAATGTTATTTGATAGCAAATTAGTAAAGGCGTTAGCAGTATGTTTATTTAAGAATGTCCCTCCAGACATGGTAATCATACTTTTCTTTTTGAAACGAGCTTATTTGGTTATCTAATCACTTGAGCAAATTCATTCTTCAAAAGATAATTACCAAAATAGTCTATATTTTGATCAGGTGTCTTGCCGTTGTTTTTTAAACTGCAATATACTAGGTGCGTGTCCACGAAATTATGAATTTAGCTAATTATGTCTTTGTTATGGTGATGAAGTTTCCACACTTCAATACGCGTCTTAATTGGAAACCTACATGTAATATGACCATTTGGATTTGAGTCATTGAATAGCATTGTATAACATTGATCTCTTAAAATAGCAATGTGTTTTTGTGTCAGCATTGGTCATTGTAATTTGATCCGTGCTAATTTAGGCATTGAACTCAAAAAAATGATTGTTGTTTTATGACATGGACAATGGCAAAAATGGAATGCATTTCTATGTTTAGTGACTAAATTGGTATAGATCAAAGAACAATTCCACATGTGGAACATCGAGAATTCGAGATTAAATTGGTATAGATCAAAGTATAATTACTAATGTGGAACATAGAGACAGGTACCAAAGTATATTGTTAGGTTGCAGTTTGACTCGAATACTGTATTCAGATCATATACTCAAAATGAATGCTCAATTGAGCATATGTAGATAATGAGTTATGAGACTTTTGATGATGAATTGCTATTGGTGGTGTTTTCAAATGACAAATTTTCATGACATCAGGATTGTTTCTATAGAAAAGAAAAAGACAAGTAATTACAGTCTACTCGTAGTTACGCTCCATAAAAGGATAAAAACGACAGTTGTGGTAATTGTTGAATATAAGAATAGTCCACCATCTTTAAAGCAGTTGATTGTTAGATTAGTTCAGCACCTTTAAAACATACATTTGGAAGCATTTTGAAACAAAGTTGACGCAATTTTTTTTGATATTTTGTTTAATGTCTAATGGCTACAAGAAGAACTAAATTGTTTAGCATAACTCATATCTTTCAGCTAACTAGTTTATCACCTGTTCATGCAGGAACCTGGCGTAGTGGAAGCAGAGTTTGCTCGTGTAGATACTGCACTAGTCATAAAAAAGTTTCTCGCATCTCGCAATCCAGGACTACTTTGTGTGCCTAAAGAAGTTGGATTCGGAGGTAACCCGAACTCTAAGATTACACTCCCCTCTTGGTTGTCAGAAGATGATGTAAATTATTTTGCCACCAAGTTTAAACGCACGGGCTTCACTGGTGGATTGAATTACTATCGAGCTATGGATCTGTAAGTTTCTTTTCCAAGTATTTTGTGTATTCTTGGCATTAGGCATGACAACTTAGATGTGGCAGTTTGACCGTTATTTGAGCTGTGTATTATGTCAAACGGGTCAACTAAAACATTAGCTAGAAGCGTAACAGGTCAAACAAGTTGAAAAATAAGAGTTAAGAATGGCAAAACCACTAAACTCTCATCGTTTTAGTGGTTAAACCCCTAATCTTTTTCTGAAATGGATTGTTGCCTCCATTTTTTTATATTTGACTTAAGTGACCATCAGTTTATTGATTAAGTCCTTTATCCCATTTTATTTTTTATACCCATATAACTATTGCCAAAAATGATCTAAGAAAAGTTCCGGGGCTAAACCATGCAAAAAAGAGTTGTTGGCTTAAACCGCCAGAAAGTTGAAAGTTTACTGGTTTTACCATTATTCAATCAAGTTTTAATGCTTACAATCTTATAAGTATTGTAATGTTATCGTTTAGTGATCATAATCAACACGCTCATCGTTTACTAAAAAAAGGAGACGAAAACATGTAATGGGTCAACCCAACCCGCCCCATTTGTCCCCGTTTAAAAACAACCCATTTCAACCCAACCTGTTTTGGCTTGTACCCAGCTCAACCAACGTGCCACCTATACTACAACTCAATATTGACGAGAGTACTTGTTCCACTGGACTAGGTTAACTGACAGTTTTGTATGTGGAATTCTTGTAGAAACTGGGAATTGACTGCTGCATGGACGGGTGTGCAAATAAAGGTGCCAGTTAAGTTTATTGTTGGAGATCTGGACTTGACTTATAATACACCTGGCGTGAAGGACTTTATACACAAAGGGGGATTCAGTAAACATGTTCCTTTCTTGCAAGAACTTGTAGTAATGGAAGGTGTTGCTCATTATATTAACCAAGAAAAGCCTCGAGAAGTTAGTGAACACATCTATGATTTCATTAAGAAGTTTTGAAAATACTCTTCTGGTGTGGTCGTGACTCGTGTGTACCACTTATGTCAAAACTCAAAAGTTATATACCTGAATAACAGATCGTTAGGACACGTCTTGTAAACTTCTTTGTTTGGACTTTTCATGTTAATTGACAGAAATATGTTTGTTGACACGTTATTAGTTACCTGGACTGTAATGAAATGTCTACTTTATATTGTTTTTGGGAATAATTTGACCTCAAGATACTCGAAGACCTCCTGATGTATAAAGCAGATATAAATGGGGTGTTTGGCTAGATAAATGTGATTCTTATGGAATGAAAATCTTTACACTTACTGTAGTAGGGGTGTTTGGGTAAAGCTTATTTGACCAGCTTATTAGTTATTTTTGTTACCAAGGTCTAATAAGCTGTTTATAGTATTTGGATTTAAAGAGTGTATCATTGTGTTTAGGAGGAGAGAAAACCGTCTCATTTTCTGTTACTTATCTAATGTTAGCCGTGGGATCGGTTAGTAACTTTCTTGACTGAACTTAATTCATGCAATAATTTTATTATATGAATGATTGATCATAACAAAGTGAATAACCGTTAAAACTCGATAACACATTGGACCAGTAAAGATCACCTTTGTAAGAATAGTAACAAAAAAATAATAATATAAGGGGTATACAAATCATATCAATAATGTTCAAATAATCATGTGATACTTATAAATCAACTCAGTCCCTTAATTTCTATACTTATAATCAACGTTCAATTATAGCCCACTATCGTAAGGCACACCAGTCTGAGGCAAAAACGCATCACCTGATATAAAAGACGACACTGTGAAATTAGCCGCATCTGTAGCATTAATAACATAAGACCAAGAAACTCTCCTGCTAGTATCCGACCCCGGCCCAGAGTTATTAAACTCGGCATAATAAGAAGTATTTAGCGCAAAATCACCAGACCATATTGACCACCCTGCAGGAGTAATCAGCGTATCCATATAAGATTGCATATAAACCGTCCTAGAGTATTCCTTCCATGGTCGACCCAAATATGTCACAGTGTTCCCATTGCTCGAAGCCAAATCATCAGCAGCCCGAATATTACATTTTTGTATTGAGGTACCCGTGTTCTGACCTGGGTCAGTTCTGCCTTGTGCGGTAATGGCGTTGAACTGACCAGACATAGGTAACCGAGGGTATAAGTTACAGTTTTGGAAAACAGCTGCTGCATTTCCAAATATGAAGTCTACTGTACCATAAATGTCACATTCGCGGTAGAATTGACGTAGGGAGTGTGTGTATAATGTGTCTTGGTAGCCTTCGAAACTGCAGCTGTAGAATGTTGATAAATCTGCACCATTGCGTAGGGCTACAGCTTGGTGTTTTATTGACCCAGCTGTGTTTCTTATCGTTATGTTGACTGCCACGAAGTTAGGCGATACCACAACTGCAAAGATTTTGAGTGTCAGTCAAAAGTCATCTAAAATATATGTTGCTATTTTTGGTAAGTTTCAAAGTAGGCTATAAGAAAACTTACTGAATGTTGCGGAATTGAATGTAGTCCAACCATCAACAACGCTATGATTACCAGTGATCACGGTCTGATTTATACCATCTCCAATCATCATCAAATACTTCTTGTTCTTAGGAATATTAACGTACTCTTCATAAACACCAGCAGTCACATAAACCACAAAATAACCAGCTGAAGCAGCCGAATTATTAGGAGCAAAGTTAACTGCGTCAGTAATAGTAGTAAAGTTCCCTGAACCATCTTGACTCACCACCACAACATTACTAATCACCACTTGCTGCCCCGCGCCATTTGATTGAAGAAGTTTTCTTCTTCCAGCTGTTTCCAAGACGGATTTAGATTTTTCGGACATTTTAAAAGGTGGTAGTTTACCATTTTTAAAACCCTTATGCGAAAAACCAAACTTTTTATTTTTCTTATTTCTACCCCATCCTTTGTTAAAAAGAGCTAGAGAAACGCTATATAACTTATTATCATTTTCAATAGGTGCAACCACGCCGTTTTTAGATGTCCAAGAAGCAGCATTTGCTTGTAGGCCATCTATGCATGTTTCCGTGTTGGTTAAAATGGCGCTTAGCATTGTTTGCATGTCTTCTGATTTTGTATCGGATAATGGTGTTTGTGTAGTGTTTATGGAGTTGTAAGTGGATGTAAGGAAGTCAAGGTTAACTCGCGCCAAGTATTGACAATCTTTAAGTGCATTAATCGCACCAGGGGTTAAGTCTGAGGCGGTAAGGTATCTATCTATCAAATTGGCAAATTTAGTAGCCGATGAGATGGATTTACGGATGGAAAGGCGTCCATAGTCATGGACATTAGCCGAGGAGTTGTTGATAGGGAGGGATGTCTGGCACACTGAGGGGTACGGAGTGTCTTGACAGACACTGGGTGGCGCTGAAGTGGCAGCAGTTGCGATGGTGGTGAATGTGAAGAGAACGAGGAAGGAAACAATGATGGTGTTAGAAGCCATTGATGGATGATTAAGATGATGATGAAGTAGATTGAAAGGGTTAAGGCTTTATATATACACAAAATAAGCTTGCAAGTCAACTTGTGCATGGGGAGGGCGTTTCTATATTCAAAAGCGTGTTACAAGTTTGGAATTTATTTTATGTAGGCAAGAGACAAAGTTGTAACCATGTTGGTGTATTCTAATATTCTTTGTATGAATTTTTAATTCTAATGGTAGGTTCAATTCTTCAAGTAGCCATATTTTCATTATATTCTACACTTGAGGAAGAGTTTCAGTATATAGGAAACGAACCCGAATTGTGTGATATTGTTTGGACTGAATAGAAATGGGTATCCAAAACGTAGTTATGGGACCAGTAAGCATGGACAAATGAACTTATTACATAACTTCATTAGGCTAGTCACAGTCGATGACCAAAGTGACATGCGTCGCCAGCTGCCACGTCAGCTTTCTCTCTCCGGTGACCAGACATGACCAAAGTGCCACAGTCGATGACTCATTTTTTTTAATCAAACATTAAAAAAAAAAAAAAAAAAACTTAAAATTCATTAAAAATAAAAACATTACAATACTAAATTAAAAATACGATAGCGATTACAAACGTAAACTAATCATCTAAGTTGTTTGAATTGTGTGTTTAGAAGTGTGTTTGAAGTTGGTATTTATAAGGTTGAAAAAGTTTGTTTTTTTTTTTTTTGTTTTTTTTTTTTTCTATTTTTAAAATGCAACGGTTAAATGGTTTAAAAGTCGGTCGATTGTTAGACCGACTTTGGTTTTGGTTTGCAATCGACCGATATTCGACCTCATGTCCACATTCGACTCGACCGACCTCCAAATCGGTCGCTTGATTTGATCGACCGACTTTTTCAGGTCGATTGTGAGTAGCCTTAGCAAATATAGGTAGAGTAACATTATTATATGCCAAATTATTTATTACATTGAGTGTCTCATCAAGACATATCAGATGTGTCACATAGTCATACGAGGGTCTCCAATAACGCCCGGAAGGAGTAGTCGAAGCCGAGGGCCAACCAAGGGGTCCCTAGCAGGGGTGTCCGTGAACCACATGAATTTTTCTTGTTTAGTGTAAATTTGTGTTAATTACGTTTTTTATTTATTTAGAGAAATGCACATAGACTCAAGTTTGGTGTTACGAGTTTTTATTAGATTAACAAAATACACCATATGACTTCTAAGAGAGGAGGGAGTGGGCAGCGGGCTGAGCTGGGCGGGCTTGCGGGCACACCGGTGCCGGTTCAGCGGGCTAGGCCTGCGGGTTCGTTTTGCGGTTTAAAAGCTCGCTGCGAGCTGAAGGAAACAAACGGTCTTATGACCGTTGAAGGGTTTGTTTGAAAAATAAAAAAGTTCCGTTGGAGCGTGTAAAAAAAAAAAAAAAAAAAAAAAAATTTGGTCCTTTATTTGCCTATATAATCCGAACCATCACCACCATTTTCAATTCAAAACAAATTAACAACCAAAAAAAAATGTCATCATCATCATCTTCTTCCTTTTCGTCCGAGTTATCGATGCCACCCATCTTACCGGACTTATCCACGGGTAGTACGATACCTTTTTTGTGCTACGTGGTTGAGTCGCTCGAAGAAGACACGGCAAGCACGCAAGAAACTCGAACCTATATCGAGCGGTTTCGGGAAGAAGCTCAAGAAACACTAATGCGTGACTATTTCGTTGACGAACCGAAGTTTGGCCCGTCTTTGTTTCGTGAGAGGTTTCGGATGTCAAAAAGGTTAGGTTCGAGTATTTTCAAGAGGGTGAAGATGGTAGGGGGAAAAAGAGCTTTACGGCTCTACAAAAATGCACATCCGCAATTAAACAACTCGGAACGGGCAACCCTCCGGATAACTTTGACGACTACTTATGCATGGCCGCGAGAACGTCACGCGAATGCCTTGATCATTTTTGCACCGCGGTCATCGAGATATATGGGCGCGAGTTCTTACGTAGGCCTACTAGGTAGCCTTGATTGTACACATTTTGTTTGGAGAAATTGTCCTAAAAATTTGAAAGGCCAATACAAGAGTGGGAGGTATCCATACCCGACAATTATGCTTGAAGCCGTTGCTTCACAAGATTTGTGGATTTGGCACGCTTTTTTTGGTCCTCCCGGGTCGCTTAACGATGTCAATGTTTTGTATCAATCGACTTTGTATCTTAGGGAGCGAAATGGAACGGCTCCCAACTCATCATTCGTTGTCAACGGGCGTACCTACAAACGGGGATATTATCTTACCGACGGAATCTATCCTAGGTACTCAACTCATGTCAAAGCATTTCCGTATCCGACTGAAGCGAAGGAAAAGAAATTCAAGAAAGTTCAAGAGTCGGCAAGAAAAGATGTCGAACGATGTTTTGGTGTTCTTAAGGGAAAATGGGGTATTTTGAATCGCAAGATCCGTCAAACGACCATCGAAAAGATCACTAACATCGTTTATGCGTGTTGTATATTGCACAACATGATTATAAAAGATGACGGGAGGGCAATATCACCGACTCATATAATGGATCCGCCGGTGCAACCCGTTTATGACGACAACGCACTACCGGAGTTACTAGATGAACAAATCCATCATCGTCTTCAATTTGATCTTACGGAGCATGTGGCGTCTCAAGATTTACCATACCTCGATGACCCGGAAGATTAAGTTATGTAGTTTCTTTTTATTTTATGAATTGTACTTTTAATTTCAGTTATAAATAAAATGTTTGTTTTTTTTTATATAATTGTTTAGTATTGGAAGAGTTAATGTTGCAAAATTATAATTTTAAAAGACAAATTATGAATATTTAAAAAAAAATTTGGGAGGGTTGAGAGTGATGGGCGCCGGTAAAAAAGGTTGGATTAAGGGTTGGAGGGTTGAAATGAGGTGGAGGGATTTGATTAGTTAAAGTTTGGGAGGGTTGGAGGGTTGGAAGCATGACTCCCTGTGCCCTAATCATAGATCGTTAAAGCCTTCATTCTGCCCTTGTTTTCTTTCATCGATCTCAAGAGCAAAGCTGTTTACATGAGACTATATCTATATGTTCTCATGGGATTATTCTTGCTAGCTCGCCTTTTTGGCGTATCCTCTTTACGCGTCGTTTTATTTGCTCTGTCGATGTCATTTTATCTTTCATTTCTATTATATCTTAGCCAAATACTGAGCAGATTTACAAATAAATAAAAGGTTAAAACACATATTAGTACCTCGAACTTGTTAAACTGAATTATCTAGTACCATAGACTTTTAAAGGTGCAAAGTAATAACTCGATCTTGGCAAAATTGAATTTCTACTATCCTATTATCTAGTACCATAGACTTTTAGGTTCGGTCTGGATGCTAAAAATATTTAGAAATGTGTGGGGTGAATGAAGTTGGTAGATTATGAATGGTCAACTGGGGAAAGGGTGGCAACCAGTACGTGTTTGGTTACATGTAATACTCCTTTGCCAATTCAATCAAGATTGTTAAGTTGTTTGACTTAAAATAATTTAATTTATCAAACTGTCTAGTTATCATTTTTGCAATTTTTCAACATGTACCAACTTTTAGGCAAGTTTTTTATGTTAAAATATAATTTCATACACACTAATTTCCAAATGCAAATTTACACAAAATTATTGATTGCGTACAAGTTTATTTAAAATGGTTATAAAGATTAGCTTAGTACTTATTATGATGTCCAAAACAACTATTTAAGAGAAGCTATATTATATTGACTAAAAATATATATATATTTTTTTAATTTTATATATATTTAATACTCACTCCGTCTCATATTAAGTATTTATAATTTTGAAATGTTTTTAAATAAGTTTCACTGAGTCTTTTAACCAATAAAAATAAACTTTATTTAATCAATGAATACGATATTTGAATGGTGTAGACTGTAGAGAAGGGGTGAGCATATCGGATTGTGCACCGGACCGAACCTACTTCAGTCCGGTCATCGGTCCACACTTTACCTCATGTTCGGTCCTCGGTCCAATCCGGTTTTATGTACAACCGACTCATGATGCCTTGAAGGACCGGACCGGACCGAACACATTCGGTCTGGTCCTCGATCCGTGGTTTTGAGCTAAAACGCGGTCTCGGTCCGGTCCCCTTTTTTTGGGTCCGGTCCGGTTTTGATCGATGCTCACCCCTTCTGTAAAGTGTAGTTAGTTAGAATTTCTAAAACCGTGTGCATCTTTGAAATGTATATTTATTATAAGACGGTCACTCGATTAATGTATACAGTGTTCCAGGAACTCAAGTTTAATATACTAAAATGAAAAAGATAAGGATACACGAATTTATGTATGTCCATATATATTTTTAAGAATGCCTGGAGCACTTGTTGTATCCACGTCTGAATACAGAGTCTGGAACTGATACGAATTTAATACTTTTGACACAAAAAAATAATATTATTGTTCTTGGTTGGGCAACAAAACTTAACTTAAGAATTACAGAATATTGTTTGTCAGGCAGGTATATTTAACATTTATTTATTTTTTATTTTTTTTATATACAATTAGTTTAATTACTAAAGAGTATATATTTGATCAAACTTAATATGAATTGTCTATTTGTTTGTCGCAAACTAAGAATTTCTATATTAAAATTAGATAAGATGATGCAAGTAAAGTCAACAACTGAGAGAAGTTGACTATTAATCTTTGTATTCAATTAGGTTGCTCTGAATGTGGATTAATCAATTTTGTGAGGCCCTATTTTATAGTTTAACATTTTAACTATTTAGAGTAAACTCCAAAATACATCCCTGTGGTTTACCCCATTTCGCACTATACATCCCTCTCGAAAAAGTTACAACATATACATCACTCCGTTAGTAAAAGTTAACCAATATGCATCCACGAGGACGAACGGTGCAAATATGGTGTCGTTAACTTGGACACGTGGCAGTTAAGTAAGGGTAATTATGTCATTTTATGTTTCACACCTACTCTCAACACTCTTTTAATACATTTTTCAGTCAAACACAATTCATAAACACAAATGCAAAACGCAAATCAAAAACACAAACACAAATCAAAAACCCAAATCATAATCCAGACGCAAATCCATCCACCCACCCCCTTCCTCGTTTGTGTTTGGATAGCACATTTGATAAACCTAATCCAGACACAAATCCATCCACCCACCCCCTTCTCTCTTCAAAGGCAGTCAACACAAAACACATAAACAACCAAACCCTAATCATTATACATCCGCCTACCACCCTTTTCTCTATCGTTTTCCAGATCAAATCACCAACGAAGCATCATTTCTTTCTAGTCTCTTAAAGCTTGGCTAAGAACTAAACGTGCAATAACCCACAAAGGACACACGGTGTAATACCTCGTAAAAATCCCATGTCATTAATAATGTTAATCACCGAATAATACCAATTTATGTTAAATAACCTTTTGTGCGGACTACATTTTTTTTTATATATATATGGCAACGATCACCAAGTCACCCCAACGAATTCGAACTCACCATGAATAGCTCACACGCGTACCGACACCACACCAGTAAAGGTTTACTTCATAAATTCATGTCAAAGTCAATAAAAATTTACTTTGTGTCAATTAATAAAAACGACTTCTGAACTATATCTTTCGTGCTCACGACGACTCAAAAATCTCAAGTTACACCTCAGCTCAACGGAACACGGGGTACACCAACTACACCCTATTATAATAAAACAATACTATTATTAAACTATCCCTACACACCCTCTCTCTCCTCCATAACTCCCATCTGTTCTTCTTATTTCTCTGGTCATAAAAATCGTCATCTCTCTTGCCTCCATCCTCAGATCGAAAGCAAACAAATCAAGTGACGAAGGAATAAAACAAGGTCAGAGTTTTATCCTCTTCTTTATGTCCAAAAGGAGATCACTGCCACCCTTTGTCGAATCCAAAAGGTCAACGAATCGAGCCAAGTTATGACGAAGACGAGGACCATGGCTTCCTTATTTGACCATAGGAGCGTCTGATCTTCAGGAAAGGAGGAGTGGGATGATCCCATTCTACTTCTTTAAGAGAGCTTTCATTCCAGCCACCCCCTTCACCACCCATTCGGTTAACAACACAACAAAAGGGTTAAGAAAATAGTGGTGAAGAAGAAGTGGGTAGCTTGGATTTGGGAAGTTTTTGGTTCTCTCCTCATCATTCTCAGCCGAACCCCCATTGATTGTAAGGTTTCTCAAAAATTATTGATCCTTATTATTTTCATTGTAATCGTGTATCTATTTGTTGTGACTCAAGTATTTCGACTGAAAATGTTAAACCTGTTAATTGTTATTGATTTTGTGGATCTATGTATTGCTACTATCGATCCATTTAATTTGTGGAATCAATATTTTGGTTTTTGTTTTTGTGTTGGTGTGGTTAATGTTAACGAAAAATGTTATTAAGAATAATCTTGGCTCGGTTTTGATAATGTTTGGTCTCTTTTGTTATCGTTCTTGATTCGTACAACACCTCGAGTCCAAAATTGTTAGTGAAAGTAGAGTTCAAATATAGGTTCGGTTAAGTGATAATCTTGTGTTGAATTTGTGTTTGCCGAATGAAGTCACGAATTTGAGTTGTACTCAATTTTGGTAGTCTCGTGATGACGCTCGAATGAGGATATAGAGTCTTGATCAGTCTAATAATTCGGGTTTTTATGACAAGCATATAATTCTGAATCTATAGTCTAATGACTAGCTTGGGTCAAGTTAAATTCTTTGATACTAAGGTAGTAGACGTTGCGAATACGTGCGTCTTTGAGTGAACCGAGAGGTTACTCGGGTTCACCTAGCATGGTAGTCTTGGTTCCTTTCATCTCGAAGGATTTTGTGGTCGCAAGCGGAGGTCGTTTTTGGTTGTTAAGTTGTGGTAAAAATCATCCCTTTGGATGTTCAGGTGCTCGGTCAAAGGGTCCCCAAAGGACTCTTAATAAGTACCTTATTACCCGATACGTAGAGTATAGTTTCCCCCTCATAAGACCTTGTTGTTCGCACCATTTCAATCACTACAATTCGCGTTGATCTCGAGTCTAAAAGCCACTCAAGGCCTGCGACAAAAGATGGGATCTAAGTCTTTTCTTTTTATTGTTGTTATGAACTGAAAAATAAGTTGCTTCCACACTTACTGATACTGGACACTAGATTCTAAGTCTAATCAAATTCACAGCCAAGCATCGTCTTATTTTCTTCTGTTTGGGTTGCGTTAACAGATCATACACCTTCGGCCTATGGGCTCTTGTTCATTGTCTCGATTGGGCTAAGTGGTTTGGCTCTTGGTTGGGCCACAGCCCACCAAGTGACCCACCACGTGTGGGTAATTCCTCTTCTCATAACAGCCCATTACCAAATTCAAAATACATAAAGACTATTAATCTACTTAGCACATTCGAGTAATAAACATTTTGGCCACAGCCCACTCTCGACACGAAATCGTGTTACGTATACTCGTTTCATATATAGAGCCGTCGTCACAAATCGTCTAACTAATAAAGCGTGACAATCTTATATTTTAACTCCACAAACTATTTAAAATAACTACTAAAAATACTTGCTACACATATTTATATATTTAGACAACGTTACGTTTTATATATATAAACTCGACATAAAAACTTTATATAAATAATTAAATTGTTTCCGCTACTTAAACGACTAGAAAGGCTTTATGTATTCTACAACCATAAAATAGCCGCGTGAGAACTTAAGCCCGTTCATTAACTTGAGTATATATATAAACTATGAAATGATTTTTATGTAAATCGTATAATTTATTAACACAAGGATTAATTATTTTCCAAACTTTTTCTCTAATAATAGACACATATATATCTATATACACACATACCATTTTCTTTATTTTCTCATACTTACACACAAACTTTGTAATATACATATCCACTCGACTATAACATTTTCCATCATACCATCCACGCCTTAATCGTCCCGTTCATAATCTTTCAGTTATTTTCCAAACTAAAGATTATTTATCTTAGTATCCCGTAAGCACTTCCAAGAGCCAATACTTTCAAATGATTTAGAAAATGACTTTTAAACTTAAATGCTGCCACACCAGCAATGATAACATAAACTCTTTAAATCTTTCAGATTTAACTAAACTTCGTAAATTCTTAAACTCTATTCGTGAACTAAAAGAAACCTTACTAATCTAGGTCACGCGTCGGAACTACCACCTACCGTTTGACTCTATTGCATTTCAGACTACTACTACACTGAGGTGAGTTCATAGTCCCACCTTTTACTATGTTTTCAAATCCCGTGGGGAGATACATGCTATAAATCTAAACACAAGTATTTTTCTGTATGCTTCCCTGATTGATATTGCTAAGTAATATTGCCTAAGTTACCACCCTGCCAAAGAAAAGTCCCTTATATCATGAACCATTAATCACTTGCGAGTGAACGCGAATTTTGTGAATAGATCTATTGGAAGTTGACAACCCATTTGTACTAGCCGGATAGATAGCCATTGTGTTAGCCGGATTGATAGACAAATGCACTTTATTCGAATTATGAGTATAGCAAAACTCCTACGACAAGGGCATTTATCACCCACATCATTGCTATGAGTGGGATATTTATTATTATTACCCCTACAAGTTAAGGTTTGCTTGTCATGAGGCTTAGGGCAATATTTGTTTATCTATATGTTACCCCGCAATATCATTGTTTTCCACTACTATTTAACTTGTGTTCAAACTATTACAAATTAAACTCTATGGATTCACTCAACCTTTGTGTTGACTTTTTAAGCATGTTTATCTCAGGTAACTAAGGAAATCTCAAGCACGGAGTTGGCATGGGCATTGGAAATCTACCCCTTTTTATTTCAAATAACTATATCATTCTTTTCAAACTCATCATCACTTTTGTGAAAAACTATCCTTTTGGCAACTAATGTGTAATCTCTGAATATTGAGTTTTCTTTGAATGATATAAATGCAACTTTTAACGATTATCTATGCTTACGACTGTGATCAAATTGGTAATACCCCGTTTAAGTCTTCCGCTGCTTCATTACGATTTTCGGGGTGTTACAGATTGGTATCAGAGCCAGGTTATAGAGAACCAATTGATTTTTAAAACATTGGACTATAACCGCAATTTCTAAAAGGACCATTTTTAAAACTCTACCACCCTATGCCCTCCGTGCCAACACTTACGAACTTTTGCATTGAGATTTGCTTGGCAGATTATGCAAAACGAATGAATATTAACACTTTATTAACACATGCATTGAGATTTGCTTGGCAGATTATGCATAACGAATTAGTTTTATCACCTACGAATGTTATTATGGCTAATGCATATGTATATTATTAATGACTTACACTTATTATTATTGGGATGTTACAGTACCATGTCTTCTTCATCTCATCCCATCATCATCACTAGGAACCTCGACATCGAGGATGCCTACTCATCCACCAATGATCCGGCACCTCCCTCACCACACCCCGCTATACCTACATCATCCACACCATTTATTAGACCCGCCATACTTATCAGGCCCGGGAGGGATGTCCCACCCCATTACATTTTTCGATACTACCCCAATGGACCCAAGATGGTACACACCAGGAGTCGCCTAGTACGCCCACTCATACCACTACCATGGACCCCTGGCATGCCTACCTATGAAGATTTGGATACCTCACTATGGATAGTGCCACGACCACCACATCATACCACCACCGAGCATCCACCCAGAAGATCACCACGTAGTTCTTAGACTACACTATTATCACAAGTAGCTTCTATCCTAACCACGGGATGTGTGGCCAAATTAGTGACGCTTGTAATACCTTTTTGTTGTATAACAAATTTGAGACAAGTTATCATTTGGACATGTGGTTCGATTATGCTATGTATTGATATCGGTCTATAAGAGCCGAGATTTCCCATCATATGTGTGATGATTGTATCTACTCATGCCATGATATCATATTATGACGGTCGTGATTTATTTCGACCTTGTCATGTTTGAGCTAATCTCGTTATATTACATACATCTATTAATAGGAACATCCTTACTATGTCTCACTCCCCTTCCCTTCTAATACCTCCGTCCCATATTAAGTGTCCATAATGAAATCTTGGGATGTCCCAAATTAAGTGTCCAGGGAATATTTTCAACCAATGAGAAGAGACTTTAGTGGGTAATAGTGATATTTGATTGGTGGAGAGTGTAGTTAGTGGAATTTCCTAAAACTTTGTACATTTGGAAAGTGGACACTTAATATGGGACAGAGGGAGTAATAAGTACAAACCTCGACATATTACATAGAATTAGTGTACAATTTCATATCAACTAAATGTGCCAACAGTCGCCCATTGCACCCCATATTTTATCACTTGTTTTATAAACTATTATTATACTATTTTACAAACTATTACCATGTAATAGACCAATTTGATACCCTACTACTATCAACCAAAAATAACTCACTAACACCTTGTTATTATCTTACACTATGAACAAATAGACTCATCATCCCCTTAAGAATTTCCTTATAAATAAATAACCAAACTTACTATCAACTTATGAATTGTTTGTTAAGTTGCATATAAACCATTTTGTAAACATATTACAAAACCGTTTTACTACTACCTTGTGAAAACATTTACTATCACTTTTTTTAAAAACATTTTGCGAAAACTTTATATATTGTTTATCACTATCCATTTTTCAACTATTTGGCTACCTTACTACCCTCTTATAAAAATAATAAACGGTCTCGCTATCGACATACAAGCTGTTTTACGAATCATCCCACAGACTATTTGATATAAACACAATAAACAAAATTTGCTACCCTACTACAAATCTATAAACCAACAAATGTTTTTACTGACACCCTGCAGACTATGTTGCAAACACCCTACAAGTTTTATTATTGACTCATAAATTATTTTTCCCCTCTGAGCACCACATTAACCGCTGATAAAACAACGAACTATATCGCAATGCATCACAAACCAATTTTTCGTTACCCTACAAAACGTTTTACTACAAAAATCAAAAATTGCGGCCTTATTGCCAATAATAATAAAGGGTCATCCCTATTGTTCTATAAACTATTTCACATATTATGAACTACCTTATTTTATGCAATAAATCGATTTGCTACTTTAATACTATTCCATAGACCAACAAACGGTTTCGCCAACATTTTGTAAACTAAGGTACATTTATCCAAATTTTTCGTCACCATTTTATAAACTCTTCTACACACCGTTTTACAACCTATTCTATAATCACCCTATGAACTAAGTCGAACAGAGTTACCGATACCTCCCTTTAAACTAAATCCAACATTGCATCGTTGAACTTTAATTATGCAAAGCCTGATCACCTATGTATAATTCAAGTAGGACCATGCTATGCTGGGGATAGTTGTCAAAATTTTTTGCCAGAAGTCAAACTTTCTATTACAATTTTTTTTTGAAATCACGAACTTACATAAAGTTGTGCAAGTCATGGGCATCTGTACTAATAAACACAAATAGACTTCGACACCATCTTATCACATGAAATCAGACTAGTCTCGCCACATATTCTAATCCGGAAAGAGCAGTTACATCATCATCCACCATAGAAGCAACCTATCAAGAACGTAGCCACAATCAATGAGAATACCTACATAATTCGTACGAAACTTAACCATATGACATCTCACTTTACTCCACATCACCTGATTTCGAAAGATCTCACCGTCAAACAGATAACCTCTAAATTCGATAACTACCGAATGACTCATAACTTCAAGGGTGACTAAGATGTCGATTATGATGATGATTACATTTAGCCCCAAATCGAAACCATGCTAGTTGTGTTAAACACTAAGTACACTAACGAATCAATGGACTAATTGCTAGTAGCAACCATCACCATTCTTCAAGACTTTACCATTCGTGATAAGCGCACCACCAAACTAGCCATTTGACTACTAATAGAACCAACGTCATCACTTAAGGTTGCACCGTAAACCTACTAGATACCCATAAGACATCGACCTGGTGCCCACAGAACTTGAGGTCTAGACATTTTTAGTATGGTTACTGAATTATCCATGATGAGAAACTCATCAGCATACCTTATGGTAATAAGATCCTAACAATACGATGAGGACCCCTCGAGGGAAGTAAACAATGAAGGAACCAATGGAACTATGACAAGGGCTAGGAACTTGCAATGGATGACTTATAACATGACGAAAGTCTTAGGACCTTACAGGGAAAACCGATCCGCTATCTTGGAAAATTACCGAATCTTTCACTAATCCTTTAAGAGTATTAGCTTGACTAGGACATAAGAGTGATCCAAAACACCCCCGTTCACTAAATCAAACCTTAGAGGTAGATCAAGGATCTTTGTCCGCGATGAGGAATAACAAGATACCATGATTGACACTGTGCGGTCAATGTACAATTCACCCTATCCACATCGTATAATGAGAATTCCCTTATAAGTAATGGATACCTTGTATTGGACAATCAATATACAATCACCCTTACAACGTTTCCTCTAGGAGTTCTAGATTATGCAGCCTCAAAAATCCGTTTTGAGTTGACCTCACTCCCACGCTGAAATACCAAGCAGTCTTAACGTACCGAACGGCCATTGATACACGACTTACACTTGTAGCCAAGGAAAATTCCCTATGACACAATATCCGACGCACTCATAAGTCATGATACATCCCAATACTGTCCTAGCGAATTTAAATACCATATCTATAAAACTTCACCCGACATTTAACAACCAAACATTATCAAACATGGGAAACTAGACTCTGTCCTTAAAACTTTCGAAAACATATATAAATGCCATGCTCAACTATACTTCCAACTTTGATGATTTCACTTTCAAGAATCTTTCTTTAAAAACGCGTTTGTTCAAAATACATAAGTATTTCTCCGAGATGCTCATTTTGTGAGCTAAAAAGTTTTCTCTGGTCAAACCATATCAAACTTTTGCATATTAAAGTGCGACTAAGTGTTAATTTTTGTAAAGTTATTTTATCTATACCATGCTTAAAAACCCACACTACGGAATTATATACCTATTTTAGTCAAACCTTATCAAGCTTTCGTATGTTAACAAACGTCTAAACAAGTGATCTATGTGAAATTGTCTTATCAAAACCGCCTCTAAAAAAAAAAAAAAAAAAAAAAAAAAAAAAAAAAAAAAAAAAAAAAAATCACTAAACTTTAAATTTTTCAGGGTCGCATTAATTTACTCGACTATTAACCTCAAACAAAGGAATTTGTGTCTTTTGAATTATTAATTTGGTCAGATTCGTGTAAACGCATACTCAAATGAAAATTTCGAACAAAAATTTTATCAATACCTCTAAGCAAGGAAAACGCACAATACCTGACTTGACTAGGATTGAAATTATAGATATTCCATACCTTAACACTATCCCTTCGAAGTGCAACCTTCCCACTCATCCTGTAAGATAAAGATTCTCACCTGGTAGAAGCGCGTGAAATTGGATAAGCAATTACTTGAGAGACGATGTGCCCTTTCAGAGTTTTAGATAACATAATCGCTTTGACACATGACATCACTTTCACATGGATTATAAGAGGTCACATCTGGCCATAAGACCTTTAACTTTCTTCTGTAACGAGACAAACATCCCTCGACAAAGTACCCACCTGACTTAGACCACTATGCCACGATCTCGAGTCACAATACACCATAGTTTTGCCTTAACAGGTTAAGCACCTGCCATCAAGAGCATTATCCGATGATAACTTTTGAGCGTTCCCAATCATTGGCATCCGAATTTGCCCTTAGTTTTGACTCATGGGCCATCATTCTCGACTAGCCATATATGCCCACTGACATGTTATTCCTTGTCATTCACACCAAGGGACTTTTCCCTTAGATTCTCTATAGCCGTCACGAGAAAAATAGCGATATCTAGCCTCATTGTTCTAATGAAATCCACCCTTTCATGTCGACAACTGCACCTACCTCCCACGAAGGATGAGTACACAAAATAGGCTCTAGGAGACACAACAATGGCATGAGCAAATGATTGGAATAGCTGGGATAACCATTTAGCATTAATCAAATCCTCCTACAACCACCAGATATCTCACTAGTAGAAGGGTTGTTTCATTTGAGGTATTTTATGGTCGGAAGTACCGACCACCCGTTGTTGGGCAGAAATTTGAGACGTTCAGATCTCATGACCTCAATTTATTCATTAAACCACTGAGAAAAATAGTACAAATCAGACAACGGTTACAAGCTTGAACTCCCTGAAGAGCTTAGTAGGGTACACAATACCTTTCACATATCGAACTTGAAGAAGTGTTTATCGGATGAAACCCCTGTCGTTCCCTTAAAAGAAATTCGACTTAACGATAAGCTAACCTGTGATGAAGAACCAATAGAAATCTTGGATGGAGATGTCAAACGATTGAAACAAAGCCGTATCCCTATTGTCAAAGTTAGATGGAACTCTAAGAGAGGACCAGAGTACACATGGGAACGCGAAGATCAAATCCGTTCTTAATACCCCCACTTGTTTGATAACACAACTCCGACTACTACCACATCTTAGGATTCGGGACGAATCCAGTCTAACGGGTGGGTACTGTAATACCTCGTAAAAATCCCATGTCATTAATAATGTTAATCACCGAATAATACCAATTTATGTTAAATAACCTTTTGTGCGGACTACATTTTTTTATATATATATATGGCAACGATCACCAAGTCACCCCAACGAATTCGAACTCACCATGAATAGCTCACACGCGTACCGACACCACACCAGTAAAGGTTTACTTCATAAATTCATGTCAAAGTCAATAAAAATTTACTCTGTGTCAATTAATAAAAACGACTTTTGAACTATATCTTTCGTGCTCACGACGACTCAAAAATCTCAAGTTACACCTCAGCTCAACGGAACACGGGGTACACCAACTACACCCTATTATAATAAAACAATACTATTATTAAACTATCCCTACACACCTCTCTCTCCTCCATAACTCCCATCTGTTCTTCTTATTTCTCTGGTCATGAAAATCGTCATCTCTCTTGCCTCCATCCTCAGATCGAAAGCAAACAAATCAAGTGACGAAGGAATAAAACAAGGTCAAAGTTTTATCCTCTTCTTTATGTCCAAAAGGAGATCACTGCCACCCTTTGTCGAATCCAAAAGGTCAACGAATCGAGCCAAGTTATGACGAAGACGAGGACCATGGCTTCCTTATTTGACCATAGGAGCGTCTGATCTTCAGGAAATGAGGAGTGGGATGATCCCATTCTACTTCTTTAAGAGAGCTTTCATTCCAGCCACCCCCTTCACCACCCATTCGGTTAACAACACAACAAAAGGGTTAAGAAAATAGTGGTGAAGAAGAAGTGGGTAGCTTGGATTTGGGAAGTTTTTGGTTCTCTCCTCATCATTCTCAGCCGAACCCCCATTGATTGTAAGGTTTCTCAAAAATTCTTGATCCTTATTATTTTCATTGTAATCGTGTATCTATTTGTTGTGACTCAAGTATTTCGACTGAAAATGTTAAACCTGTTAATTGTTATTGATTTTGTGGATCTATGTATTGCTACTATCGATCCATTTAATTTGTGGAATCAATATTTTGGTTTTTGTTTTTGTGTTGGTGTGGTTAATGTTAACGAAAAATGTTATTAAGAATAATCTTGGCTCGGTTTTGATAATGTTTGGTCTCTTTTGTTATCGTTCTTGATTCGTACAACACCTCGAGTCCAAAATTGTTAGTGAAAGTAGAGTTCAAATATAGGTTCGGTTAAGTGATAATCTTGTGTCGAATTTGTGTTTGCCGAATGAAGTCACGAATTTGAGTTGTACTCAATTTTGGTAGTCTCGTGATGACGCTCGAATGAGGATATAGAGTCTTGATCAGTCTAATAATTCGGGTTTTTATGACAAGCATATAATTCTGAATCTATAGTCTAATGACTAGCTTGGGTCAAGTTAAATTCCTTGATACTAAGGTAGTAGGCGTTGCGAATACGTGCGTCTTTGAGTGAACCGAGAGGTTACTCGGGTTCACCTAGCATGGTAGTCTTGGTTCCTTTCATCTCGAAGGATTTTGTGGTTGCAAGAAGAGTTCGTTTTTGGTTGTTAAGTTGTGGTAAAAATCATCCCTGTTGGATGTTCAGGTGCTCGGTCAAAGGGTCCCCAAAGGACTCTTAATAAGTACCTTATTACCCGATACGTAGAGTATAGTTTCCCCCTCATAAGACCTTGTTGTTCGCACCATTTCAATCACTACAAGTCGCGTTGAACTCGAGTCTAAATGCCACTCAAGGCCTGCGACAAAAGATGGGATCTAAGTCTTTTCTTTTTATTGTTGTTATGAACTGAAAAATAAGTTGCTTCCACACTTATTGATACTGGACACTAGATTCTAAGTCTAATCAAATTCACAGCCAAGCATCGTCTTATTTTCTTCTGTTTGGGTTGCGTTAACAGATCATACACCTTCGGCCTATGGGCTCTTGTTCATTGTCTCGATTGGGCTAAGTGGTTTGGCTCTTGGTTGGGCCACAGCCCACCAAGTGACCCACCACGTGTGGGTAATTCCTCTTCTCATAACAGCCCATTACCAAATTCAAAATACATAAAGACTATTAATCTACTTAGCACATTCGAGTAATAAACATTTGGGCCACAGCCCACTCTCGACACGAAATCGTGTTACGTATACTCGTTTCATATATAGAGCCGTCGTCACAAATCGTCTAACTAATAAAGCGTGACAATCTTATATTTTAACTCCACAAACTATTTAAAATAACTACTAAAAATACTTGCTACACATATTTATATATTTAGACAACGTTACGTTTTATATATATAAACTCGACATAAAAACTTTATATAAATAATTAAATTGTTTCCGCTACTTAAACGACTAGAAAGGCTTTGTGTATTCTACAACCATAAAATAGCCGCGTGAGAACTTAAGCCCGTTCATTAACTTGAGTATATATATAAACTATGAAATGATTTTTATGTAAATCGTATAATTTATTAACACAAGGATTAATTATTTTCCAAACTTTTTCTCTAATAATAGACACATATATATCTATATACACACATACCATTTTCTTTATTTTCTCATACTTACACACAAACTTTGTAATATACATATCCACTCGACTATAACATTTTCCATCATACCATCCACGCCTTAATCGTCCCGTTCATAATCTTTCAGTTATTTTCCAAACTAAAGATTATTTATCTTAGTATCCCGTAAGCACTTCCAAGAGCCAATACTTTCAAATGATTTAGAAAATGACTTTTAAACTTAAATGCTGCCACACCAGCAACGATAACATAAACTCTTTAAATCTTTCAGATTTAACTAAACTTCGTAAATTCTTAAACTCTATTCGTGAACTAAAAGAAACCTTACTAATCTAGGTCACGCGTCGGAACTACCACCTACCGTTTGACTCTATTGCATTTCAGACTACTACTACACTGAGGTGAGTTCATAGTCCCACCTTTTACTATGATTTCAAATCCCGTGGGGAGATACATGCTATAAATCTGAACACAAGTATTTTTCTGTATGCTTCCCTGATTGATATTGCTAAGTAATATTGCCTAAGTTACCACCCTGCCAAAGAAAAGTCCCTTATATCATGAACCATTAATCACTTGCGAGTGAACGCGAATTTTGTGAATAGATCTATTGGAAGTTGACAACCCATTTGTACTAGCCGGATAGATAGCCATTGTGTTAGCCGGATTGATAGACAAACGCACTTTATTCGAATTATGAGTATGGCAAAACTCCTACGACAAGGGCATTTATCACCCATATCATTGCTATGAGTGGGATATTTATTATTATTACCCCTACAAGTTAAGGTTTGCGTGTCATGAGGCTTAGGGCAATATTTGTTTATCTATATGTTACCCCGCAATATCATTGTTTTCCACTACTATTTAACTTGTGTTCAAACTATTATAAATTAAACTCTATGGATTCACTCAACCTTTGTGTTAACTTTTTAAGCATGTTTATCTCAGGTAACTAAGGAAATCTCAAGCACGGAGTTGGCATGGGCATTGGAAATCTACCCCTTTTTATTTCAAATAACTATATCATTCTTTTCAAACTCATCATCACTCTTGTGAAAAACTATCCTTTTGGCAACTAATGTGTAATCTCTGAATATTGAGTTATTTTTGAATGATATAAATGCAACTTTTAACGATTATCTATGCTTACGACTGTGATCAAATTGGTAATACCCCGTTTAAGTCTTCCGCTGCTTCATTACGATTTTCGGGGTGTTACACACGGCTCAAAACAACTTCAAGATCTTGATTAGAGGTATCGGGTAAGGTTTACGATTTGATTGTGTTTTGTTTGTCTCCTAATTGAAACAAAGAAGGAATTTAACATAGTTTTTAAAATTCTTTCTTTATGTTCGAATATTGAAAGGAGGGTTATCTTCAACAAGATCTATGAAGAGTTGGTTATTTCATTTATGTGAAGTTCTTAATGGTTCTTTAAATATCAAATGAGATGCAAAATAAACCAGTCTGAGATCTTGAATCCTTTTAAACTTTCGAATCTTGTTTGTGTTTGGAGATGGGATAGGACGTAGGATTTGTTTAATGTAGCTGATGAGTTATGAATCTTCACATATTGTTTGGATTACTATTAAAGATCAGTAGATGTCAAGGGGTGTTTGGATTGTTAGTTAGCATCAAGGGGTGTTTGTGTTTGATGTTGTTGGTTTGGACTCGTTATTGGCAAGGCTGTGACTTCGTTTGCGGTCTCGTTTTGATTTTTCTTTTTGTTTTTCGACTCGTGATGTGTAAACAGAAGTCAAAGATTAATGACAGATTGTGGTTTCATTTTGATTAAGTGGGTTTCATCTTGATTTGCTATATCTTGTGTAAATAACAGATTGTGGTTTTGCTGGGTTCGTTAAAAGGAGTGTTTAGATTGGTATAATATTTGGGTCATTTTGTGAATGTATTCTTGAAGAGAAGCTGCAAATTTATGTTGGACTAGATTGTGTTGGTGAATGTATCATAAGATTTGTATTTTTCAAAATGTTTGTGTTTTTTATTTGTGTTTGTGTTTTTGATTTGCCTATTTGATTTGTGTTTATGAATTGTGTTTGACTGCAAAATGTATTAAAAGAGTGTTGAGAGCAGGTGTGAAACATAAAATGACATAATTTACCCTTACTCAACTGCCACGTGTCCAAGTTAACGACACAATATTTGCACCGTTCGTCCTCGTGGATGTATATTGGTTAACTTTTACTAACGGAGTGATGTATATGTTGCAACTTTTTCGAGAGGGATGTATGGTGCGAAATGAGGTAAACCACAGGGATGTATTTTGGAGTTTACTTTTTTAACTATTTAGCGTACATTTAGAAGGCTTAAGAAAAAAATGAATCCAATAATGCAGTAGGGTCTCTTTGGTAAGAAAAAAAAGTATAAAGATCAAAGGAAAAACTAGTAGTAAGAAAATACAAATTACGTGAAACTTTAATTAGTGTCGCTTCTTTTACATTAGTCGTACCGTGAACTAGTTTCGACGAGTGTTGTCTCTAGAAGGAATAATTAATCTCAAGTCGGTTCAAGTTCAAATATCGATCAGGTGGTTAATTAGTTGCTTGACAAGTTCATATTTAGTTTCATTTCACAAGGAAGGTAGCAGTTTCATGGTTTCAAATTTCAACTTATGTCAAATACCACACCTGGCAATCTGATCAATTATATTTTCATATCATGCACGTTATTGTCTTATTGATGTTGATGTTAGTCTAACAAACGGGTCTAGATATCATGTACGTTGATGTTAGTCTAACAAACTGTTGGATCCAACATGCTTCTTCAACAATTTTGGGAGTGACCCAAGTAAACCTATAAAATGTTAAGAGTTGTGTTTATGCTATATTAAGTAAGGTAACTTATATAAACCCATCTTTAAACGTTTAGGTCTAGCTTGCACCATATCAATCACATACAGTTTCTTGTACCATGAATAATGCCTGCTAATTATAAACCCGCGTTTTTGTACAAGATGACTTTTGACAAACACTAATCGTTTAATCGATGTCACAAAGTCAATTACACCTAATATTCTTTACTCTTCTATATTTTAAAACCCTAGTTGTAGTTTGATTAAAAAATAGTTTAAACTCACTTAAAGGTTATCATTTATTTAGTGGCCGTGCTTACACTTTACATATCCATTTCTCCTATTAGTTGGCCGCATTAGACTTGTCCAATGTCGATATTAATAAGAAAATAATTGTAAAACATATTTAAATTATTTACTTTGGCTTACATATGTAATAAAACTTGTACATTACAAAATCCATTAGTGAGATGCATGAGTGGTAGAAAAGAGTTTCATTTTGCTTCTATGTTAAGCTCTAGTGTAAGTATAGTATCCAATATACTAAATAGATTACGAGATGACATCCTTACGGATCAATAGGGTTTTGGTCTTGTAGTAACTAAGATGTAATAAATGTGCTCCACCATTGAAATGACCATGGTACAAATCTCGACTCAGACACGATGGTAAAAGCCAAGGGTGGAACCAAAAATTTACATAAGGGCGCGAGCTTCACTAATTTATATCAATTGGATTACAAATCTTATTGCTTGGATGAAAATTTATATAGACTGCATTACAAATCTTTTTGCTAGGGAGTGGGTGTCCACCTGCCCCTCCTATCCCCGCCTCTGGTTAAACATGCTAAGAAAAAAACTATTTCAATGTTGTTATTCAAACAACAACTTGGATCATATGGATGTATATATATGAATAGACTTTGCATCGGCCCGTAGACTCCTAGGAAGCACTCTTGGCGATGGATTAAAAGTTCTTTCCTACTGGGTGATCCATAACAAGGATAAGAATGCTAATCCAAGCTGGTTTGACTATAATTGTGATCAAAAGCGTACTTGTACAACTTTATTTTAATAATTTTTTTTACCTCTAGTTTTTGCTCAAGTGTAAAATGCCGCTCAAAAAAGAAAAAAACGTTTACAAAAATATTGATAAATGCTGACCAACATACGCTTCTCGCCCAAAAGATATATAATATGTGAAATGAAATATTCTGATTTGGCGAAAGTCGCCAAATTTGTATAACTTATGTGAGTTTTTCTATCGAAAGTAGTATCTATATCTATTTATATATCTACAAAATTTAAGTTTCATGCTATAAATTGAAGTATTAATCATTATAATATTTTTTAATAAATAAAATAATAACTTTATATTATAAATTGAGTTTTATGTCATAAGTATTAATGATCATAATATATTTCTTTTACAATTAGATAGAAAATATAATAATAAGTGTTTGAGATAATAGAATAATATAATAATAAAAATATGAATTTCGTGCAATAAATATGACTACTTGAGATTTAAATCTTTATTATAAATTGTTATTTTACATGCTAAAAATTAGAGATTCATGTGATGAATGTAAATATTAAAAAATTTATTTATTTATTTATTTATTTATTTATTATTATTATTATTATTATTATTATTATTATTATTATTATTATTATTATTATTAACTTCAAAAAGTTGACTTCATGCAATAGATGTAAGTATTAAAGATATAAAGTTTAATTTCAATGACGAATGTGAATTTTTAAGAACTTAGAGTACGTTTGTTTTGTTGTAATGTTGAAATAGGATTAGGGTTAACCGTTTATGATTTGGTTTTGAATTAGAGAGAACAAATATTTATTGTGTATTTAATTGTTTAATTAATGAACTTAGGGTATCCACTATGGTTAACATTTATAAAGCACACTCGTTACCGCTAAACGACGAAGCCGGGAGCGGAAGGAAGTTTAATAATTTAATATTTCATGCCACATTAATATTTTATAAACCTTTTGTGTTAATAACATATCTCTGTTATAATACAAACATTTTAAAGTTTTGTAATTGTTTTACATAACACATGCATTAAATATCTTGAGACTATAAAAAGGTCTAAGGTTTAAGACTTTTTGCATATCACATATGCATGAAATAAAAATTCACTATGGTTGAAATGAGGCATAAACTTTTTCACCAATTATATTTTAACCTATTTTTGTACCTCCAATAGTGGATGCTCTTGGATGTAGTAAAAATAATAATAAATCAAAATGTAGATGAGAAATAAAATATACTTAATTTAACGTTGTATATAGTGAAGACAGGAATATGATAATTATCATTCTTACTATATTTAATGTCCAAAAAGTTTAAAGTACTTTGATCTTCGATATATTTTGGATCAATGCTATTTTATTTTTTATTTTTTTTGTGACATAACATAATTTTTTTTCTTATAATAATCTCTCGTGTTGAAAGAGTCAAGTGAGAGAGGAAGATATGTGATGTGAAAAGCATAAACCAGTGAAGCTTCGTTTTTAATGGCAGAAAGTCAGCTTCATGGTATGACGGTGGTGGTTTAACACATGCTTAATTCAACATTTTAATGTTGACAAAATATGCATCTAACAAAAACTAATGCAACTTTGCTTTAAAAAAATAGCTTAACTTTAAGGTGACATTTGAGGTATTAGTGACACAGCTAGGGGTGTCTCCCAGTGGCACGATACTCTAATAGAATTATGTTTTGTAGTGTTAAATTTCATGAAAGACTTCTATTTTTCTAAATTGCACACGGTCAAGAAAAATATATATCCTTATTAGTTACAGTTGATTTTTTTTTGCACTCGTCTTTTTAAAAGCTGGTTCCATCACTGTTGGGTAAACAAAGCAAGTTTGTTTAACTTTAGTATATAATCTCATCTATCATTAATTAGTAACCTTGTTGGTATATAATGTCTTTGTTGGAATTTTGTAAAGATAGTAGAATTTAACAAAGTATATACTATATATCTAAGTGCAATTTTATATTCATTGTGTACTATACGGATATGATCATTCTTCAAATATATATATTATTGTCCTCTTGATTAGACAAGTTGGCTTTATAATGTAACTTATACTTATAGTTGTAACTCTAGTAGTAATCGTGCAATGATAGAGTATAGTGGCGATAAAATTACTTAAAACGCACATGATGGCCCTTTGAACTCGTAATATGATTAAAACAATCGCTACTATTGTTTTTAGACTTGGTCAAAAAATTATTAAACCAAGTAGACGTATTTTTACTCTTATACCAATAATTGCAGATTAAGTTTCTCTATTTTACATGAATTGTGATAAATGAAAATATTTTGGAAACATGGCAATGTCAAAATTCTTAGATTTAAGGGCTTTATTTCCAAAAGAAAATAAAAATAAAAATAGATTTAGGGTGTTTTTAATCAATCAACATGAGACGTGATAAATGCAAAACTAATTTAACATATACTCCGTATGTGGTAAATTTGTGAGGATTGTTATGTATGCCATGTATCATGGAGTTTGTATTTTCTGGTGTGTTATAAAATGTTTTTTTTTTTTTTTTTTTTTTTTTTTTTTTTTATTATTATTATTTTTTAAACAGCAAATTTATTAAAAAACAACTAGCAAGGAGCTAGATTACAAGACAATTAAATGAGTTTTTAAACCATACATCCCGACTAAACATTACTTTGCTTCTAGACCTACACCAATGGAATGAACTCGAAACAACATCGTCAAAGATAGTCGACTTCGAGGGACTTTTATCTTCGAATATAGTCTTGTTGCGATAACTCCACATACACCACCATAGCACATAGAAAACACCTTCAAACATCATTTTAAGCTTAACTGACATCCTTAACGAATCCAACCATAAAAGCCAATCTTCATAAGAATCAACCTCAGTATAAGAAACATCCCACCAGGTAGAAATTTTACGAACAATCTGTCTTAAGATCGGACATCTGAAAAATAAGTGACAAGCAGTTTCCACCTCACCTTCGCAAACAGGACATATAATAGAACCTATATCAATACCACGACGAGAAATATTGAAACGCAACGGGAGAGTGTTCATCTTAACTTTCCAGGCAAGGATATTCACCTTAATAGGCATATACTTAACCCATCGAGTTTTAGAACTGACCGTAGGAAGATAATTATCATCGATCACCCTCCTAATTGAAGCCACCGAAAACTCCCCGACCCTTCCAATGACCAAGTAAACCTGTCCGATATCGGCACCAAGGCAACCTCCCGAATCAAATTCGATAAAGAATCAAGCTGAGACTGTTCGGCTCCCCCCCTCACCTGACGACGAAAAGAGGTGTCTAAACTTAAATCGTTTAACTTAGTCCTGACACTAACATCCTTAAGGCACTCTAACGCATAAAGCCTGGGAAAAACAACCTTTAAAACACCTACATTAAGCCACTTATCCTCCCAAAATAAAGTATTATCACCATTCCCCAATTTATGCCTTATGTAATCCATAACATTAATACCTTTTTCTGACAGTAATCGGACCTCTTTCACAATGTTCAACCAGCAAGAACGAGAGCTGGTCGTAGTATTCGACCCTACCTTCCCATCCTCTCCATGGATAGCTTTCACAACCCTAACCCATAACGCCGAGTTTTGGTAATAAAATCTCTACAACCATTTGATCCAGATCGCTTTTTTACTATTAAAACCATTACCATTAAAAAAATGGTTTCGAATTGATTCTAGAAGCTTTAACACCCTTGAAGGAACTCTATAAATCGACATATAAAAAATCAGGATTGACCCTAACACCGACATGAGCAGCGTTAATCTACCTCCAATAGATAAGGCTTTCAATTTCCATTTAGATAACCTAGCTTTCACCTTGTCCACGACCTCCTGCCACTTATGCGCCCTAGACATCTTACCTCCAACTTTAGTGCCAAGATAAATGCACGGAGTTTTGAGAATGAGGCACTGATGAACTCAAATAAGTACATTTTATTACCATCATTTATCCTATTTATTTGACTTGTTTTATTATATTATCTGTGAGAATTGATACGTTAATGTTTACTTTTGTAATTCTCAGGTAAAAACAAGTATTATGTGAAACTTGGCGATTTTGGACTAATTATGGAGCAAAACAAGCAAGAAGTTAAGAGTCTACTGAAATGTACAAGATCAAGACATTCTGCTCCAGATACGCCGCATCTTACTTATTACATACGGCGCATCACTATCAAGATTTCACAAGATACGATCCAAGACGGTAAAGGACATGCGCCGCATCTAAGAATGGAGTTACGCCGCATCTTCTGGCGGTGTACGAATATTCCTGAATATATTAATCTTGGACCCCACGCGAAGTTAAGTCAATGCGCCGCATCTTACCCTCAGACAGAAACTATAAATACCCCAAGACCAGACGAATTTCAGAGGTTCGACATTTAGCTAAGTACGAGAAGACAGAAACCCTAGGACGAATTCAGTCGAAGTAGCAGCACAAGACACACCTTGAACGAAGATACAAGAGCTGTAAGAAGGTCCTGCATGTATTCAATTCATTAAGTAGTTTTGTTTTATTGTATTAGTAAACTTTAATTCATCAGGATTGGTGGCTTGTGTAATGTGACAACGGAAAGGTTGCACTCCCTTAAAACTGCTTTCCCATTAATTAAAGTTTATATGTTGATGTCTTTGGTGACTTTTATTAGTGCATTGATAACCTCTGTGTCTAGCTGAGCGTTGATCGGGTCGCCATGCCTCTGCCCTTGCCTATTTATTAGATCGCCTATGCATTCTATCGTCTGTAGAAAAGTAGGAAGAAAGATAAATAGGATAGTCATAAGTAATCATTAAGGGTTTACTCGCCGATAAGATTAGAACCAACGAGAAAGGACTTAATCTCGGTGCGTTGCATCGAACTATACACTTCATATAAAACTAGCAATAAAACAAGTGACAAGCTACTTAACTATCAGGACAGGTCTTCTTATTGTCTCAAGTATTTATCTGTGTACGTGTGTGCTATTCGCTGATTCGTGCCTATTAGGTTAGTTTATTATTTAATTGCAACCAAACCGTGCCAGTCTCTCAGGCTGAACCTCCTTGCGTTAGATTAGGTTGTATAGCTAACTTAAGATATTAAAATACTGATTAGGATAACTAGATAATACGTTTCACTCATAGTGATCGACACTCTACTTACCATTATATTCATACTGACCGGGTCCACTGCTCGTTAAAGTGTGTGTGTTATTGATAAGTCAGCTAAATATAAATTTAAACTTGAATACTGCTAAAACCACAACGACATACCGTGGGTATAAATTAGAGCATACGCACGCACGCATCAAGTTTTTGGCGCCGTTGTCGGGGAGTGAATTGTTATTATCTGTTAATTTGATTAGTATTTTAATTAGGTTTTTCTTTTTTAATTTTTAATCTAACCGCTAACTCTGTTGTATATTAGGTTAAATTGCATTCATTGTATTATTTTGCATATTTTCTGTTTTCGTGTGTTTTTATTTTCTTTTATTTGAGTTTATTTTCGTTTGTTTTTATTTTTGTTTTTATTTTTCTGTTTTTCTGCATTCTGCTATCGTTGTACTGAGCTAATATAAACGATACGGCGCATCTATTTTCTTAGATACGGCGTATTTCGTTAATTTTTTTTTAAAAATACAACGCGTTTAATTAATTCGATACGACGCATCTTTCCCCAAGATACGGCGTATCTGTTTTTAATAAGAAAATTTTTTTCTAAAGCGATAACGCCATACGACGCATCTGCTTTTGCAGATACGGCGTATCTATTATTTTAATTAAAAACAGTTTTCGAATTATTAAACAGATACGACGCATCGATTTTTATCGATACGGCGTATCTTCTGAATCAAAAATCTTGTATTTTGAAACGTAACGAAAATACGGCGCATTAACTTTTGTTAATACGACGCATTTAATTTTAAATAAATATCGATTTTTGATAATTAAAACTGATACGGCGCATTCTAAATTTATAAGCGGCGTATCTATTTTCTGAATAAAGTCTGATTAAATTTTAAACGATTATAAGATACGGCGTATCCAACTTTTTGGATACAGCGCATCGTCTGCAGATATCAGTAACTTTAATTTTTCGTATTCCGTTTTCGTTGTTGATTTTCTGATATATTACTTTCTTGAACATACCCTACTGATGCTTTTGTGATAGTTTCAGGAAGTGCATGACCAGGAGTTCTACGAAGAACTTGATTACACCTTTCGAAGATCCTGAACGAGCTTTTCATTCGCTTAAAAGGCTTTTCAACACAAAAAGCTTTGATATTTCAAGTTCATTCGAGCTTGATTATTTTTCTGAAGAGAAAGAGGAAGAAGAAACAGAAACAATGGGTGAAAACACAACTATGGAGGAATACATGAACAAAACCCGTGCTGATTACACTTCAGGAGTTGCTAGACCAAAGTTTGATGATAAGTCAAAGTTTGAATTGAAGGGTCAGTTTCTCAAGGAGCTAAGAGAAAATGCTTTCAATGGATCGGAACATGAGGATGCTAATGAGCATGTTGAAAAGGTCCTCGAGATTGCGGATTTGTTTACTTCAGAAGGAGTCACTGACGATCAACTCATGCTAAGAATCTTTCCAATCTCGCTAAAAGGAGCTGCTAACAAGTGGCTAAGGAATGAACCTGCTAGTTCAATCACTACATGGGAAGATTTGAAGAGCAAATTCCTGAAGAGATATTGTCCACCTGCTAAGACTGCTAAAAAGATGGAGGCTATCAACAGTTTCAAGCAAGAGCCTGATGAAACTCTTTATCAAGCTTGGGAACGATTTAAAGATTTACTGATAAAATGTCCTCAACACTATCTAACCCCTATGCAGGAGATAATATTGTTTTATCAAGGATTGGACGTGCCTACTAGACAAATCTTGGATGCTATGGGAGCTGTGCCTCAAATGAGTGCAGCCAATGCTAGGAAAGCTATCCAAGAAGCTGCTGATCATTCTCAAAAATGGCACGATGGGACCTCTACTAGATCTAAGAGCAGCACTAATTTTGATGGGTTTGCTACTATTCAAGCTCAATTGGATAAAATTAGTAGAGAGATGAAGAAGCGTGATGAAAAAGTGTATGCTGCCCAAGTTGGATGTGAAAAGTGCGAAGGACCTCACTACACTAAAGATTGCCCGAATAAGAATGAAAGTGAGACGTTTGAAGAAGCATACTACACACAATTTGGACAACCATTCCGACCTTCAGGAAGATTTAGGGAAGCTACTCCGGGATTCTATCAAAAGAACAACTTTAATCCCGCTTATCAAGAAAGGAGGCAGACTTTAGATGACACTTTAAAGCAAATTATGGCCGATGCTGCTAAAAGACATGAGGAGAATACTGCTATGATCAAAGAAATCCGAGCTTCAACGGACACTATTACAAGAAATCAAGGAGCTTCGATCAAAGCATTGGAACAACAAATTGGACAAATGAGCAAGGTTCTTCAAGAAAGGGGATATGGAAGTTTACCTAGCTCAACTGAAACCAACCCAAGAGATCATGTCAAGGCCATAAGCACCACTGAAGAAGTCACTCCTAACATTCCTTTTCCTAGAAGACTGATGAATGGTAATGATGGTGCAAGACCCGAATTTTTCTTTAATTCTTCAATCAGTTTAAGGAGACTACTAAAAGAGAAGAAAAAGATTGAAGAGGAGATCAAGGCTACAATGAAAGAAGAGAGCTCTGCAACCGACTTAAATGCCTTGCCTCATAAAGAAAAAGACCCAGGAAGTTTTACTTTACCTTGTTCAATTAATGATATATCTTTCAATAATGTGTTATATTAGATATGCCCGAGGATGTTAAAGTGTGTGTGTTATTGATAAGTCGGCTAAATATAAATTTAAAACTTGAATACTGCTAAAACCACAACGACATACCGTGGGTATAAATTAGAGCATACGCACGCACGCATCAGGCACCCAAGTTTAGAAGCCGCATTCTTGACCAAATCCCCCTCAACATGCACCCCCATGATCTTACTCTTACTCATATTGATCCTTAAACCAGAAACACGGTAAAAACATTCCAAAACATTAACAAGAGTATCAATGTTCCCATCGTTCCATTGACCAAGGAACACCGCATCATCCGCATAGAACATATGAGACAATGTAAGGGACGAATTAAGATTAATACCAGTGAACAAACCTGCATTAACCACTCGTTGGAATGATAAATGAAGACTTTCCATGATAAGAATGAATAAGAACGGCGATAACGGATCACCCTGCTTCAAACCTTTAAAAAATTGAAATTCCTCCGTAGGACTTCCATTGATCAGAATAGAGCCTCTCGAAGATCGAAGGCTGTTTTGAATCCACATACACCATTTATTACCAAATCCAAATTTTTTTAAAATCTCATCCAAGAAATCCCATCTAACCGAGTCATAAGCTTTTTCGAAATCAACTTTGAAAATTACAGCTTTTTTCTTCTTCGCCGTACACCAATGTAAGACCTCATTAAGAATGAACGGACCATCAAGGATTTGCCTGTCCTTAATAAAAGCAGATTGAACCTCCCTGACAATATCCCCTAAGACCCCAACAAGACGATTCGCCATAATTTTCGCAATGATCTTGTATATACTACCTATCAAACTGATAGGCCTAAAATCTTTAACCATATTTGCACCAGGGATTTTCGGAATTAAGGCGATAAAAGATGAATTACATCCTTTAGGAATATCTCCATTAGTAAAAAAATACTTAACCGCCTCATAAACATCCGATTCTATAGTCATCCAGAATTTATGATAAAACCCAAATGTAAAGCCATCGGGGCCTGGAGACTTATCTGTTCGACAGTCCCACACAGCCCGCTTCACTTCTTCTTTTGTAACATCACATTCCAGCTCTTCCATTTGATCATTCGTTAACACTTTAGGAAAATTCATCTCAATACTCACACTTTTTTCACTTGGTTTTCCAAATCTGTTACTAAAATGTTTGAAAAATTCCTGTTTAACCATATCTGGCCTATCTATCCAAACACCATTATCCAAGACTCCCCGTATACTAGTTTGACTACGATTTTTGTTTATCATCCCATGAAATTTTTTTGAATTCTCATCCCCCTCTACTGCCCACTTGACTTTAGCCTTTTGTGCCACTTCCGAGGCTTTGAGTTTATTCGTATGAAGCATCGAATTAATAACCTCCGATCTCTTACGAAGGATCTCATCAGATATATTACCTTTGTCAATGTCCGCGTCCATCTCCTTGAGCTCTCCCTTTAGACGGTTCATCTCTCCCTTCGATTTGTTATTAAACTCACGAATCCACTCTCTAATTTTTGACTTGAGAAATTTCAATTTGTACATCATATTACACATCCCATTCGAATGGTCACCAGGCGCACCTCTCCACGTGTCAACAACGAAATCATTGAAGCCATCCACTTCCATCCAATAGCAAAAAAAACGAAATGAAGTCGGCCCATAATCAAACTATGATTCACATAGTAATATCGGACGACGATCAGAAAGAAATCTATCCAAAGTAATCGCACAAATGTTAAGATTATTATTCATTAAATTTTCGGATATCAAGAACCTGTCGAGCTTACTCATTTTCGACGCAGATTTATGACACCACGTGTATGCACATCCTCCCAACATAACCTCTTTTAAACCCGCATTATTGATAAAAGAGTTGCACCTATCCGCACCATTTTGATAAAAAATAACGACCCACATCTTTCAGACTTATCTCGGACTTCATTAAAGTCACCCATCATTACCACCTCTCCAACCCATTGATTACATACATAAGTCAAGTAATCCCATAGCAGACATTTATCCTTCAAATCATGAGGAGCTTAAACAGCAACAACGAGCAAATTATCTCCTGACTTCACCCACACTCCACGAGTAATGACAAAATAATCAAAGACCGTGGTACTTGTTTTACGAAAAGAATTCAGATCCCACACACATAGAATCCCCCCCGAATTACCAACAACATCACTATGCACATAATCGAAAGCATAATTCCCCCAACATAATTTAACAGTGACTAACTCCATACTCTCCATTTTTGTTTCCTGAAGCGCCAAAAAATTCACCTTGTTTGTACCACATAAATCCTTTACCCAATCCTTTTTAGCCTTTTGGGCAAGGCCTTGAACATTCAAGGATAAAAAATTCATCTATAAACTTCCACCTCTCCTTGTGATTCAATAATGCCCGTCATGTCTTTCACACAACCCTCCATATTGTATCCCATAGTTTGACCCACCATTACTATTTCCTCCAAAAACATTAGAATAGAACCTCATGTACATGGAACCTTAGAAGTTTTAAATCTTCCTGAACGAACCGAATGAGAAGCATTATCTTTAGAACCCATATTGTGACTATTATTAACCGGACCATTAAACGATTCCTCCACATTAAAGTTTTGTTCACTACCTCCAGCTTGACTTTCCGCATTCCCAACATTCTGTCCCATCTTCTCAACCTCTTCGTTAGGAGTGAAACCTGAAGGATATTTAAGGCTTTCATTCACAGTATTCCCGTGAGAATCATCTTTCCTTTGTTTATTAAGTAACGGATAAATCTCGAATGGATCATCTGAAGGTTTCTCCTTCTGTCCCGACAACTCCTCGAACATAGTCTCCGATACCTCATTAACATCACTATCCTCTCCCTGACTTCCCACATCATGAATCACCGAATCTCCACCCTTGAAATCCTCTACAGAATGGTCCTCATCGTCAGATTCCTCCATCATGTCTGGAATCCAACCCGGTACCTCTTTGGCGCGAATCCAAAACACCTTGCCACGATAAACTATTTCGAAACTTTCAAAAATATTCCATCGTGACTTTGTATAAATACATAACCTTCTCGAATGGAAACAGGACTCCTCTTGATCGTCAACATCGAGCAATTCTCCCCATTTATTTGCTATCTTCTTAAAAGTATTGTTCGACCAGAGTTTAAAAGGGACTCCCTCGATTTCAATCCACGCATTTCTCCCTTCGACTGTAAAATCAAGAGATGCTTGCTGCAATATCGAGAACCATGATCCCACTCCAACATTGCTACGAAAGAGATCTTTTGTCTTACAGGAGTCAAACTCTAGTAACACCCATAACTCACCCATATAGCGAATATGAATATCATTAAAACCTTCTTTCATAAGAGCAATCTTAAGGTTAGATAGGGACGAAAATTCTTTCACCCTACCCAATAAGGAATTAGTCACATCTTTGGAGTAAAGAAACTCATCGTCCAGAACTAAAGCTGGAACAGGTTCACCTTCCTTTTCCCCAGTCTTACTGCCTCCTTTAACCGCTTGAACATACGAATTACTATTTGCCTTGTTACTGCTGTCGTAACTAGGCCTATTGCTATCTTTCCTCTGTGTGCCCCCCACCTTATACTGATGATTTTTATTATCCTTCATCGATTCCTGATTAAATTTAGCAATATTGGCGTGAAGTTTAAAACGATCAACCCACACCGTGCAAAGATTATTCACCAATCTTTCCATATTAAACACGTTAATGAAACGAACGAAACCGAATCTCTTACCACCTTTAGATCTCTTCGAAGGGATAAAAGAATCAACTACATGACCATACGGTTTGCACGCGTGAAATAAGTCTTTAGCCGAACATGATTCTGGGAAATTAGTAACGAAAATCGATGTCGCAATTTTTGAAACATCATCCTCCTTAGATCTATAACTCCCCATATCACCGTTAATCAATGATCAACACAATTAAAGGGATCGAATAAAATTATTTGGATTGAAGGGAGATCAGATTTAGTATAATGATGATATGGTTAGGAATCAATGATGATGATATGGTTAGGAATCGGTGGTGATTAATGAATATTTAGATCGTGGGGATTGAAGAAACCTTACCTTGGAGATGCCGTCTGTAGTGGCGGCCGAGAATACGCCTAGAGAGGATTAGGGTTAGGAATCTTATTCCAAAAATAAAATAAAATAAAAAAGATTTAAGATCATTTGAGGACCAAACTTTTTTTACATACCAAGGGACTAATCTCCACCCTCCATCTTTATTTGATCTAATGGATGAGATTAATCCTAACAATTTAAAAAACCCACTTTCATCCTTTTTTTTCAAATATTAATATCTTTCAAACCGTTAATCGTTAAGCGAAAAAAAATATGCCGTTACGACGAGCATTTAATTATCTTTCTATAGATAGGCAATTTGATATATTTTCGACAATTTTTTTTTTTTCATTTTTTTACGTTTTTTTTCGTGGCCGAAAAAATCATATATGATATATATGATATATCATATATGATATATATGATATATCATATATGATATATCATATATATCATATATGATATGTAATATCATATATGATATATCATATATGATTTTTTCGGCTACGAAAAAAAACGTGAAAAAAATGAATTTTTTTTTTTGTCGAAAGTATATCAAAATGCCCGTCTATAGAAAGATAATTAAATGCTTGTCGCGATGGTGTAATTATTTTCGCTTAACGATTAACGGTTTAAGAGATATTTAAATTATAAAAAATAGGTGAAATATTAAATGCTTTTAATCTCAACCATTGATTTCTTTTTAGATGGATGGTGGGATGAGTCCCTTGGTATGTGAGGAATGTTTGGTTTCTAAAATAACTCGACTCAATAAAAAATAAATAAAATAGAAAATAAAAATAAAAGGCCATTAACTTTACATGTGATCAAGAAAAAGAAGTGTGATCCAAGGTCATGGTTTAATATCTAAGTAAACAAGTAAAGTGGGCTTAGGAGATATTCTAAATAGGGATAATTATATGATAGTTTGCTATTTTTCAAGTGTTGTGTGGTTAATTTTTAAACTTTTATTATTTTTATTTTTTTTTATTATTATTTTTTTCTTATTTATACTTAAAGTGCTGAATATTGATCTTCGTATATATTTAATTTGTTTATGTGCAATGATAATTTTATCATTTGCTGTTAATACGATAGCTAAAAGATGTAGGAGTAAAATTATCATAAAATACACATAAATGTCAAAATTAAAAAGTTTGATATAGCAAAAACATTTTTGCTACAATATATTATGCCAAGTTACATACATTTTCAATCCTATATTTCATTCTTTATAAAGATTTATTGGGATTTTTAGTTGTTTTCATTTCGACATTACTTTACACTTTTAAATTTTTAATTAAGACCAAGTGGATTGCTAGTATTTTTCTTACAAGCAAGTTGTTAGGTTAACATGTGATTTTTATTATTGGAGAGTAGTAAGTTCATTCTGTATTTTTCGATTTTTTAAACTAGACTGTTTCAACTTTCAAGTGTTTTTTTTATCATATCTACTGAACGACAGATATGTTATTACATGCATGTCTTAACCAAATAATATACCAACCCATGCATGAAATTTCGTGTATGCATTATCTAATTGCATCATGTTTTCCTAGTTATCCATACATGATTGAAATGTAGAAGCAGAACATTCACTACAACACAAACTGGTTTTTCCCACAACAATTTTCCCACGGAAAGGAAACTGTGTGAAATTTCACACAGGATACCGACAAATTACACACCAAATTGTTGACCAAATTTCTGTGGGAAATATGTCGTAAATTTCCCACGGATTTCCCACTCTTTACACACTAAAGTGTTGACCAAGTTTTAGTGTGAAATTCATCGCAAATTTCCTACAGATTTGCGACCATATTCACACTCTTTGTGTTTATTAGACGTCCGTGGGAAACTTGTGGCACATTTCACACATATTAGCCACAGCCAAAAGTATGTGGCAAATTTTAGTTTCATTACCCACGGATTTCACACAGTCTTTTCTTTATAAAGTAACTATTTCACCGGTCTGTGGGAAATCCGTGGGTCACTAGCCACGTATTTCCCACAAAATATTGTTTATATATTTGTCGTGAGAAATATCTACAAGACAAACCATTGTATATGTGTGGACATCTACACGTATATGTTCCGTATGTCTGTTTATGACCTTCATTGTATCTATAGATGTTTTGTATTAACATATATACAATAAATTGTTTAATTACGAAATATACTAAAAGAATGAACCACAGATTTTGTGAAAAATAGTTCGTTGGAATATTATTGGCCGGAATTCTTTGTCGGAAAAACATATGAAATCCGTTGGAAAATTACCTGGGGGAAATTCGTTGGAAATAGTTGTGTGAAAATCGTGAAAAATCTGTCATGAGCAAATCGTTGGAAATCTGTGGCAAAAATTTTTGTGGAACATTAGTGGGAAATTTTTGCCATAAATCTGTGGGAAATATACGTGAGAAATCCGTGGCTAATTTTACCCACAGATTAGCGACGAAAAATCTGGTGGGAAAATATTTACCCACAAGGTTTTTACCAACGGAATAATTCCGTGTGTAATCGGTGTGAAAATGCCTTTTTCCACGGGGTTTCCCACAGATTTTACCGTGGGAAAAACATGTTTGTGTAGTAGTGCTTCAATATGTATCGCGAAAGCTCAGGTCTTGAATTCCGAAAATATTGGAGCTGCATTTGGTAGTGTTCTACTCGATTTTCCACAATAGCAAATATGGAAGAGATTAATCACACTAACTGAAGATATTGGAGTTGCATTTCATCCATCGCTAACACTTAGGCTTGTCACAGTTGAAGGTCGTGGGAGATCGGTCTCCTTGGGTCACGATCGGTCGACACCATTGTGGTGTTTTGGTCTTGGATCGGTCGAGCAAGGAACGAAACACAATTTGGTCGGATATACGACCGAATCAATACATAAACAATTTCAAAACTTTTGTTACCGTTTGCAATAATTTTTTTTTTTTAAACTTTACCACTTTACAACCCTATAAATACCAACCTCAAACACACTTTTAAACACACAATTTCAAACAAAATTCAAACAAAAATTCTCTCAACACCTTCAAACACAATAACACAAAATTATGGCTTGTCGTCTCCCTCATACCGTAAAACAAATACAAGCGTATATTAAAAAATAATGCGATCAAGACGATGCGGCTCGACAACAGGCTATTATCGAAGTTATCAAGCAGTTTGAGCTCGCAAAGGCAAAGAAACAACGTTTGAGACAACGATACGCGGAGTGCAAAGACATTTATGCGGAAAGAAAAGCTGTGATTGACCAATTTTTGAGCGATGAAGCCAACAAAGACGCTGCCATTAGTGACACGTTGTGGGTGTGTGTTTCACATATACAGGACCAAATCAGCATCAAGATCCGTTGAAGTTATTAGGAAAATAAAATTGTTGGGCTCTGTATCACAACAGAACCAATAATTTGGGCTAGGTGCATCAACTTCATCTGATGCACCAGGATTTATTGAGCAACAACATTATCAACCTCAGCTGACTCAAATTATGTTAGGTTATTGGTATGTGCTTAAACACATACCTTTATTTGACCAAAACCGGACCCAAATAGACCAAAAACTAACCAATTATGCCAAATATATCGTGTTTTTGTGTTTATGATTGTGCAGGTACGGATATCGAGAAAAAAGGACAAAATCAAGTCAAAACCGGAAAAACCGAGCACGAGATTTGGAAGAATGAATAAAAGCCGCAGCCGGGGAAGTATTATCAAGTTTGGATCATCTTTATCCTTGAAGAATCATCAAGTTGTCAATATAAGCCCTTGGATGCACTTCTCAAAAATGGCAGAAATGGTCCCTGGGATTTCAGAATTACAAAATTGGTCCTTGTACTTTATTTGTTTGTTAAACCAAAAACTATTAAAACCTTAAACCTTTAAATATAAGCCGGTTTTGTTTTAAATCCAAAATCCATTCCCACAGCCCACATATCAAATCCAGCCCACAAAACCCCAACTCGAACCCAAAACTAAAACCCGGTCAAAACAATGAGTTAACTCCGGTCAAACAAATAAACACGCGCCCCCCAATTCATCCTTTAACCCAGAAAATTACTGTGCAAAGAACCCTAGTTACCCAACCTTCAAATTAACAGTGACTAAGGGCATCAATGGTACTTCACAAAAGACCTGACATGTCAGAGGGAATGTCAGTCACATGGATTGCCAGCATGGACGATTGGAAGCATGTGATTGGTGGTGACACCTCATTGATTTCAATCCAAGGGCTATAGATGGATATGATGACAAGATGGTAAATCAAGGGCTATGATTAGAAGCTGAAGGCTATAAATAGAGCCCCTCACCTCACGAATGAAAGCTGTTAGATAGTTAGGTTTTTAGGTTTAGGAGTAGGATTAATGTAGCTTATTTTAGTGTTCAGCTTTTGAGTAATTTCCTTTTCAGCTTTCATCATTGTACTCAATATTTCAGTTTTAATATAAGTCAAACTTTGGTCAAAATTTAGTGTTCATCTGCTTATTGGCTTGTTTCTGGTACTGTTCCTCTCTTCTAAGCTTATTTGATCTTATTGTGTTCTTATAATGGTATTTCACTAGTTAGTTTTAGCTTATTCATTTTTAAGTTTTGAAAGTCAAATAGTCATCATATCAGTCTACAGCTTTTTTATTCTCTATGCTTCTTTTTCAGCTTTAATTGCTTATTAAGTCTCATTGTAGCTTTGAATTCATCTGTATTGTTAAGATTAGCTCGAGTGATATTTCCCTTAGTCTAATAGCAACTCAAAACATTCCCTTAAGGACTGTTTGGATCAGTAGCTTGTTCAGGGTCAAAAAGCTCCTCCACTGTTCATTGACACATAAGTTAACTTTGATTGAGCTTATTGGTTGCTAGAATAGGTGTTAGTTCAGATTGTTAAGCTGTTTTGAGGTTATTGAAGGTTTTGAGTTTATGAGTTGATAGTTAGAAGCCTTACTGCCTTTATAAGCTTTATATAAGCCAAAGCTTATCTGGTGAGATTTTGTGGCATTTACATGTTCATTTTGGTTGTTTACCTGAGATTCCAAGAATTGGTGCCATTTAATTGAGTGTGGTAATAGTTAAGTTCAAAAACCAGGATCTGCTGCAACAGAATTATATGTGCAGACCTGCACATTTGATTGCCCAGCTCAGTTACTTTTGTCCTCTGCAACTGCTTATTACCTTGTTCATTTTGCATGAATAATTGATTTAGAGGTAGCTTGTAGTGGTGGCTCTAAGGTTCTGAGCTTTGTATGCAAGTTATAGCTTATTCTTTAGCTTTTAATAGGACTGCAATTTCTCCCCATAGGACTGCTCAGACCTGCTTCATTTTTGAGTTCCCTATTGCATCTGTTCTTGTCACAAATTGAAGTAGTAAATATTAGTATAAATTGGGCATAATTGGTTTGGAAGTAGCTTTTAGTACCAGCTTTATGATTCTGCTTTTGGTTTGCCTTAATTAGCTTATTCCTAGCTTTTAGAACAGCTTGAAGTTTGCTGTTTGTTCATTGTTTCTTCCCTAGTTTTTGGACTGCACTTAACTGCTTATTGCTTATTCTGATAGCTTCTTTGGCCCTTTTTAGTTTTCATTAGCTTTAATTAGTATGTTAATCAGTATTTGAGATTTTGGTTAATTTTGGTGATAATTAGCTTATTTTTGTGCTTATTCCAAACTGCTTATTTGCCCTATTTGCTTATTAAGGCTTAGATAGCTTCTGATTTTATTTTTCCTAGATTAAGAATTAAATTTTAGATTTACCTGCAAATTTTTAGATTTTTCCAAAGTCATTTATTATTTTTAAATCAATTAAATCCTTTATTTTAGTTTTTCAATTCATAAAAAATAAATAAAATGTTAAAAAAATATCATTCTTTTTCCCAAAATTTTCTTTTATCATTTAGAATGTAGGAAAATTATTTTCATACCCGTAGGATTAGTGGTGCTTCAAATTCACTTTTTATTTTGCGCTCGTACGTAGTTTTTGATTTATTCGCGCGTTTTTAGGATTTCCCTTACGTTTGCCTTAGAATAGAATTTTCCTCGCCTTATTTACTGTTTTTAGTTTATGTTTCATCATTTTAGTTTTAAAATCATTATCACTCACTTTTATTCACCATTCACTACACGATTCACGAACCCGAATCACAATTCCATTCAATCTTCATCGGGACAACGAACTCGGGGTTTTCACATTATTTACATTTTGTGATTCCCTATTCCTTGATTTGCTTATTTCCTTTGCAATTCTCTTTGGATTAAAATTGACAAATCAATTTTTGGCGCCGCTGCCGGGGACGGTTGAAGTGAATTCGTGATTCTCGTTTATTGATTCGTGTTTTGAAGACCCTTCCCCGTGAAGTTCTCGTTCTTCTTTGTAAATATTTTCAAAATATAAAAAATCCAAAAATATTTTCTTTTCAAAATTATTTTCCTATTCTTTTGTAATTTTCCATGTTTCTAAAATTTAAAAATCCAAAAATATTCTTCTTAATCCTCTTATTCGTTTAATTCTTTATTTCTCTCCCTCTATCCGTTTAATTCTATCATCTTATCCTTCTAAATGTTTAATTCTTATCTTCTTATCCTCTCATCGTTTAATTCTTCACAATGATTGATTTTCCACCATCTCATCCCCATGATCCTCGGACCATGGAGGATTTTTATCGTCCGACACTTATCGGTAGAGGAGGACCGATCGTTCCAGGAACCGATTTCAAATTAAAAAATCATATGGTTCGGCTGATCCGGCAAAATTGCCAATTTCACGGATTTCGAGATGAGGATGCTAACGAACATTTAAACAAATACCTATCCATCACTCAATCCATAAAGCAAAATGGAGTTTCTCTTGACAACATCCGTTTAAATCTCTTTCCATTCTCTTTATCCCACAATGCTGAATATTGGTTTTACAATCTTAAAACCCACTCAATTCATTCATGGGAAGAGATGTTCGTCAAGTTTCTCTCAAAATACTTTCCACATTCTAAAATGGTGCAGCTTAGGAAAGACATTCTGAATTTCCGACAATTGCCCATGGAGTCAGTATTCGATGCTTGGGAGAGATTCAAATCGTTGTTAAGGAAATGTCCAGACCATAAAATTTTGCTTCTTGATCAAATCCTAACTTTTTATCATGGTATAACTCCGACTGATCAAGACAAAATTATGTTGGCAGCCGGTGGGAATCTCATGCGGAAAACCCCTCAAGAAGCATATGATTTGATTGAGAATATGACACATCATCATTATCAGTGGGATGCTGAAATTCAGTATGACTCTATCCCTGTGATGAGTGATCATTATTCCAAGAAAATTTCCGCTATGAGTGCACAAGTTGAGGTCCTTGACAATAACACTATTCCAAATTGTCAATATCAACAAGGACCAGGTCATCCTCACACCTTTTACTATTCAGAATCTGATGAGAGTGATGAGGATGAACCTTCAGAAGTATTAAAAGTTCAGACGTCGATTCCTCCTCCGAGTGGCAATCCCACTCCGTCTTCTGAACTCGTCATTTCTGACTCTTCCCATCCTTCTCCTCCACCTGAGGGAAGTGATATTTCTATGGAAGAGCTCGATGATCCAATTTCGCCAGAAATTGTTGATGAAGATTGTGATCCGGGGGGAGATGCTCCGTTATCAGAAAAGGAGATATTTGATGAACCGTCATTTTCCCTTCCCCCGGAGGAAATTAAGGAAGTTATTTTTGAAGATAAGCCGTCCGATCCTCCGGAGCACGAGCTCGAGGATTTTGTTCCAGAATATGAGAGTTTTATCTTTGAGACCGAAGAAGAGACTAGTGGCAATCCCACTTCTCATCCCGATTATTCTCTCCAGGCTTATGAAGCATTTCACTTTGATATCGATCATACGGAAGAGACGAGTAGTGGCAGTACCACATCTTATGCTCATATCTCTCTTCCTGAGTATGATTCGTTTCTCTTTGATAAGAATGATCCGGTCATTTTTGAAGAGTTCTCCGGTGAACTCTCTCATCCAGAATATGATCATTTTTATTTCAATCTTGATAAAGATTTTAGTCTGGGGGGGAGGTGTACTTGATCAGAAGAATTTGCTTATTGATAATTTCATCCCAACCCTCCCTCCCGAGACTTTTGAAAAATCTGATTTTGAGGATGAAGAATTGATTTTCATTATTATAAAAATATTTCTTCCATTCATCACATTTGATGTGACTTCTCCTCTTCTTCACTCCGTTGGGAGTGAGGATACTATCTTTGACCCCGGTATTACCATTTATGGTTTTTCTTTCTTAAAACCGTGGGTATCTGGTCGGTGTGGAACTTTCGTATGCTTCAATGTTTATCCAAACCTCTTGAATGAAAGTCCGATGGAGATTTTCTTTTCCACATGCTTCCCCAAGAACAATTAAATTCGGGGCGAGTCTAAGCTATACGACTCGATCAAAAACTAGCGCTTCGTGGGAGGCACCCCATGCTTATCCTTCTATCTTCTTATCTCTTTTCTAATAAGTGACGTGAGGAGGGTTACCTCTTCCATTTGTTGTGTTCGGTGTTGTTTGTGTATGTCTGATCCGTGCTAAATAGATATAAATATTATGCAACGACGGATGCTCGTGAATAACTACAAATTACCCCTTTGTGAAAAAGGATACTTGCAAAAACTCACGTTCGTGTGTAGTGTGACCGGGTAAGTGTTCACCCGGGTCGTTTCCCAACGAGATGTGAATGGGCAACTGTGAAAAGCTAGGATTAGAGTGATTGATGATTTAGATTGCTTTTGATTTTGCTTTTTGATATTTAATTAACAAATGATAAACAAATATGCACAAGAAATCTAAACGCGATTTAAAATAAATTACAAACGCGCAACAGGGAATCTAAAATGGGACAAAAACTAAAATTTTAGAAAATTAAAACCTAAAAATGTAAAATTACTTAAAACTTATTTAAAAACTAAAATTATATTTTTAACACTTTTTATTTAATTATTATTAATTATTTATTTATTTAATTACTTATTAAACTATTTAAATTTATAAAAAATACTAAATGAACAAAGAAAATTCTAAAAATATTATTAAGTAAAAGAAGCTAAGAAAATTATAAAAATGAAAATTACTTAATTAAAATTTAAAAAGATAAATTCTATTAAATAGAAGCTATCACTATTTTTCTATTTTTGATTTTTAAGGTCTAAAAATATAATTATATTTTTCCTAGATTAAAAATGACAAAAGAAAATTATGAAAATTAGATTTATATTTTTCTGATTATTATTCTATTTATTATGATTTTATTACTAATAGAAACTAATAAAAAAGATTAAAAATATTAAATGACTTAGGAAAAATCTGAAAAATTCAGGATAAGTCTAAAATAATATTTAAAAGCTATGAAAAATAAAATGAAAAGTTTAATAAGCCTGGAGAGCTGATTTGGGCAGATAAGCAATAAGCAAATAAGCTAGAAATAAGCTAATGAGCACAAAACTTAACCAAATGCTCAGGAAAGGTTTAATATACTTAAATAAACACAAAACAACTGAAAAATACAAATAAGCACTATGAATTAAGCTAATAAGAAGAGTAGCAGTAACAAGGTTTCAGCAGAAACCTCAGAAAATTGCCAACTTTCAAGGCAATTTAAGCACTCTAAATAAGCACTGAGATGCAAACTTATGGGGGCAAACTTGAGCTAGTACTACTGGCTATTCATAGAAACAAAAAGCAAGGCCATAGCTTTTCTAAATAAGCCACAAATGAGGCTAGATCAGCAGCCTCAGCAATCAGTATATACTGATTATGCTGATGCAGGGCTTGTGCAGAAGTGCACAGGCCAAAAGGCACTAATCCAACTTTTGTGTATGCTCTAAATGGACTCAAATGAACTCAGAGAAGCTACCAATAAGGGCCAAAAGAGCTTGGGCTTATAAATAGCTTATTTGAGCTTTTCAAAGTCTGAAAATTGCACAGGGCACTCAAATGAGGATTTTCTATTGAAATGACTTTTTAAATCCTAAAAACAACTTATAATGGCCAAAATAAGCTTAATCAAAGTTGGGACAATGGTAAATCTACAGTAAGACCAAGTTTGACCTGTTTGACTGTATTAAACCAAACACCCCTTTGGTTGAGTCTGTTTTGGATTTTCAAAGGAAACAGATAAATTAACTTATAAATACTGACTTTTATTGATTAAATAACTTATACTAACTATAATAAGCAACTTATAACAGGACAATAAGCAATCTAATAAGTTATACTAGAATTGACTGATTTTGACTTTTTTAGAGTTTTTAAGTAAAACTAAGACACAAGCTATTAAATACTGATTTAACTAATAAAAGACACTTAAGAACTATAAATAAGCAAGAACTTATGCAAATAAGCAGAGATTAAGCAGTGTAACAGTAAACTTAGAACTTTTAAGAAAATGCTTGAAAATGCTTACAACTGAAAATGGCTTATAAAAAGATGAACAAGGACCAGAAACTACTCCTAGCTTGTTGTCAACAAGCTAGAAACCAGAAACACCATCCAGATTAGCTTCTATCCCCATATAGCTTATTTTGACCTTCTCAGTTGACTTCCTTTGACTTTTCTTCAAATCTTGAATTTAACACTGATTATACTAACATAAGCTCACAGTAAGCTATAGTTAGCTTATATGAGCTTATGTAAACAGATAGATAGCTTTTCCAAACAACATTTAAATTAACACGAATAACAGTAAAGCATGAAATTGTAAAGTGACTGAAATTAAAGACAAGATATATTAAATTGAGATCAAAATGACTGTAAATTGACTATATTGATGACTAGAAATGAAAATTACAATAAGGAAAGACAATTAAATAAAAGACGATTTAATAAAAATTAACTACTAACTAATTTCCTATTACATTGATCTATATATACAAAATTGAAATGGGAAAACCCTAGTCGACATCTCTGAGCTCTTCTGCACCCTTGGATTGCATCAAATCGATCTCAACCTTTGATTTTACTTTTTGGCGCCAAAATGAGATAGTGGAAAAATCCACTATCTCTGGTCTGAGGTGATTGGAGAAGAGGCATTAAATGCCCTTTGGCATGTTAGGTAACTTGCTGAGGAGGAGGGGGGAGGTGGCAAAGAAATACTATGGGTGGTAGTGGTATGGTTTTGGCGGGGTTGTGTGAGGAAGAAGAGTTTGACCAGAGTCAAACTCTGGTTTTAAATACCAGGCCGGGTTGGGTCGGGTTATGATTGGGCTTGTGGGCTGGGTTTAATTATAAAGGATGGGTTGGGTTGTGTAAATAAGGGTAGTGGGTTTTATTAATAGTTTAGGTCCGGATTTTGGTTTTAGTTTAAAACTAGGGACCAAAATTGCAACTTCTGAATACTTGAAGGGTTAAACTTGGCAATCTTCCAAAGTTGTTTCAAGGGTTAATTTTGCCAAGTATGCATAATATGAGGATCACAATTGATTCTTTCCAAAATTACCCTTCCAGGGACTAAATCTGCCAAATTTGTAATTCCAGGGACCAAACATGTACTTTCTCCAAATTTTCCATCCAAGGACCATTCCTGCCAAAGATTAGTAGTACAAGACCCAAAACTGATTTTCTCAAAGTTTTTTACATCCCAGGGACCATTTCTGTCATTTTGCAAAGTTGAGGGACTAAACTTGTAATTTTATGAAACTTTGCACCAAAGGACTTATTATGTAATTTTATGATTCTTAAAGGACCTTTGATGACTTTTCCTGTTTTTAGAATAACCAGGGACTAGTTTTGATAACTTTTGAAAGTTGAGGGACTGAAACTGCCAATTATGCAAACTTTGTTCGTTTTTTATCTGTTTTTAAACATTTTGCATCTGAAACATATAAAACACAATTCTGGGATAATTTCAGTATTATGATGCATTTCTGAGTGTTTTTGAATGTTTTGGCAGTTCAGATAAGACAAAAATGATGAGTATTTAGACACTCATCAATGTCCAGGTTTGCCCGAATAATGAAGACTCTCGTGCTCGTGGTTGCTTCTCTCCACTCGAGTTTCATCATTCGTTGCTTATCCGATATCCTAAATCTTATCGTTTTACGTTTATCTTTGGCATAATTAATAAACGGCCTTAGGTTTATGTAGGAGAGCCCTTACCTTTAAGACATTGAGGACAATGTCTCGTTTTAGTCTGGGGGGGGGGGGTAATCTTTCGATTTGATTTTTGCCTTGCATTTTTTGCCGTTTACTCATGCAACCCCGTTTTTCCTCTAAAATTGAAAAAAATCCAAAAAAATGAGAAAAATTTAAAATTTTTTGCAAAAATATAATAAATTTTGACAATTTTGTTGACTTTCCGCTGGTGAGAGTAGGAATAAAATTCTGACTTGATCGGGCGTGTTGAGCCCTAGCTTGTCCCCTTAACCATTTATAATCTATAAGCTCGTGCTAGTCTTTTACACTAGGAGCTATAAAATGCGAATTCTTTTTAAGAGTTTGCAAGTTCCCGTATCGACTTTATATATGCATGGCTTGATTATTTGGCTAAGCATTCGCGGATCTTATTATTTAAGATTTTAAATTTGCGAAGAACGAGAAATGATAGAGTTGTTTATAAGTTAGATTGCTAAACGTGGAGTAGTTGGATCTCTTTAGAGCTCATCAAAGTTACTTGTGGCTTTTTGTTCCCATAAGCTTGTTTCACCCAATAATAGTAATCTAGGAATAATTAAAGGTATTTTGGTTTTGGCGATAATTAGTTTTTACTCCTTCCTTAGAAAATCCTTGCTTATGAAAGTTGGGTACACATCAAGGTACTGCCAGTGTTACGGTGTAATAGGCAACTGATTCCTGATAGTACGTGCTATTGTCTCTATTGCTATAAAAGCCGTAGGACTCGGGATTTGGCAAAATATATAATGAATAATAATAATAATAATCCAAAGCCGATAAAAGTTTTCTGTTTCCTGACGGTTCGCTCCCGTTGACTCAGACTTCAAAAAGGCAGAGGAAAAATATCCAAGGTCAAAATAAGACTCCCGATTCTTGACGGTTCGCTGCCGTTGTCTAGGTTGTTTAAAAGGCCGAGGAATAATAATATGTGCTTAAAAATGATAAAAATGCCAAATTTCGACTCCGGGAGTGTCCTAATAAAAGCTTCTGTCTCTGGACTCGTAGATGAGTTGTTTCGGTCGTATATAAAAGGGATATCCTCAAAATCGTGTTAAATCAGAGACCTTGATGTGGACCTCATTTTTGTATGCAACGGTTTTCGAGGGAAGGTTTGGAAACTACTTAGCGTCTAAACTAGGTATCTTTATCGGACTAAAACTTATCGAAACGAGAATTTGAAGAAATTCATTTCTCACCAAAAATAAAATAAATAGAGGAAAATAGGAATTTGGGAACAAAGAGTCCACAATTAGCTTTCTGGGTAGTGTTGGCAATCTAACTTGTAATTAACAATGATTTCGTTTTTAAGCTTAGTTTGGGGGCTCGCCAAAAATCAGGGACGACGAATTTTATCCGTATGGTCACTTCTTTATGAGTCGTGTTTCCTACTCGTTGACCCTAAAAGTTATCGTGAGATAATGATTGTCAACAAAACCGTCACATGATTATGAGAAAAATACAAAAATAGAATAAAAAAGGAAAATCGGGGAGTTTTTAGAACTTAAGATTTCTTAATCTCTTTTGAAAATTTTGCTACTTTTCAAAGTTAGTAAAAAGATATTAGAAATTTTTGGTTTTGAAAACGTGTTTTTATAACATTGCGTGAGGACACATCAATATCTTAGTCTGGGGGGATTTTGGTATGTGCTTAAACACATACCTTTATTTGACCAAAATCGGACCCAAATAGACCAAAAACTAACCAATTATGCCAAATATCTCGTGTTTTTGTTTTTATGATTGTGCAGGTACAGATATCGAGAAAAAAGAACAAAATCAAGTCAAAACCGGAAAAACCGAGCACGAGATTTGGAAGAATGAATAAAAGCCGCAGCCGGGGAAGTATTATCAAGTTTGGATCATCTTTATCCTTGAAGAATCATCAAGTTGTCAATATAAGCCCTTGGATACACTTCTCAAAAATGGCAGAAATGGTCCCTGGGATTTCAGAATTACAAAATTGGTCCTTGTACTTTATTTGTTTGTTAAACCAAAAACTATTAAAACCTTAAACCTTTAAATATAAGCCGGATTTGTTTTAAATCCAAAATCCATTCCCACAGCCCACTTATCAAATCCAGCCCACAAAACCCCAACCCGAACCCAAAACTAAAACCCGGTCGAAACAATGAGTTAACTCCGGTCAAACAAATAAACACGCGCCCCCCAATTCATCCTTTAACCCAGAAAATTACTGTGCAAAGAACCCTAGTTACCCAACCTTCAAATTAGCAGTGACTAAGGGCATCAATGGTACTTCACAAAAGACCTGACATGTCAGAGGGAATGTCAGTCACATGGATTGCCAGCATGGACGATTGGAAGCATGTGATTGGTGGTGACACCTCATTGATTTCAATCCAAGGGCTATAGATGGTTATGATGACAAGATGGTAAATCAAGGGCTATGATTAGAAGCTGAAGGCTATAAATAGAGCCCCTCACCTCACGAATGAAAGCTGTTAGATAGTTAGGTTTTTTAGGTTTAGGAGTAGGATTAATGTAGCTTATTTTAGTGTTCAGCTTTTGAGTAATTTCCTTTTCAGCTATCATCATTGTACTCAATATTTCAGTTTTAATATAAGTCAAACTTTGGTCAAAATTTAGTGTTCATCTGCTTATTGGCTTGTTTCTGGTACTGTTCCTCTCTTCTAAGCTTATTTGATCTTATTGTGTTCTTATAATGGTATTTCACTAGTTAGTTTTAGCTTATTCATTTTAAAGTTTTGAAAGTCAAATAGTCATCATATCAGTCTACAACTTTTTTATTCTATATGCTTCTTTTTCATCTTTAATTGCTTATTAAGTATCATTGTAGCTTTGAATTCATCTGTATTGTTAAGATTAGCTCAAGTGATATTTCCCTTAGTCTAATAGCAACTCAAAACAGTCCCTTAAGGACTGTTTGGATCAGTAGCTTTTTCAGGGTCAAAAAGCTCCTCCACTGTTCATTGACACATAAGTTAACTTTGATTGAGCTTATTGGTTGCTAGAATAGTTGTTAGTACAGATTGTTAAGCTGTTTTGAGGTTATTGAAGGTTTTGAGTTTATGAGTTGATAGTTAGAAGCCATACTGCCTTTATAAGCTTTATATAAGCCAGAGCTTATCTGGTGAGATTTTGTGGCATTTACATGTTCATTTTGGTTGTTTACCTGAGATTCCAAGAATTGGTGCCATTTAATTGAGTGTGGTAATAGTTAAGTTCAAAAACCAGGATCTACTGCAACAGAATTATATGTGCAGACCTGCACATTTGATTGCCCAGCTCAGTTACTTTTGTCCTCTGCAACTGCTTATTACCTTTTTCATTTTGCATGAATAACTGATTTAGAGGTAGCTTATAGTGGTGGCACTAAGGTTCTGAGCTTAGTATGCAAGTTATAGCTTATTCTTTAGCTTTTAATAGGACTGCAATTTCTCCCCATAGGACTGCTCAGACCTGCTTCATTTTTGAGTTCCCTATTGCATCTGTTCTTGTCACAAATTGAAGTAGTAAATATTAGTATAAATTGGGCATAATTGGTTTGGAAGTAGCTTTTAGTACCAGCTTTATGATTCTGCTTTTTGTTTGCCTTAATTAGCTTATTCCTAGCTTTTAGAACAGCTTGAAGTTTGCTGTTTGTTCATTGTTTCTTCCCTAGTTTTTGGACTGCACTTAACTGCTTATTGCTTATTCTGATAGCTTCTTTGGCCCTTTTTAGTTGTCATTAGCTTTAATTAGTATGTTAATCAGTATTTGAGATTTTGGTTAATTTTGGTGATAATTAGCTTATTTTTGTGCTTATTCCAAACTGCTTATTTGCCCCATTTGCTTATTAAGGCTTAGATAGCTTCTGATTTTATTTTTCCTAGATTAAGAATTAAATTTTAGATTTACCCGCAAATTTTCAGATTTTTTCAAAGTCATTTATTATTTTTAAATCAATTAAATCCTTTATTTTAGTTTTTCAGATTTTACGTTCAGTCATGCACCCGCCCACACGATATGCTATTACCTGCAGATTTTTCCAAAGTCATGGTTTAATATCTAAGTAAACAAGTAAAGTGGGCTTAGGAGATATTCTAAATAGGTATAATTATATGATAGTTTGCTATTTTTCAAGTGTTGTGTGGTTAATTTTTAAACTTTTATTATTTTTATTTTTTTTATTATTATTTTTTTCTTATTTATACTTAAAGTGCTGAATATTGATCTTCGTATATATTTAATTTGTTTATGTGCAATGATAATTTTATCATTTGCTGTTAATACGATAGCTAAAAGATGTAGGAGTAAAATTATCATAAAATACACATAAATGTCAAAATTAAAAAGTTTGATATAGCAAAAACATTTTTGCTACACTATATTATGCCAAGTTACATACATTTTCAATCCTATATTTCATTCTTTATAAAGATTGATTGGGATTTTTAGTTGTTTTCATTTCGACATTACTTTACACTTTTAAATTTTTAATTAAGACCAAGTGGATTGCTAGTATTTTTCTTACAAGCAAGTTGTTAGGTTAACATGTGATTTTTATTATTGGAGAGTAGTAAGTTCATTCTGTATTTTTCGATTTTTTAAACTAGACTGTTTCAACTTTCAAGTGTTTTTTTTATCATATCTACTGAACGACAGATATGTTATTACATGCATGTCTTAACCAAATAATATACCAACCCATGCATGAAATTTCGTGTATGCATTATCTAATTGCATCATGTTTTCCTAGTTATCCATACATGATTGAAATGTAGAAGCAGAACCTTCACTACGACACAAACTGGTTTTTCCCACAACAATTTTCCCACGGAAAGGACACTGTGTGAAATTTCACACAGGATACCGACAAATTACACACCAAATTGTTGACCAAATTTCTGTGAGAAATATGTCGTAAATTTCCCACGGATTTCCCACTCTTTACACACTAAAGTGTTGACCAAGTTTTAGTGTGAAATTCATCGCAAATTTCCTACAGATTTGCGACCATATTCACACTCTTTGTGTTTATTAGACGTCCGTGGGAAACTTGTGGCACATTTCACACATATTAGCCACAGCCAAAAGTATCTGGCAAATTTTAGTTTCATTACCTACGGATTTCACACAGTCTTTTTTTTATAAAGTAACTATTTCACCGGTCTGTGGGAAATCCGTGGGTCACTAGCCACGTATTTCCCACAAAATATTGTTTATATATTTGTCGTGAGAAATATCTACAAGACAAACCATTGTATATGTGTGGACATCTACACGTATATGTTCCGTATGCCTGTTTATGACCTTCATTGTATCTATAGATGTTTTGTATTACCAGATATACAATAAATTGTTTAATTACGAAATATACTAAAAGAATGAACCACTGATTTTGCGAAAAATAGTTCGTCGGAATATTATTGGCCGGAATTCTTTGTCGGAAAAACATATGAAATCCGTGGGAAAATTACCTGGGGGAAATTCGTTGGAAATAGTTGTGTGAAAACCGTGAAAAATCTGTCATGAGCAAATCGTTGGAAATCTGTGGCAAAAATTTTTGTGGAACATTAGTGGGAAATTTTTGCCATAAATCTGTGGGAAATATACGTGAGAAATCCGTGGCTAATTTTACCCACAGATTAGCGACGAAAAATCTGGTGGGAAAATATTTACCCACAAGGTTTTTACCAACGGAATAATTCCGTGTGTAATCCGTGGGAAAAGGCCTTTTTCCACGGGGTTTCCCACAGATTTTACCGTGGGAAAAACCTGTTTGTGTAGTAGTGCTTCAATATGTATCGCGAAAGCTCAGGTCTTGAATTCCGAAAATATTGGAGCTGCATTTGGTAGTGTTCTACTCGATTTTCCACAATAGCAAATATGGAAGAGATTAATCACACTAACTGAAGATATTGGAGTTGCATTTCATCCATCGCTAACACTTAGGCTTGTCACAGTTGAAGGTCGTGGGAGATCGGTCTCCTTGGGTCACGATCGGTCGACACCATTGTGGTGTTTTGGTCTTGGATCGGTCGAGCAAGGAACGAAACACAATTTGGTCGGATATACGACCGAATCAATACATAAACAATTTCAAAACTTTTGTTACCGTTTGCAATAATTTTTTTTTTTAAACTTTACCACTTTACAACCCTATAAATACCAACCTCAAACACACTTCTAAACACACAATTTCAAACAAAATTCAAACAAAAATTCTCTCAACACCTTCAAACACAATAACACAAAATTATGGCTTGTCGTCTCCCCCATACCGTCGAACAAATGCAAGCGTATATTAAAAAATAATGCGATCAAGACGATGCGGCTCGACAACAGGCTATTATCGAAGTTATCAAGCAGTTTGAGCTCGCAAAGGCAAAGAAACAACGTTTGAGACAACGATACGCGGAGTGCAAAGACATTTATGCGGAAAGAAAAGCTGTGATTGACCAATTTTTGAGCGATGAAGCCAACAAAGACGCTGCCATTAGTGACACGTTGTGGGTGTGTGTTTCACATATACAGGACCAAATCAGCATCAAGATCCGTTGGAGTTATTAGGAAAATAAAATTGTTGGTTCTGTATCACAACAGAACCAACAATTTGGGCTAGGTGCATCAACTTCATCTGATGCACCAGGATTTATTGAGCAACAACATTATCAACCTTAGCTGACTCAAATTAGGTTAGGTTATTGGTATGTGCTTAAACACATACCTTTATTTGACCAAAACCGGACCCAAATAGACCAAAAACTAACCAATTATGCCAAATATATCGTGTTTTTGTGTTTATGATTGTGCAGGTACGGATATCGAGAAAAAAGGACAAAATCAAGTCAAAACCGGAAAAACCGAGCACGAGATTTGGAAGAATGAATAAAAGCCGCAGCCGGGGAAGTATTATCAAGTTTGGATCATCTTTATCCTTGAAGAATCATCAAGTTGTCAATATAAGCCCTTGGATACACTTCTCAAAAATGGCAGAAATGGTCCCTGGGATTTCAGAATTACAAAATTGGTCCTTGTACTTTATTTGTTTGTTAAACCAAAAACTATTAAAACCTTAAACCTTTAAATATAAGCCGGATTTGTTTTAAATCCAAAATCCATTCCCACAGCCCACTTATCAAATCCAGCCCACAAAACCCCAACTCGAACCCAAAACTAAAACCCGGTCAAAACAATGAGTTAACTCCGGTCAAACAAATAAACACGCGCCCCCCAATTCATCCTTTAACCCAGAAAATTACTGTGCAAAGAACCCTAGTTACCCAACCTTCAAATTAACAGTGACTAAGGGCATCAATGGTACTTCACAAAAGACCTGACATGTCAGAGGGAATGTCAGTCACATGGATTGCCAGCATGGACGATTGGAAGCATGTGATTGGTGGTGACACCTCATTGATTTCAATCCAAGGGCTATAGATGGATATGATGACAAGATGGTAAATCAAGGGCTATGATTAGAAGCTGAAGGCTATAAATAGAGCCCCTCACCTCACGAATGAAAGCTGTTAGATAGTTAGGTTTTTAGGTTTAGGAGTAGGATTAATGTAGCTTATTTTAGTGTTCAGCTTTTGAGTAATTTCCTTTTCAGCTTTCATCATTGTACTCAATATTTCAGTTTTAATATAAGTCAAACTTTGGTCAAAATTTACTGTTCATCTGCTTATTGGCTTGTTTCTGGTACTGTTCCTCTCTTCTAAGCTTATTTGATCTTATTGTGTTCTTATAATGGTATTTCACTAGTTAGTTTTAGCTTATTCATTTTTAAGTTTTGAAAGTCAAATTGTCATCATATCAGTCTACAGCTTTTTTATTCTCTATGCTTCTTTTTCAGCTTTAATTGCTTATTAAGTCTCATTGTAGCTTTGAATTCATCTGTATTGTTAAGATTAGCTCAAGTGATATTTCCCTTAGTCTAATAGCAACTCAAAACAGTCCCTTAAGGACTGTTTGGATCAATAGCTTGTTCAGGGTCAAAAAGCTCCTCCACTGTTCATTGACACATAAGTTAACTTTGATTGAGCTTATTGGTTGCAAGAATAGTTGTTAGTACAGATTGTTAAGCTGTTTTGAGGTTATTGAAGGTTTTGAGTTTATGAGTTGATAGTTAGAAGCCATACTGCCTTTATAAGCTATATATAAGCCAGAGCTTATCTGGTGAGATTTTGTGGCATTTACATGTTCATTTTGGTTGTTTACTTGAGATTCCAAGAATTGGTGCCATTTAATTGAGTGTGGTAATAGTTAAGTTCAAAAACCAGGATCTGCTGCAACAGAATTATATGTGCAGACCTGCACATTTGATTGCCCAGCTCAGTTACTTTTGTCCTCTGCAACTGCTTATTACCTTGTTCATTTTGCATGAATAATTGATTTAGAGGTAGCTTGTAGTGGTGGCTCTAAGGTTCTGAGCTTAGTATGCAAGTTATAGCTTATTCTTTAGCTTTTAATAGGACTGCAATTTCTCCCCATAGGACTGCTCAGACCTGCTTCATTTTTTAGTTCCCTATTGCATCTGTTCTTGTCACAAATTGAAGTAGTGAATATTAGTATAAATTGGGCATAATTGGTTTGGAAGTAGCTTTTAGTACCAGCTTTATGATTCTGCTTTTTGTTTGCCTTAATTAGCTTATTCCTAGCTTTTAGAACAGCTTGAAGTTTGCTGTTTGTTCATTGTTTCTTCCCTAGTTTTTGGACTGCACTTAACTGCTTATTGCTTATTCTGATAGCTTCTTTGGCCCTTTTTAGTTTTCATTAGCTTTAATTAGTATGTTAATCAGTATTTGAGATTTTGGTTAATTTTGGTGATAATTAGCTTATTTTTGTGCTTATTCCAAACTGCTTATTTGCCCCATTTGCTTATTAAGGCTTAGATAGCTTCTGATTTTATTTTTCCTAGATTAAGAATTAAATTTTAGATTTACCTGCAAATTTTCAGATTTTTCCAAAGTCATTTATTATTTTTAAATCAATTAAATCCTTTATTTTAGTTTTTTAATTCAAAAAAAAATAAATAGTAAAAAAAATATTATTCTCTTTCCCAAAATTTTCTTTTATCATTTAGAATGTAGGAAAATTATTTTCATGCTCGTAGGATTAGTAGTGCTTCAAATTCACTTTTTATTTTGCGCTCGTACGTAGTTTTTGATTTATTCACGCGTTTTTAGGATTTCCCTTACGTTTGCCTTAGAATAGAATTTTCCCTTGCCTTATTTACTGTTTTTAGTTTATGTTTCATCATTTTAGTTTTAAAATCATTATCACTCACTTTTATTCACTATTCACTGCACGATTCACGAACCCGAATCACTAATTCCATTCAATCTTCGTAGGGACAACGAACTTCGGGTTTTGCATATTTCCTTTGCAATTCTCTTTGGATATAAATTGTTACATCAGTTATGCAGACGAAGCAGTTGATGAGAATGGCTTAACTGCGAGCCAGCGTTATCAAATGATGTGTGACGAACAGGCATTAAGAGAATTTGAAGCAGAGCAAGTAAGGCTTCAACAAGAGTGGGATGAGAAACTCAGGAAGGAAGAAGCAGAACGGGCGGCGTTCATTGAGGAATTTCCTGGGTATAGGTCTCCTTCGTATGATTCTGCATGCGGGGAGCATTCAGATTAGGATATGTTTATATATTTCGTATCGTAGTGTATTTTAGTTCGTATGTTTTATTTCCGTGTTATATTGTATGATTTATGTAATATTTTTTTATTAATTAAGTTTAAATTTGTTGTTTAAAAATTTTGAATTAAAAAAATAAAAAAATAATAAAAAAAAAATAATAATAAAAAATTATCTTAGTTGCCACTGTGGCAACTTGGTCGTTGTCAGGTCGTCGGAGAGAGAAAGTTGATATGGCATGGTCGTCGCAGATCACCACCGTGACAAGCCTTATAACATGATACAGTTGTTTATACATATTCTTTGCGTGTATTGGACGATATATTTAATATCCTAAGATTGATGACTTTTTCTTCTACCAAAAAAGTGTTTGAACGATCTTTTGAATTTATTCATTTTTAAGTGTCACAAAATTACTCATTTTAGGCCAAATACAGTACTCAAACTATTCGAAATCATCTTGTTAAAAGTAGAATATTGGGTTAGCCCAGACCAAATCCAGCTCTAGCCCATTTTTAAGTGTATTGGTCATGCCGTCATGAGCAAATATGTAACTTCTGATTTGCTATCTAATTGAGAGACACATATACAAACTTTTTACGAGTATTAGTTAGTATTAGTCATGCGAATGACATTTTTATAATTTTCAAACAATCAAATGAAAATTTGTTACAACTCTCTGCTCATAATAAAACTTAAGCAAACAAATACACAACACATTCAGTAGTCACAAAACCATATGGTACCCCTAATGAATTCTTTTTTCATGGATCCACGATTGTGCAGTTGTGCACCATCGACTATAAGTTTATAGCCCAATATCGTATGGCAACCCGGTATAAGGAAAAAACTCATCATCCTCCGAGATAAAAGCAGACACTGTGAACTTAATCGCGTCTACCATGGTGCGAATGTGAGACCAAGTAACTGTCCTACTGGTATCCGACCCTAGCCTGTAGTTATTGAACACCGCAGAATATAAAGTATTCACCGAATAAGTACCCATGCACAGACCACCCCGCAGGATTGAATATTGATCAACCTATCCATAAAACATTGCATGTAAATTGTCCTAGAATATTTCTTCCATGGTCGACCCAATATGCTACCATGTTAACTTTACTCGATGCCAAATCTTCAGCTGCCCGAATGTTACATTTTTAGAAACATGTATTCGTGCTCTGGCCCGGATAATCAGTTCTGCCTTTTGCTGCAATGACATTGTAACGGATCGATCATTGGTAAACGAACGTACAAATTACATTTTTAATTAAAACATGGCAACAACGTTTCCAAATATGAAGTCTGTGCACATAATGTATCTTGGTAACCCTTAAAACTGCACCTGTAGAATGTTGATAAATCGGCAACATTTTGTTAGCGTGATGGCCTGGCAGTTATTGATCCCACGGTGTTGCTGATTTTAATGTTGGCAGCAATGAAGTTACATCAATAAACCACGACTGTAGCAGTGAGCTACTGCTGTAACGTAGGTGTAGTTGTAATTATAATCTGTAAAATATCTCCTAAATGCTACTTCATGGAGCGTTGAAAAAAGAGCATTCCGAAAAATAGGTAAAGCTTCTTGTTGCTTGACAAACGAGAATTAAAAATTACAACGCGCAACTCTCATGCTCCTAAAAGCTTTGCGCCAAACACACCCTCTAGCTATATATGAGTACAGTAAAAATTGCATGAGCACAATTTAGAAAACAGTAGGTGAACAAATACTCCGTAAGTGAAATGTGCATAACGAGTGCATACGCCTCTATCTATAAAAAAACCATTCGTAAGACAAACATCTTATAAGAAAAAAACATCATATTTTTTCATAGTGTTTGCATAATAAATAACATGAAGGCTAATTGCAAATATTAGTTACAAACTAATTTCGTACTTCTTTTTGCTCTTGCCCTGGGTCTCCTCTTCATCTTCGTCAATCCTCGATCGTATAGTTGCCATTGTTTTGAGGAATACGAGCAACTTCACCTGTAAACCAAGAGACCGCATTTGGGATTACTTTATCCGAATGGTTGTACCAATATGATAATCGAGCTCCATTTGATATATACTTATGTAATTTGTCATAATAAATATGGACTTGTGGAGGATTAAAGAAATTGAAAAAGCTATCACGATCAATCGTCTTGATTTTGAATTCTTTATCGTTTGTTCTCGGTCTGAGGAGCTTCTTCACTATTTCTTGAGTCAAGCATTTCTCAGGTAGCCATCCAATTTCTGTCCCAATCGCCTTCTCTAAAATATGCTTATCGTAATCGAACATATGATAGACTTTAGTCAAAACCATGTTATCAAAAAATGGATTGGTGTCAAAGAAGAACTCAAGCTTAAAACCCATGGGAGCATCCATGCGATACCACTTAATATCCTTGAGATATTTAAGAGCTTCTTTATCTTGTTCGAAAATCCCCTTAGCTAATATTTCATTGTTCTTCATTGCATTTAACCAGAAACTCGGCACTCCCTTTTCTTCTTCGTCTTCATCGTTCACTCCATCAGCTTACAACACCGTTCACTATATCATATCTCTTTGCAAATAGTTGTGCATAGAGACTCTCATATTTAGCTTCCAAAGCTACTCTCTCCTGATCAAGTAGCTTAGCTTTAAGCTCAGGGTCTTCTCTCCAAAGTTTCAAGTATTTAGCTTCTAAAGCTGTGCTCTCCGCGATTAGCTTAGCTTCAAGCTCATGATATTCACACTGAAGCTCCTTCAAAAGTTCAACTCTCTTCCGAACAAGTGGACTCAAATTCCCAAGAACATCAACATGCTCAAGCTTATCAGGCTCAGAGGCGTGAACAAGACCAAGACCAACACGATCTTCCGTAGCGGCTGGTAAAGAAGCACTTAAATCATAGGAAGCACTAGACTGTTGTTTGTTGTTGCTATTGCCCATTGTGTGTTGATCCTGTGTATGAAACTGAAACCCTAGAAACTGGTATGAAAGAATAAGGACGGAAAGTGTTTAAAATGGTATAGAACAACTAATAAATCACCCAACCAACAACCTTTTGGTGATCTCAATTTCATTATAACGATAAACACTGAAGACTTGTCCCCAAACGGATGCAAGCCAAATACAATTACAAAGAAAGAAAGATTGTCCTCATAATGAGTGCAATCTGTTACAAGACTCACACACTAACAAACTATACTAAACCCAAACCTGCAGATCAAGATGATCTACTAAACCAGCATTACAATCAACAAGACTAAAAACCCAGAACACTAAACCGATTATGTCACACTCCCAAATACATGATTTGCAGCGGAATGGAATACCTGGGGCGTGACGTTCATGAACACAAAGATACAGTTATATTGAATGACTTAAAGTGTCGTTTTAAAAGCACATCGTTTGATTAAATAAAACATTCAAAGTTTACAAAAGATAGGTCCCAAAAGATGATCAAATGTAGCGAAAATAAGTTTGTTACAAATCAAACGATAGTTTAGTTGCATAAAATCCAAAATGAGACGCGTCATCTCGGTGACTATGTGATATGATTCATGCATGCCATGCTAAGCTTACTTTAATTACCTGAGAAAATACATGCTAAAGTGTCAAAACAAAGGTTGGTGAGTTCATAAGTTTATGTAAATGATAAATGTATATATACGGTAACCACAAGTATAGAAAGTGAATGACAAAAATGTCACATTAAAATGATACAATTGCTCTAAGCTCATGACCCCGAAGTTAGACTGATCTGATTGTGCCCCAGAGTGTTTTGCACTCTACGCTGATTCAGTAATATTTATTTTGAAAAGTCTTCGACTCGACTAAAGTATGAAATCAAAATACTACAACTTCCGTTCATGACATTTTATCCAAAACCGCACCCAAAGTGCCTAAAATCCATTTCTAAGAATAAAATCAGGTTACTATTCTCTATTAGAAAAGCTATTAAAATAATAGTTTTCGTTGTTAACTTCATTAAGTCATAATTTCTTTGTTATAGCTCGGTTTTTAAAGTTCTACCTATTCCCGCGAAGGTATTTAAGTATACTAACACATTTTGAAGTCTCGGGGAATCGGTTTATCTCTTAAAGCTTGGTTTTACTATGGTGAAAATCCCGACAGCTTACTATTATTTTCTGAAAATAGTTATCGTTAATAGATTTAGAAATATTCGTATCTCTTTCGTTATAAACCCGTTTATACCCATTCAAACGACCACGTTCTTGTTATAAAATCTATTTTCTATTTCTTTGAGAAAGTCTTGTAAAATAACATATTTTTCGGGAAATTAGAAATTTGGGCAGCGCTTCCGTGCACTTTTTAGAAATCCATTTTCTAAACTAATCCGCTTGTAATAACAACACCAAACTAACCTATATTCCTCCACCAATTTTTTCCATAATTTTTATAGACTCAAAATGATAATGTTAACATGATAAAAGTATAGATCTAGCAAAAATGACTAAAAATGTAGTAAAACAATTTTTAACTTATATTAACTCATATATAACAATAAACTTTGTAAATTAACCAAAAATGATCCATGACTTGTAAGTACTTATTTTTCTCATCCAATAATTTTGTAGAACTTGTATATACTTGATTTAACTATAAAAATTCACAAACATGCTCATAGATGATATATTTGAAATAATAAGTTTAAATGAAATTTAAACTTTAAGAAATGCATAATTAAGTATAATGAACACATAATACACCAAATGAAAAGTATAGAAATTTATTTATTACTTACTTGATATTAGGATGTTTTTGAAAGTATTTTGAGCAATAGATCCCAACGATGGCTCCAAATGAATTTGTAGTTAGTTATTAGCTTGAAAACGATCGATAAACGCTTGAATCTTCGAAAATCGACCCTTTCTTCTTCCTTTTTCTTTATGGCCGAAATTTTTATGAGTTTTGAGAGTGTTTTAGAGCTTTTGAAACTTGTAAAAAAATTAGCTAGTTAATTTTCTATTTATAGTGTTTAATGGATTTTCGTAAATACTTAAATGGCATTTTGGTAAATAAAGTCAACCTTGGTCAACAAAAGTAGGGATGGCAACGGGGCGGGTTTGGGGCGGGGCGGCCATCCCCATCCCCAAACCCGATTACCAAAGTTCTCCCCAAACCCGCCCCGATCCCCATCGGGGCGCCCCGTTGGGGCGTGATGGTCTCCCAAACCCGCCCCGTATTAATCGGTGATCTTATCGAGGTGTCCTCTTTGGGTGCAATTATCGACCAAAGCCATATCATTTCATATTTATTGTTATTTTTAGACCGTTAGCAATAACGAACCTATTAATAATCAATTATAAACAATCCTTGTTAAGTTTTCAAGGATAGTATTATACATAAAAATGATAAATTATACCGTCAAAAATTAAAACTTAAAAATATGACATTAAACAAGTTACTATAATCACAATTTTTCATTCTTACAAATATAAAAAAACTGAAAATATTAGAGTAATATTTTTCTATTATGTAAATACTAACAAAATACTATATAAGTATAAATATATTTGTATATGTGTATATATTAGTCGGGCGGGGCGGGGCGGGACGGGGCGAGGATTTCCCGCTCCCCGCCCCAAACCCGATTAAAATCCCCGTTTAATCCCCAAACCCGCCCCGTAACCCGATTAGCATGCCCCGCCCCGCCCTAATTAGTTCGGGTTTCGGGTTTCCCCGTCGGGTTCGGATTTTTTTGCCATCCCTAAACAAAAGGGCTAGGGGAGTGGGATGGCATGCGTGAAATGAGGGAAAGGGGGGGGGGGTGATTAGGATAGTTTCATTTAATGAAATTTGTATTATTATGTATAAAAATTTAGATATTACTTAAATTAATTAGATATTTTGTAATTGGGTACTGAGTTAGCTAGAAATCAATTTTAGCGGAACAAAATGAAATATAATAAAGTCATAAAAATTATAAAATTACCTTTTGTGTATCTATCGGGTGTCGGGGTAATTATTGTTTCATAATTTCTTAAGTTATCGTAAATATATATATTTAAGAATATATATAATTAAATGAATTTAAAACACCGGGTAAAATAATACTAGAATTTTTCTAACATTGTAATGAGTGTAAAAATATATTAGAACCATTGTTGGGAGTATCGAGTATATTGTTCATGCATAAAAATCGTGTAAAAGCGTTTATTTATTTAATTAATATAAACAAATAAAAATGCAAATACTAATAAGACCTAACATGAAAATGATGATACTGATGATACGTAGACTAACTCTAGTCTATATGTTGTGCACACAATGATGTTTCTCGGTTACGTGATTGAATAAAACTCGTAAAAACTCAGTTTTACGAAAAATGATGAATAGTGAAAGTGAATAGTAACTTTTACGGGAGTGAATAGTAAAATTTCAAAGTTGAATAATGACCTAAAAATACGATTTGTCACAGTCTCCACCCGTTAAAGGAATTTAGTCCCTGAATTCAGTTCGTGTTGATTCTGAGGTGGTATCGGTGAAAAGGTGTGGGTACTTGCATCGAATTCGGTCTTCTCGTTCCCATGTGAACTCGGGTCCTCTACGAGGATTTAAGCAAACTTTTACGATAGGAATTCGACTCTATTTCAACTGTTTGACCTCGCGGTCCATGATTTCTACTGGTTCTTCCACAAAATTAAGTTTGTTATCGAGTTGGATTTCTTATAATGGAATGAAGAGTGATTCATCTGATAAACACTTCTTGAGGTGTGAAACGTATGTGTACACTGCTGAGCTCTGACGGAAGCTTAAGTTTGTAAGCCACTAGGCCCACTCTGTCTAAAATCTTGAATGGCCCAATGTATCTCGGGTTTAACTTCCCGCGTTTTCCGAATCGTATAACGCCTTTCTATGGCGAGACTTTCAACATAACTTGGTCACCAACTTGAAATTCTAATGGTTTGCGTCGTACATCTTCATAGCTTTTCTGTTGGTCTCTGGCAGCTTGAAGTTTGTTCCAAATCTGAACTATCTTCTCTGTCGTTTCGTGAACCATTTCTGGACCAGTGAGTTGCGCTTCTCCAACTTCGGCCCAACAAATAGGTGATCGGCACTTTCGACCATAGAGTGCCTCGAATGGTGCAGCCTTTATACTCGTGTGATAACTATTGTTGTAAGAGAATTCGATCAATGGCAAATGGTTAGCCCAACCATTTCCAAAGTCAATCACACATGCTCTGAGCATATCTTCCAATGTCTGAAACGTTCTTTCGCTCGGTCTGAGGATGATAGGCAGTGCTCATGTCTAATTTGGTTCCAAATGCATCTTGTAGTGACCTCCAAAAATTTGAGGTAAGACTATCCCTATCGGAAATAATCAAAACTGGTGAACCGTGCCTTGAAACTACTTCCTTGATGTAAAGCTTAGTTAGTTGATCCATGGAATAAGTCTCTCTGATCGGTATAAAATGGGTTGACTTTGTGAGACGATCAACAATTACCCAAATGGCGTCGTATCCGCTTGATGTCTTAGGGAGTTTAGTGACGAATTCCATTGTAATACGTTCCCTTTTCCATTCGGGAATCTCTGGTTGATGGAGTAAACCTGATGGTTTATGGTATTCGACCTTGACTTTAGAACAAGTAAGGCATTTACCGACATAAGTGGCAATCTCGGCCTTCATGTTTTGCCACCAATAAAGTTTCTTGAGATCCTGATACATCTTATCAGATCCTGGGTGAATAGAATACTTCGATTTGTGTGATTCATGCATGATTAGATCTCGTAGGCCACCAAAATGTGGTACCCAACTTCGATCCTTGAAGCACAAAGTTCCGTTTGTACGTGTAACAAACTCTTTCTTAATCATGCCATATAGATTCTCTGCCTCTACGTTTTCTTCTTTGAATGCCTCTGCTTGAGCATTAAGTATCTGGGTAGGGAGATTGGAATTTATAGTCATAACCAAAGCTCGAACTCGTAGCGGCTTAACCCATTTCTTACGACTGAGGGCATCAGCTACCACGTTTGCTTTTCCCGGATGATAACGAATCTCACAATCGTAATCACTCAGTAACTCTGACCATCTTCGTTGTCTCATGTTTAATTCCTTCTGATCAAGGATATGTTGTAAGCTTTTGTGGTCTGTGAACACTGTACACTTAGTATCGTATAGATAATGTTTTAAAATCTTGAGCGCAAAAACTACGACACCTAACTCCAAGTCATGAGTCGTGTAATTCTTTTCATGAACTTTGAGTTGTCGAGATGTGTAAGCTATCACTTTCTCATTCTACATTAACACAACTCCAAGTCCTTTGTGTGAGGCATCGCAATATACTACGAAATTGCCGATCCCTTACAAAGATCGGGTTATGCACTGTTATGTGTACATAAGCCATAATGTTTAAGTCCGGGTTGTAAGCTGAAATACTTACAAGCCATAATTTTAAGCGCGGGTTCTGAGCTGAGTGCTTCAGAAGCCATTATATTGAAGGACGAGTCCTAAACTGAGTGTTTAGAAGTCATTATGAGATCATATTAGACTACAACCTTTGGAACCCATTTAAGCACGACGCCAACGGGTTTACCATATTTTGAAATCCATTTGTAAGTTGTGTCAATCCGATACAACGAAGTTGAATTCCAACGAGGGCTGAAAACCGGTGTTTCATTTTGAAATAAAGCTCGTGGAATCAACGGTGATTTAAAACTCTTTTTCTTTTGAAAATTGTTTGAGAAACCCGGTGTCTCTCTTGGAGTTTTAAAACTCAAAGAAGAAGTTTTCCATCCACTGTTGAAACCCGGTGTTTCATTTCGAAAATTCGTTTTTGAGATGAATGGGAACCTTCCAGAATTTGAAATTTTCAAAGCAAAGCCATTCTTTTGTTGTAGCGGAAGCATTTCAGAGTTTGAACATTTTAAAGGTTTTGAACGACTTTTCTTTGGTTTCCACACTTGATTTACCGGTGTAAAATAAAAGTGTGGAGTTTGAAAACCTTGATTCTCTTCTTTTGAAGTATTTGACCTTGAAAACTTTTGAGGAGTAATTGTTTCGGAAAAATTCAGTCTCTTTGAACACTTCCTTCCTTTTTGCAAAGAATAGGTCGTGAACTGAGAAACTTTTTTTGAAAATGGTTTTGAAGATTCACTCGTGTAAACCTTCTCCGAAACACTTACTTTTGGTGTTGACTTGTTTGAAACATGAGATTTACCTTTTGATCGATTAAGAGCATCAAACATTGCTTTTAAGGTATTGTATGACGTTCTCAAATCATTGTATTCTTTTTGAATCGTAAGATAATATCGTGATGCCAGTTTTTCATGTAATGAAATATTTTGACCTTCAAGATGTGAAAAATATTTTTCATATTTGCCCGTTTCGATTGAAAAATTGGTTTTGGCATCATCAAAATCTTTGGCTTGTTGTGCTAAGATCTTTTCCAAATCAACAACTTTCTTTTGAAGCACACAATTTTCTTTTTCAAAACAATGATTTGTTACGATCTAAGAGTTAGATTTGTTTGAAATTTGATTATGAAATTTGTTTAAAAACACAAATGTCTACAATTGAAAAGTAATTATCTCAAGATATTCTAGAGATAATCTGGGTTACTACCAAGACAATAAATTTTGTAGCTCCCACTGAATTACAGATCATTACAATAATTCATTATTCAATAATTACAACACAATGCTCCCACTGGATTCAACAACATTGTAAGTGTTTTATAACCAGCAAAAGCAAATAGTGTGCTATTTACTTTCCTACACCTTTGAGAAAACCCATACGTAACAATTACTTATGTACTAAAAGAATGTATTCTACTTTGTAAATGGTGGACTATCCATCAATGCAATTAACTTGAATAATTGGGCGTGCAATTTCTTCCTTAATAGGTCTACCATCCCCACAATGGTATGTAGTACCTTTAAATGGTCAAAACAAAACAACTAGATAAAATATACTAGTTTGTCTTTTACCAATTTTGCGGTAATCAGTCTAGCTTCTAATTTAATAACTCAGAAAATGTGCAATTTTATTAACTATTAAAGTTTGCAATGAGTTATTTCTTAGAATTTAGACAATTCTAATTTTCCTATCATACCTTTCTCATTCATGAAAAAGAATAGGATTAAGTCTCATGCTTCTCTCATGGAAAGGAGACTAGGTTTATTCTTTTAGTAAAGTTGACTCTAGCAAAAAACCCCTATGGGTGTAGATCAATTTACCAATAAAAGATTATCCCACGTTTACGATTTAATGTTGCATTAATACATTTAAAAGAATTTACAAAATTCAATTTTAGTATTTTCGATAATACAATCTTTAAGAAAATTAAATACCCATTGGTTAATATTCATATGAACCATAGAATGTTCTTAAAGCTAGGATCCAAATTAACATAGTTCCATTACATCAGTTGATCTGCTAGTAATGAAAGTATAAAATAAGGTAATCTGTCGAACAATAATTGGCAAACAATTTCCAATTCCTAGATCATTATGGGATTTACATTGCCAAACAATATTGCAATGTAAGCATGTTTTATCCCCATCTAATGCCTTGAGTCCAAGCTCTCACTTACAACTCAATTTAAGTCGTCTAATTTAAAAAACTGCAAATTAACATAGTTCCATTACATCAGTTGATCTGCTAGTAATGAAAGTATGAATTTACCTTTCCATTGCAATCTAGTCAAAGCTCTCACATGATGTAAATCACAACTTCAAGTGATCTTTTAATTAGATGGCATTAACTTAATTTTAAGGGTACTAATTTTGATGTGTCAATCAAAATATGTACGAAGAAGCATGCACACATCAACGTATCATAAGTTTTTCAAAACCTTTTTATTTACAAATTTAAGCTAAGATTAAATCAACAAAGTTTTAATTGAGGTATTGGGTTCACCAATCAAAGAATTACCTACAATTATTGCCCACTGTATCCTACTACTGCATGAGTCAAAAGACCCAAGTTATTCGGATAATTACCACAAAGTGGCACGTGGAATTGAGGTCAATTCACCCTTAAGATGATTTTGTATATAAAAATAGTCGTACTTGGTAGCTCCAATTTGACGCACAAATGAGCGGAGAGACAAACGTCAGCACAAGTGCCAATTAAAAACGCGTCTCTTTTGGTTTGACAATTTAATGTCAATCCTCCTGAAACCCCTATTATAGTTTGTCAAAACTGGGTGAGCCGTTCTTACTATTGGTACAAAAACTCATCACTCAATTAAAAGTTTATGACTTTAAGTCTTAAAAACATGTTATAAATTATAACCTTGCTAGTCTCGCCTGGGAGCAAATTACCGTGCGAAGCGAACCACTATCGGCACATAAGACTTTGCAAGATTTATAATTTATCACATCATGTTTCACCATTATTTAGTCCATTTATTTTCTATTCAAAATTACCCTTTTTAGCTTACAACGTGTCATACAATTAAACAAAAAACAAGTAATAATAAAAATAAACAACTAAATAACGCACATAACTTAACAATTAATTTATGTAAACAAATAGGCACATGCAAACTTTATTTGATAAAACCTATTAATAATCATTCTATGTTTATTTATGCATATATTTAACTAAGACTATCACTTACAAAGGTAAGTGAGCCACATGCATCGACGTATCGATTGCGTTAGTCATAGCAAATATATACCATATTACACATAATAGATTCATTAATATTTAATTGAGGTATCCCCCAATTTTAGATCTATCAAAATTACATGTGATAAAACAACTTAACAATTAATCAATCATAATCCATGACAAACATGCATGTTTCATCATGGATTAACACAAGTCACAAGATACGCAACTAAACACATAAGCATGTTACAATTAGGGTTTCAAAACAAGAAAACAACTTCTTCTTCTTCCTTTTTTTTTTTTTTTTTTTTTTTTTTTTTTTTTAAATTAGGGCACCCCCCCCCCCCCTAAAAAAATTAGGGTTTTGATTTTTAAACCCTAAAAATCAACTAACATACAAACACAATCCAAGATTCGTTTTTTATGTGTTTCGGTAATTAATTACATGTTAAATGGCTCGTGATGCCACTGTTGGAATTTTAATAACATGACAAGTTCATAAATTAAATACATAACCATCATACACATGCGGAAGCGCAGGATCAATTTAACACATAAAGAATTAACTGAATTTAAACGTAAACGTACATTTGATTCTAGCTAAACAAGAATCAACTTCAAGTATTCTTCAATTGAGATCAGGAACCCTAATTAGGGTTTATAAGTGGATTAACGAATTACCCCTTACCGTTTTGTAATTCAATCCAAGATATTAACTATAGTGAGTTAATACCACGTTCTTCTATACACGTACTATTAGCGATTCGATGTGAATGCTAGTTCTTGAATCACAAATAAAGCACACAACAAACAAGGTTTTGCTTTGTATAAAATAAAACGGTTCGAACCCTTTTATTTATTAACCGTCGAACCATCAATGAAACAATGAGGAAAAGATAAATATTGCATGCACATGCATATTATATTAGCATGCATGGCATGTATACAATATTCAAGGTGGATACCAAAGTGACGCTTTACGATTCAACGAATCTCAAAGGAAGGGTTGTGTCCTTACCTTTTTTCCTTTCTTTTTTCCACACGAGCTAATAAGGGGTTTATATATGCTATAAACTTTCTCTCCAAGTTTGAGTCCAACACCTCCTCAAGTTCCAAAACTCGACACTTAACCCCTTCTTTTTTCCTTGTTCGACCAGTCGCAACCAACACCCCAAGGGTTTGGTTTTCGTACTAATAAGTCCCTCATGTATTATTTACTTTATTTGTGATTTAATAATTAAATATAACTATTTATATATTAATTATTTAACATCGATTCTCATACGTAAAGTGTGCAACCACGTGATCTCGAGTTCGATCCTAACACACAACTACTAAATTATGTCCACAAAACTAACACAAGTTAGTGGCAATGACGAAGAAGTAATCTACAAAATTGAAGTCCCTGCCAATCGGTATTTCTTTTACCAATACTTTGTTTCTTACATTGATTTTTTGGCTTAATATGGTACTTATAAAATGATCATGCATGTGTTATGCAGACCTGATTTGCTTTGTCTTGAAGGACTCGCTCAGGCCTTGCGTATATTCTGTGGGGATGATTCTGCACCAAAGTACAAACTCGCTGAGATTAGTAAAGAATCCATGCTCAAAATGCATGTAAAACCTGAGGTATATATTATCTCATGATTATGTATGTTTAAGCATGATGGCTCTTACATGTATGTTTAAGCACGATAGCTCTTACACTTTCATATATATGTATATATGTATTGATATATATATATATATATATATATATATATATATATATATGTATGTATGTATGTATTGATAGCCTTTTTTTTTTCTTTTTTTTCTTTTTTTTTTTTTTTTTTGCAGACATATCAAATACGTCCGTTTGTTGTTTGTGCTGTGTTGAGAGGTATAACTTTCAATGAAGCGAGATATAACAGCTTTATTGATCTCCAAGATAAGCTGCATCAGAATACATGCAGGTAATTACTTTTATGTGTATACTTTGTTGTGTTGAGAGATAGTTTATGTTATTTAAGTTGCAAACATGAACCGCGGCTCATGTAACATGAGTTGCTTGATACTGCGTTTTACGTGCATGTGAAGCTGCAGTTTTAACTTTTTTGTTATCAGGAACCATGTGATTTGTATCGACTGTTATTGACATATAACCTTGTTCAATAACAAATGCTTGGATATGCATAACAATAAAAGGCCACTTTCCATTTTGTTGGTAGACAATAGTTCCAATGCTCTTATAAAGTTATTTCTTGAGATTGCAATAACTTTTTTTATAAGGGAAAACCAAATTGGAATAGCAGTAAATTTCTCAGTAAAGTTTTCAAAATAAAAAATCAGATAATTTACTGAATTGATCCCTTATCCTTGCTTTTTACTAGTTACAACAAATTGCATGCAAGACAAGAGATTTGAGATTAGGAATATTAGATTTCTTGAGATTGCAATAACTTTATTATAAGGGAAAACCAATGGGCAAACAGAAAATAGTTAAAAAAAAAAAAAAAAAACCCGTCAAATGGATTGAAAGTCGATCAAAGTGTATTTTTAGCTCATAACACCTCTTAAATCCTTTAATAAAACACATTAAGATCTTTGGACAAAATGTATTATGGGTCACCCTTGGCCGTTAAATACCGCACTTGTTTCCATCCAACCTGCCCATTTTGCCACCTCTACGAGTGTAGATACGTATAACACCACCTTAGATTGGATCCTTGTCCTTTCAAGTTTCTACATCAGTCAGCTATTACTATAAACTTTAATAAGCATATCCGTAATTAATATCAATATACTGTATAGTTGCATGCATAAGGATCTTGCTAATGTCATTAGTCTCATGTATTTGTCATTTTCCAGGCAAAGGACTCTGGTCTCTATTGGAACACATGACTTGGACACAATAGAAGGCCCATTCACATATGAGGTTTGTGATTTTCTTAAATACAACTTACTTGTGAAGTATGTTTACATAATTTTGCTATTGATACACCAAACACTATATAACTCGGGTCAGAATGAACTAGAACCGGGCTGATAACAAAAAGCAAAAAATAATCAATTTAAAAACCGGATAGTCTGCTACGGATTTAAAACTAGTCTCAAAGTGGAACTGTTTTCTTTTTTGGGTAACCGTGGTTTCCGACCATCACACAAACTTAAACTGGGTAAAGTCTCAAATAAAATATAGTGTCTTTATTTATTTATTTTATTTATTTATTTTTTATTTTTTTTAATTTGAAGTAAATATAATAAGCCAAATACGATAAAACATCAGGTTTTGTGGTTTTGGTTTACTGGCATTTTTTCCATAACTCAAAATAGTATCTTAATTTCCTTACACGACTAACTTTACTGGCATCTTGCTTCCATTTTTATTTTCTAAACATTTATCTTTATATGTAATATTGTTTTGTTTAGTAGTATAAGATTTGCTTATTAGATTTGATGAATGATGACATCTCCTATAGGTGGACACTTTCCAAGCTGATAAGCTGATGGAGATTTACAAGGTACACACAGACAATTACATATATGTGTGCATGCGTGTATAATTCTTTCTAGTTTATTAGAGATTTATATGCGAGTTAATTCATTTCTAATGCCTTTTGTTTGCATTCGGTTATGCAGTCAGATTTGAAACTAAAAAAGTACTTGCACACAGTACAGGAGGAGTCACCTATTTTCACTGTTATATATGATCGGAATAGGTACTATACCTTCTTTTCATAGAATCATATTACCATTTTATACATTGAATACCCTATTTTTTTCATTTTTATAATTACGTTGAATAGGTTGATTGCTTATGAAATTCAAAAAAGATAATTAAAAGCTCATCCAGCCCCATTTGGAACCGAAACCATTTTGATCCTTTACCCAATCCGCCCATTCCACCACTACTTTCTGCCTTAATTTGTTTGCTGTGTTGATTCCAACCATTTTCTGATCATATGAACAATTTGATATTTTGCAGAACCGTATTGTCTCTACCACCAATCATTAATAATGGTGCACACTCAGCTATTTCTTTGAAGACCAAGAATGTGTTCATTGAATGCACAACCACTGATTTGACCAAGGCTAATATTGTCTTAAACACAATAGTTAAGTGTACAAGAATTCTGTTGCGTGTTTAATTTATAAATTTACATGATGCGTGGTTTTGCAACCTTACAACAGGTTTTACCTCTCGAGGGATCTCAAGAGGCTTACAACCCCACCAGGCAGTGTACCTGACCGATGTAGTATAGTGTAGTGGTAAGTACGGGGGATTGATCGTTCTCCACAGGGAATAGTGTTCGTTAGGTATGAAAAACTACTCTAATAGGTCTAAGGGTGAGAGAAGATTCTTTTTATGTTTTTATAATTTTATGAAAGCAAGTAAAATCTCGGGTTTGAAAGAGTGGGCGGAATTAGTTGCTAGTCAACTAACCCAAGTTACTACGAATACAAATAAAATAAAATAACAGAAAATGAAAAGGTGGTAAAACTTATGTGGAGAGAAATGTGTTTACTTAGATTTCCTTACTCCCTAACTATCTTTTACCGATTGATTAGTGTGTATTAGTTGCGTGGATGACGGGTGTATTCCTTAATACCAATCGTGGGGTGGCGTACGTACTTCCCCAACTCTATGAACTCCTACTTCACTCCTATGTCGAGCCGGCTAGGAAGCTCCTAACATGGGATCACTAGAATTCGCTCATGCATTAAATACAACCATAAAAACCTTTAGTACGCATTGGTTCATGTTTCTCAAGACGTTCAAGCAAGTTACCATATAAGAAGTTAGCCAGTTTTCTTAAGCCTAACATAGATGAACAATCATCCAATACAACTAATAACACACTAATAACCAATAATCAATAGCTAGGTTTCATTAGATCTAAGCAAACACAAAGAAAACCTAGCCTAGCATGTTAAACAAAAGACAAGAACAAGATAGAATCAAACAACACATAGACATATTGAATGATTAATTGATAACTTATCTTCAATGTAACATGGAAGATCTAAAGGCAAAAAGCCTTGAAAAAGCTGCTAAAATCGTCTTAGGGTTTTTCACACACAAAGTTCCACACTAATGACAAAAAATTGCAAAACTATATATAGAGATAGATTAAGGGCTGACGGCGTCACGTTGTAGATTCTGACGCCGTCACCTCGCCGCTTTTAGGGTTCCCGGATGGCCTTCCTGACGCCGTCCCTCTTTAGACCTCCAAAATCCGTTCTAGCTTATCAAGGCTTGACGCCGTCAGATTAGTGCTTGACGCCGTCCCTCTTTAGCTTAAGCCGTGACGACCTTGATCACATTAAAGGGTGACGCCGTCAGATTTTTCATGCAAAATTCTCTGGCTTATCATGAGTAATTTTCATATCCACCTTTTTCTTGCCAAGCCGTGACGCCGTCTGGGGAAATTCCTGACGCCGTCAAAGGTACTTTTCAGCCGATTTTGAGACTTTGTCGTTTTCTTCACTTTTATGCTCCAAAAACGTCCAAAATGCTTCCTTTTCCAGATTTCTTCCCAAAAGTACCTAAAATGACAAAAGGAACGATTTAGGGCAATATTTGATCAAATAAATACGATTTAGGGCTTAAATGACCCCCTAAAAGCGGTACACTTTTCGCTTCATCAAATACCCTTACACTTGAGATTTGCTTGTCCTCAAGCAAATGCGCTTTTATTCTAATCAAAATACAAGTTAGGGTCATTTAATGCTAATATAAAAGTAATTACAACAAATAGTCGTTCCACTTTAATCATAATAAGCACGGAGATTACATACTAGCACCTCACAAGTAGTGTTTAGATACTCACATCTCTCAGGTGTCATCAAAATAAATCTCATAAAAGAAAACGGATAATATCTCTCACTACCTGTCATAGCAAATAGATTACCATAAGCTTGGGAAAGGATCGAAAACCTCCTCCACTAGGCGTAAGCACCTAAGATAAACTATCAAAGAGGGCTTTTACATGGGTTATAACGTGAGGTGTAGGGAAAAGGAAAACACGGTTTTGTTGGATAAAGGATATTTTACTGGTGGCGAGTTAAAGATCTTGATCAATTACATGTATTATACAATGTTGCTAAGCCAAGACTCGACTCAATCTTAAGCTAAAAATAAAATAACAAAAACATAAAATAAACATAAAATGAAACGGGATGGTAGTCCATATGTTTTTTTCTATTTTTCTTTTTCTCATTTTTTTGTATTTTTCTTGATTTTTTCGATTTTTTTTTTTTTTTTTTTTTTTTTTTTTTTTTTTTTTTTTGCATACACTTTTGCCCTACCATCCAAAATAATATATCATAGGGGCATTGCATTCCCCTTACACTTGAACTTTTACATAACTTTACAAATAACTATTCTAATGACTCGAATTAAGATAATCAAAACACTTGGAGTACTTTTAAAATATTTAGCACATATGGGGGTAATAAATGATGTTCTTCCCCATTACTCCATTACACTAGTACTTTACCCATGAGTCCCAATCGTCCCAAAGCAATATGTACAAGGATATGACTCGACTTAGCAACCATGTAATCAACTAGATAATTAACTTGGGTTTAAACAAATGTTGTAACAATAATGCACTAAAAATGAGTGCATACAAGGTAGGCTAAGGCGATTTGGGTGTACATTTTAGTGGGGTGTAACAAATTCTTCCTTTAAGTAAAATGCTTAAAGGTCGAAACGAAAAGATAGGCTCTGAGGGGTGTACTAGGGGTATCGTGTACTAAAAATGAGTACAACGCAAAGGGTGTGGGAGAATTACTTGACCAATGTAGCCAATGCAATTATAACAAAAACACAGGTGTAAAACAATGGGTTAATCCTAATGCCTCTTATCATGTAGTAAATCTAACTACACGAATGTAGTCTCACTTGTGGCCTCGGAATGGTCCTAACGCAAGTTCTAGAATCTAAGTGCTACCGGTACACACATCATAGCATAAATGCTTTTCCTACCAATTCTAGGGGCGAACCTTACATATTTGGGGGTGGAAAAATTTTTTAGTGGTACGGTTTTGTGTGCTAGTCATATAACTCCTATCCATGAGACGCTCATTAAGATCAAAGTTTCACTCCTAAATGTTGTAAAAAAATTTAAATTTGGCACTAAAATTGCCCTAACAGGTATTTATCTCAGTTTTATTACACATCTACTATTAAACAAACAAAAATCAAGCGTAATAGCATTCTCTAATCGTACTTTTACCCCCCCTTACACTTAAGATGAACATTGTCCCCAATGTTCAAATAACAAGATGTAAAAGAAAAAAGTAAAAGAATGAAATCAAATACTCCCCTGATTCGTTCGGTGGATAATGTGGTAACACGGTTAGATCTTCTTCCAAAGTAATGTTGAAGCTCCATGACTAATGCATCGCCATAAGCTTGATCCAGCAAACATTTTGATGAAGCGAAAAGTGTACCGCTTTTAAGGGGTCATTTAAGCCCTAAATCGTATTTATTTGATCAAATATTGCCCTAAATCGTTCCTTTTGTCATTTTAGGTACTTTTGAGAAGAAATCTGGAAAAGGAGGCATTTTGGACGTTTTTGGAGCATAAAAGTGAAGAAAACGACAAAGTCTCAAAATCTTGCTGGAAATTACCTTTGACGGCGTCAGGATTAACCCTGGACGGCGTCATGGCTTGGCAAGAAAAGGTGGATGTGAAATTTACTCATGATAAGCCAGTGAAAATTGCATGTGAATTCTGACGGCGTCACGCTTTAACCTGATCAAGGTCGTCACGGCTTAATTTAGAGAGGGACGGCGTCACATTCAATGTCTGACGGCGTCAAGCCTTGATAAGCCAGAACGGATTTTGGAGAGCTAAAGAGGGACGGCGTCAAGAAGGTCATCCGAGAACCCTAAAAGCGGCGAGGTGACGGCGTCACACTCCATAACGTGACGCCGTCAGATGTAAAAATCTATATATAGTTTTGCAATTCTTTGTCATTAGTGTGGAACTTAGTGTGGGATTTTTGGGAGAAAACCCTAAGACGATTTTAGCATCTTTTTCAAGGCTTTTTGCCTTGAGATCTTCCATGTTACATTGAAGATAAGTTATCAATTAATCATTCAATATGTCTATGTGTTGTTTGATTCTATCTTGTTCTTGTCTTTTGGTTAATATGTTAGGCTAGATTTATCTTGTGTTTGCTTAGATCTAATGAAACCTAGCTATTGATTATTGGTTATTAGTGTGTTGTTAGTTGTATTGGATGATTGTTTATCTATGTTAGGCTTAAGAAAACTGGCTAACTTCCTATTCGGTAACTTGCTTGAACGTCTTAAGAAACATGAACCAAATGCGTACTAAAGGTTTTTATGGTTGTATTTAATGCACAAGCGAATTCTAGTGATCCCATGTTAGGAGCTTCCTAGCCGGCTCGACATAGGAGTGAAGTAGGAGCTTGTAGAGTTGGGGAAGTACGTACGCCACCCCACGATTGGTATTAAGGAATACACCCGTCATCCACGCAACTAATACACACTAATCAACCGGTAAAAGATAGTTAGGGAGTAAGGAAATCTAAGTAAACACATTTCTCTACACATAAGTTTTCACCAACATTTTATTTTCAGTTATTTTATTTTATTTGCATTCGTAGTAATTTGGGTTAGTTGACTAGCAACTAATTCCGCCCACTCTTTCAAACCCGAGATTTTACTTGCTTTCATAAAAAAATATAAAAACATAAAAAGAATCTTCTCTCACCCTTAGACCTATTAGAGTAGTCTTTCATACCTAACGAACACTATTCCCTGTGGAGAACGATCAATCCCCCGTACTTACCACTACACTATACTACATCGGTCAGGTACACTGCCTGGTGGGGTTGTAAGCCTCTTGAGATCCCTCGAGAGGTAAAACATGTTGTAAGGTTGCAAAACCACGCATCACATTTCCTTGTCCAAAATAACCTGTTAAACCTGAGAAAACAAACACGAAAACCTGCATAACATCGGCGGGATAAACTCTATATTAAAGGATATAATGCTTGTGGAATGATAATTTTGCAGATTCCTGGAGATTATAAGTTAGAGATTTAATAAAAACTTTTTATGAAAACAAAACTTTCAAAAATTTTCAGAAAATTAAACCTGACGCCGTCAAGTTGTAAATCCTGACGCCGTCAGAAATGATCTGACAGAATTCTCATGTTAAGTTTCCGGAAAAATTTTGGAAAAAACTATACCTTACTTCCTGGAAATCCTGCAAAACATCATTATGACTCGATACAAGCATTTGACTCAAACAAATACTAATATGTATGTTAATTTATTATTATTACGATTCATGTTCATTTGTTCTTATAAACCGATTTAGATTTCCCTTACACTTAACTTTTGCAAAATACCTTTATATGTAGTTAAGACGAAGTTAAAAACAAGATAAAGCATTTTCACAAATTAGTTTTGAACATGAATCAATAATAATAAAATTTAAACATACATACGGAAACAAATAAAATCAAACAAACAAATAAACACACAAAGCAAATAAAACTTGGGTTGCCTCCCAAGAAGCGCTTTTCTTTATTAACGAGTCTTGTAGCTAGACTCAAGGTCCTTCTATCTAGTGTCGCTTATGCTCACGTATCCGAGTGTGAGCCATCTAATTGTTGCCTCATCTTTCTTGTATTCATCATTCAGCTCTAAACATCCATGATAGTATCTCTTGTTTTTCTCATGTGGATATTTGAGCCCCTTCCTCTTATCATTCTCACTTAACAAATCAAGAGGCACAAGTCTATTGCAAGATTCAATGGAGTAGTTCTTAAATCTAGGATGTGATCGGGGCATTTGGTAAACAAAATCTTCATCCCCATCCGAGAATGTAATTAACCCGTCCACAAGTTTTTCGTCAAGGTTGGTCAACCTTTTGAAGGGTTCTCCAAAAATGACTTGGGGTAATTTGTTATCAATGAATTCTCCTAAGTTCTCCATAACCATAAAATCCACCAAATACACAAAACTTCCAACGAATACGTGTAGTGGCTTAGTCCTAGCAACAATGTTATCTCCTTGATATTCTAGCTCATCTACCATGATTTTATTATAATTAGCGCGAGAGATAATGTTCATAGGCAAAGATGAGTTAAGATAAGCATAAAAATCATGATAACCAATCTTACACGGAAATTGCATGTTAAAGAGGCTATCCTTTTCGATCTTAGTCCTAGGGTCAACATACTTAAAGGGATCAATTTCCTCTTTTCCCCATTCCTCGTTAACTACTTCTCCATTACCGGCATCCTCATCGGAGTCTGAGTAGTAAAACGGACTAACATATTCATTCTCATGGTCAGACTCCTCCATCTCAGAATTGTTACCAAAGTGGTGGTCGGGTGAAAGGTTGTTGTTTTCTATGATGGGGGCGGGAACGGGTAGTTGGAAATTTGCACGGCGGAAAATACGAATAACAGGGATCAAGCGATCACTATTACTCATGAGGCAGGTGGAAGGTGTCACAAACAAAAATACAAAGAAATACGATAGACTAAAGAAAACCTAGAAAAATAAAATAAAAATCTCACTAGAAAGGAATCTAGTGAGTAGACCTATAAAATAAAAATTCAACCTAAACAATAACTATTCCCCGGCAGCGGCGCCAAAAACAGGATGCGTGGTTTTGCAACCTTACAACAGGTTTTACCTCTCGAGGGATCTCAAGAGGCTTACAACCCCACCAGGCAGTGTACCTGACCGATGTAGTATAGTGTAGTGGTAAGTACGGGGGATTGATCGTTCTCCACAGGGAATAGTGTTCGTTAGGTATGAAAAACTACTCTAATAGGTCTAAGGGTGAGAGAAGATTCTTTTTATGTTTTTATAATTTTATGAAAGCAAGTAAAATCTCGGGTTTGAAAGAGTGGGCGGAATTAGTTGCTAGTCAACTAACCCAAGTTACTACGAATGCAAATAAAATAAAATAACAGAAAATGAAAAGGTGGTAAAACTTATGTGGAGAGAAATGTGTTTACTTAGATTTCCTTACTCCCTAACTATCTTTTACCGATTGATTAGTGTGTATTAGTTGCGTGGATGACGGGTGTATTCCTTAATACCAATCGTGGGGTGGCGTACGTACTTCCCCAACTCTATGAACTCCTACTTCACTCCTATGTCGAGCCGGCTAGGAAGCTCCTAACATGGGATCACTAGAATTCGCTCATGCATTAAATACAACCATAAAAACCTTTAGTACGCATTGGTTCATGTTTCTCAAGACGTTCAAGCAAGTTACCATATAGGAAGTTAGCCAGTTTTCTTAAGCCTAACATAGATGAACAATCATCCAATACAACTAATAACACACTAATAACCAATAATCAATAGCTAGGTTTCATTAGATCTAAGCAAACACAAAGAAAACCTAGCCTAACATGTTAAACAAAAGACAAGAACAAGATAGAATCAAACAACACATAGACATATTGAATGATTAATTGATAACTTATCTTCAATGTAACATGGAAGATCTCAAGGCAAAAAGCCTTGAAAAAGCTGCTAAAATCGTCTTAGGGTTTTTCACACACAAAGTTCCACACTAATGACAAAAAATTGCAAAACTATATATAGAGATTAAGGGCTGACGGCGTCACGTTGTAGATTCTGACGCCGTCACCTCGCCGCTTTTAGGGTTCCCGGATGGCCTTCCTGACGCCGTCCCTCTTTAGACCTCCAAAATCTGTTCTGGCTTATCAAGGCTTGACGCCGTCAGATTAGTGCTTGACGCCGTCCCTCTTTAGCTTAAGCCGTGACGACCTTGATCACATTAAAGGGTGACGCCGTCAGATTTTTCATGCAAAATTCTCTGGCTTATCATGAGTAATTTTCATATCCACCTTTTTCTTGCCAAGCCGTGACGCCGTCTGGGGAAATTCCTGACGCCGTCAAAGGTACTTTTCAGCCGATTTTGAGACTTTGTCGTTTTCTTCACTTTTATGCTCCAAAAACGTCCAAAATGCTTCCTTTTTCAGATTTCTTCCCAAAAGTACCTAAAATGACAAAAGGAACGATTTAGGGCAATATTTGATCAAATAAATACGATTTAGGGCTTAAATGACCCCATAAAAGCGGTACACTTTTCGCTTCATCACTACACAAATCATTTGAACAACAAAATGTTATAGCATTTTTCCTATCTAATGCAGGTGACAATGTTTTCTATGTACTGTGAACGGAAGTTTGAGATTGAGCCAGTGGAAGTAATTTATCCTGATGAGAAATCCTGCATTTACCCACAACTATGTCCCTACGATATGAAGGTGTCTTTAGCATATATAAATAGTATAACCGGGCTTTCATTGGAGGCAAATGAGGTACAATTTTTGCTTTCATTGGACTTTTAATAAGCCATTTACTGTGTTAAATAGAATTATGGTTTTAATTTTGTTATGTATTGATCATCAAATGACTCTTCAAGCGGCATGTAATTGTATGTATTAGGACAACAATTGCTTTACAGCATTCATCTCCCAAATTAACTTGCATCAGTTTCAAATAGTGAACAAAAATAACACTTTGTATCTTTCATGTCCATTTTATCAATGAAAGACTTACGACATCAGCAACATACTTCCGAATTTCACTCACGGTCTATATAGTAAATCAAAGACAGGAAAGTAAGAATACAAAGCTGAGTGAACAAATAAGAACATGATATAAGAAGAATGAAGTGAAGAACATGTCGAATTAAAAAAACAAATGCATTCATAAACTATATCAAACGGCCTAGATTAAATGGACATGATCAAAATAGTATTGGTCATGCCTAGATTAGAACTCCTAATCTTTAAGGTATAGAATAAATGGGCAGGTCATGGAGAAATGAGCAAAAAGGGAACTTTTTTGTATGGATTAAATCAATAATATAATTACGGAGTACAAAATTTGTATAATATCAATAATAATAATGTAAGTTTTTTAATAAAATAATTTAGCATGTTTTTCGACGACTTTCTATCGGTTTGATACCTTCCTAACAGATTCATAACGGCGGGTCAAAATTGCCACCTCAAAGTTGCTAGTGTACATGTTACTGAAGATTTCCTCATCGTTTCAGGTTGCTGGGTTGTTGAACAAGATGCAATTACATGTGGAGGAAGCTGTTTCAGAGGATAAAGGCAAACTTACTGTGCATGTTCCCCCGACTAGAAGTGACGTGCTTCATGCGTGTGACGTAGCAGAGGTATATAACCCTACATTTTTTTATAATTATTACTATTGGTGTAGCCAAGTGGCTCATTTTTTATACAACTGGCATGAATTCTCTCTTTCTTTGTAACAAACTCCATAGGATGTGGCGATTGCATATGGTTATAATCGACTACCGAGGAAGCCTACTTCTATAAAGCCCTTGCGTATGAATGAATTCAAAGACCGCATCAGAGAAGAGGTACATGTGGCCTATAAATATTGGTTTTCTTAAGTTGGCAAGATGGACGGGTCGGGTAATTTTTAAAATGATTCAGAACGGGCGTGGTGGGTTGACTCTTAAACATTTCTTTTTTCAGTCTTTAAAATCATTATATAAATTCAATTTGGTTGGTAACTCTTATTACAAAAACAATACTGAGAATGATTCTTGGTAAAATTATATATATATATATATATATATATATATATATATATATATATATATATATATATATATATAGGATCCGGTTCCATTGAGAAGATTTTTATTTTGAGAAGATTGAGAAATCTTCGTTTGAACAAACTGATTCATGTTTTTGATTTGATTCACAAGTAAAACATCATTTTATGGTGAATCGAATCTATAAATTACAAATTTGATTCACAAATCATTGTTAAAATCGAGTTATGATGATGATTCATTAAATTTGTACAGATGATTCAGTATTCTACATATATCGCAAAATCGAGAGATTTTTAACATTGATTCAAATTTTTTTTACACATTTTGAATTTTAATCACATTAAAATGAGTTTTACGCTTGAAAAACATGAATCAAAGTTAAAAATCTATCGTTTTTGAAAACCTTCTCAATCTTCTCAAAATAAAAACCTTCTCAATCGATCCAGATTCTATATATATATATATATATATATATATATATATATATATAATATATATATATATATATATATATATAGTGAGACTTTCTTGTGAGAACCATTTTATCTGCGAGAACTGAGAGAACCACCAAAAACATACATGCACGCCTTCAATAATTGTATTTTTGCACATATGTTCTAAAAACAACATATATGTTTTAAAAAAAACATGGTTGTTCTAAAGAATTTGATAAGAAATTGGAAATACAAAAAATTTCTTTGAAGGTGTGCATGTATGTTCTTATAAGGCGTGCAATGACAATATTGCGGCCGTGTGTAAGGTTTTTGTGAAAAAGTGGATGAGTTCATGATGATATTGAAGAACATAGGTGGATACTTACGATTATTGATGATTTGCATGTATTTTTATTTTATTTTAAAAGGCGTGCATGTATGTTTTTAGTGGTTCTGTCAGTTCTCGCAGATAAGATGGTTCTCGCAAGAAAGTCTCCCTATATATATATATATATATATATATATATATATATATATATATATATATATATATATATATATATATATATAGATATTGGTTCTTGGAAAAAATCCACTTTGGTGGAAAAGTGAGAAAATAGTGCAAATCACCCTCTCCTTCCCCTCCCTTTTTTCACACCAAACTACAGGGACCTTATTGTATTTTCCTCCATTCTTTAAGGGAGGTTTTGTACATTCGCACCCTACCCCCACCCCCACCCCCCCGGGGAAAAATAATAATAATAATAATAATTCCCGCCAAAAAAAAAATTTTTTTTGGAGGCCAAAATTTTTTTTTTCCAGGCAAAAAATTTTCCCTCCAAAATTTTATAACTGTGATGCACCTTTTTATTTTGGTGCATCACAGTTATAAAATTTAGTTATAAATATGATGCACCAAATTTTATAACTGTGATGCACCAAAATAAAAATGTGTTTTTTTGGGGTCCAAATTTTTTTTTTTCCAGGCCAAAATTTTTCCAGCCAAAATTTTATAACTATGATGCACCTTTTTATTTTGGTGCATCACAGTTATAAATTTTGGTGCATCATAGTTATAACTAAATTTTATAACTGTGATGCACTAAAATAAAAAGGTGCATCATACTTATAAAATTTTGGTGGGAAATTTTTTGGCCTGGAAATTTTTTTTTCCGAGGGGTGGGTGGTTGGGGGGGGGGGGTTGTTGTGGTGCTGGGGGTAGGTGGGGGTGGGTTTCAAAACTTACCCCGAAGTTTGAGATGTTTCAAATCCTATCCTATAACTTTTTTTCTCACTTTTCTATCTAATTACATTTTTCTCCCTAGAACCCGACCATATATATATATATATATATATATATATATATATATATATATATATATATATATATATATATATATATATATAGGGGGACTTTCATTTCAGAACCATCTTATCTGCGAGAACTGACAGAACCACCAAAAACATACATGCACGTCTTTTAAAATAAAATAAAAATACACGCAAATAAAATAAAATAAACATACGTGACAGAACTCATCCTTTTTTTCATAAAAACCTTACACACGGCTGCAATATTGTCGTTGCACGCCTTATAAAAACATACATGCACACCTTCAAAGAAAAAATTTATATTTCCGATTTCTTATCAAATTCTTTAGAACAACCATGTTTTTTTTAAAGCATATATGTTGTTTTTAGAACATATGTGCAAAAATACAATAATTGAAGGCGTGCATGTATGTTTTTGGTGGTTCTGTCAGTTCTCGCAGATAAGATGGTTCTGAAATGAAAGTCCCACTATATATATATATATATATATATATATATATATATATATATATATATATATATATATATATATATGTCTTGCAACAAGATTGTTACTAGCTGTTGTTTACTTAATCTTCATTGGTGTTATTATATTTTTGGGGCAATTTCATATCTCCCCTCCCAAAGCATGAAAATTTCATATATACCCAAACCATGCTTTAAAAGCATTGTACATAATGCATTCAATGGTTGTATTATGGGTATATATGAAATTATTGATGAAAAGAGGGTGATATATGAAATTCCACCATGTTATTATATTTTTTTATCTTTAGATGGCGATGAGTTGTTATACAGAGGTGTTAACTTTTGGCCTATGCTCTTACAAAGACAATTTCACCAAGCTGAATCGTAAAGATGACAAATTAACTGCAGCTATCACTGTAAAACCTTGCTCAACAGATACCGTGGTATGTTTGACCTTGACCAAAAATGAAGTACCAAGTGTCCAGTTTTTATTTGCTTCCACTTCTAGTCTAATGCAAATCAATTTTGTGATTATCTCTAAACTGCAGTATAATCTAGTTCTAGTTACAGATTTGTGATGCAAAAAGTTTTTTTAAACCATGTAGGTCATACGAAGCAGTCTCATGGCTGGGATGTTAAAAGTTACTGCACTCAGACAGTAACGATCATCCTAAACCTTTCAAGGTAATATGCATGGGATCATTGCAATAATACAATTGCCAATTTCGACATTCGGAGTATTATTATCTGTAAAGGGGTTAAAAATAAATCGGGTCGAACTGCTCTAATAGTTCGAAAAACGGCCAATATGAATTTTTTAATACATAAAACCTCTAATCCCCATTTTTGCACATTAGTATGTCTGAGAAATGATGATTCCAAGTGTTTTAGATCAGCCATATAAAAAATTACCTAATTTGAGTGGAACCTGTTTTGACCCGTTACACATTTCATCTCTAGGATTGTTATGAAATAATTTCTTTGCTAATTTGTGAGCTGCTATATTTTCTTTTAACTAACTTCTCATTGGAATAATAGATATATGAAGTGGGTGATATAGTTTTATTGGATGAGTCAAAATCGGTTGGGGCCAGAAATCAAGTCCAGCTTGCAGCTCTTTATTGTGGCGTTACTTCGGGTTTAGAGGTAACATTCTCTTCTCATATGTTTTTTTTTTTTTTTTTTTGGTTTGTAGATTGATATTTGTACATGATTGTTTTCACTACATTATGATAGTCAATTAAAGTCCCAATTTGTTTTTTTAGATATTTGGTTTCAAAATTGCACCTATATTTGTCTAGATGAGTGCACCAAAAAACACTAGCTTCCCTGAAGTTTTCACAACATTTAAGGTAAAAATGGGTTCGGGTTAAACGGATTGGATTAAATCAAGCACTTTTTTGCCCATTTTTCGTTAAATATCAATGCTTTTATTATTGCTAAGACACAGTATCATAACAATGATAATGCAGTTCGTTGACTAATACAAGTCTAAATCTATTTAATGCTACCATTTATCTATTGCAGCGCATACATGGTCTAGAAGACAGAATTATGCAAGTAAGCGGTATTCCAATTGTATTGCCCGAGGATAATACTGGTTACTATATCGAGTCATCATATGTAAGTTTTGTTCTGGGGCGTATGTATTCTATATCATCAAGTGTCAAACTGCCATGCTTATAAGTTTACTATTTATTGAAGGAACCTGAGTTCTTTTTGGGAAGACAAGCTAGCATCATTTGCAAAGGGAAACGCATCGGAACTTTTGGCATTGTTAACCCACAGGTAGTCCTTAACTTCAAATAAAACTAGATCATCACAATGATTCAGACGATTTTATAGATTATATGCTATGCTTTGGGTGATGTTTGACTGGCTTGACACATTCAACCCCGATCCACTATGTCTTTTCTTTATGCACTTGATCCATTAAGAGATGATGTATAGCCCAACTCGACCCATTTTATAACCATACGCGAAACATTTTTTTTTCTTCTATTGAAGTGGATGACTTCATAAACTTATTTCTAGTGTACCGAATAACTGGCAATTGATTGTGCACGATTTGGTCAATGGACAAATAAGAGTTGGTACCCAATTTCACTGCTAATTCTGGATTAGTTTCCACTAATGGCTCGGTTAATGGGTTAGGTTGAACAAAATGATTTTGGACATCTAGCAAATTCTTTTACCCGCCCGTTTTAAGCTTTTTATTTTACCTGTTTGACAAAAAAAAAAAAAAACACCCGAATTGACCCTTCGTTTAGAAAATGGTCACCTTGTGATACTTTTGACCAACTCTCATGTTTTTTTTTTATATAACTTTCAGGTGTTGATAAATTTTGGCATACCCGATCCATGCTCCATTGTGGAGCTCAACTTGGAGTGTCTCCTATAATCAACTGGATTTGCAGTGTGTAATGTTTGTTGACCTTAGCTAGCTAGTCCCTTTCTTTCTGTCATAACTAGTATTAACCAGTGTAAGCAAAGGATCATTGTTTTTTGTTGAAGTTGATAACTATTTCCTGTGGGCATAACTAATGTCAAGTACTTCGAAAGATATGCTATTACTAACTTTTAGAAATGTTAGTTGAAACTAAATTTAGTCAACTGAAACATGATCACAGGTTTTTTCTTAGATTTCACGAAGTACTAATATTTTTTTTTTGAACGGCCAACAAAATTTTATTATCACCAAAGCTAGCGGGTTACTAGCAAATACACTCATAATACACCCGAATAAACGTAAAGGTTACAAACTATAGCAAACACAGACCAACATACTATCTATAATTACCTACCATTGGACCTTGGATACATTGAAACCCCTCCACGACTCCCAATCCAGCTGTTGTACCTTAGCCCTCGATTTAACCCAAAGGAAACTGAGTGATTTTATGTCTCTGATAATCTTTAGAAGCGAACACGACTGCTGCTCGAAGACTGCTTTGTTTCGGTCCTTCCATATACACCAAATGGCTGTAAAACAGACTACTTGAAAAGCCTTTCTAAACACTTTCGACCCTCTCACGAACGAATATAGATTGATAAGATCATGAAACTCAAACTCGTACACATTCCCCACCTTACACCTTTGGGATATCAATTACCAAATCGATTGAGCCAAAGAGCACGACACAAAAATGTGCTCAACCGTTTCTTGATGCTCACCACACATCGGACATATTTCGGACCCAATATTGATGTTCCTCCTCATTAATGCAGATCTTGTTGGAAGCCTGCCCAAGCTAGCTCGCCAAATTAAGATGCCCACTTTCTTAGGAACTCAAGAATTCCATTTCCCAACCCTTGATGTCGAAGTCACCCGATTGTTCACCAATGTCTCCTTGATTGCCCGAACCGAAAACAAGTCCCCCCCCCAACCCAGACCCATTTGTCCTCCCGATCAGCCAAAACAGGCCGCTGCACCTGGCCAATCAGCTCAGCCAGTTCTGCAGCAGCAGAAACTGACAGAACCGAAGGCCCCCAACCCCAGACCCACCCAGCCCCGTTCGGAATTACTCGGTCAGAAACGGACACATTCTTGTTTCTTTCCAAAGCGAACAGCGTTGGGAACCTAGCAGCCAAAGGAGCACCCGGATCCCAACAATCCATCCAAAACGCAATTCCTAATCCATTCCCCACCCTCCCTTGAATGTTCCGAACCATATCCAACCCCACAAAATTAAGGGCCCCAATCGCGCTAGCGATGTTCTTCCAAGGACCCGTACTCGACAACCTTGCCGGGATAGGATTCCACCTCCTCGAAGAATTGTGTATTACCCATATTACCTTCCTCTAAAACCCACTTACCTCCACCTTGAATCGCCACCACCATTTCACCAAGAGAGCTAGATTCATATCTCTAAGAGACCCAAAACCCAAACCCCCGCTTTCAACCGGTACAATTACATTATCCCACGCCACCCAATTCATCCGTGCCTTATCCTCCAACCCTTCTCATTCTATCTAACTCTTGCGACACCCTCACCGACGCCTTGAATAGTGAGAAATAATAGGTGGGTAAGGATTTTAAAACCGACTTATTTAATACAACCCGCCCCCCAAACGATAATTGTTTAGCTTTCCAAATGGACAAACGCTTCCTAAACGCATCTAAGACCGGTTTCCAATGTTTATGAAGATTCATGTTGGCACCAACCGGCAATCCCAAATATGTAAACGGAAATTTACCCAACTTACACTTTAAGATAGAAGCCATGGCCGATTCACCCGCGTCATCCACCCCAACACCAAAAACACTACACTTTCGAAGGTTAACCTTTAAACCGGAAGCGATATAAAAACATCTAAGAATTCGCTTAAGGTTTAAAGCGTTAGCCTCGGACCACTCCCCTAGGAATACCACATCATCCGCATACAAGAAGTGTGACAATACGAGGCCATCATTCCCACACTGCAGCTCGCGAAACACACCAACCTCAACCGCCCTTTTCATGATGCCAGACAAGGATTCCATGACAAGAACGAAGAGGAACGGTGATAACGGATCACCTTGCCTAGGCCCTTGACTACACACAAATTCATGGGTAGGAGACCCATTAACCAAAATGGAAGCTCTAGCCGAAGAGACCACCGCCATAATCCATCTACGCCAAATAATTGGGAAGTTCATCATGGACATAATCGAATCCAAAAAACTCCAACTGACCGAATCATATGCTTTGTCTATATCCACTTTAAACACCATACCCTGCCTCTTCATTCGCCGTAACCAAATGATAAGCTCGTTGAGAACGAGTGGGCCATCCGTAATGCTTCGGCCGGCAAGAAACGAGGACTGTTCCGGCGAAACAAGATTATCAACCACCTTTTTAAGTCTCGCACCAATACCTTCGAAATAACCTTGTTTATACACCCCACTAGACTGATTGGCCTGAAGTCCTTGAAACCTAACGGGTCATCCTTTTTCGGGATTAAAGCGATGAACGAAGACACACACCCGGCCCCAAGACACGGATCAACATAGAATTCTTGGAATAATCATAGAAAATCCGCTTCTAAAGAGCTCCAACACCTGCGCAAAAACTTAAAATTAAAACCGTCTGGGCCCGGAGCTTTGTCCCCATCGTAGGCCCAAACGGCGTCTCTGATTTCCCGCACCGAGAAAGGCACGGTCAGGCTTTCCGCTTTAGTATCGGACAAAGATCTGATAAAGGGACACTCTAGCATCGGTCTATCCAACAGCGGCTCTGTGAACTTCTCTTTAAAGAATTCGAATGCTGTATCCTTTAAAAAACCCAGATTGTTAACCCATACCCCATCCATAAGAAGCCCATTTATTCTGTTGTTCAAAATATTTGCGTTCATAACACCATGAAAAAAGCTCGAGTTTTCATCTCCCTCGACCGCCCATCTAACTCTTGCCTTTTGTTTAGTATCTAAGATTTTTGTTCTTTCAAAATCCCTTACAAACGCCTTACATTCCGATCGCCTACTCAGCTCCGTCTCACATAAACCCCCAAGTTCTGCCTTTACTTCCAAACTCTCCAATTCTTTCACCATCTTTTGATATACCTCACCTCGGCTTTGTTTCTCTGCCCCGACCCACTCTTTGATCCTATTTTTTAAGAACTTTAATTTAGTCGATAAGGCCAGCTCCGCGGGACCATGAAAAATAAAACCAGAGCTAAAACCTGTCACATAATCAACAAAACCGAGAAAATCCAGCCATGTGTTAAAAAACCGAAAGGGAGTAGGTCCAAAATCGTTGTCCACCAATGTCAAAATGATCAGAAAATGATCCGACACATGTCTGGACAGAGCAGTAACAGCAGCCCGTGGCCACATCAGAAGAAACTCGGCACATACCAAAAATCTATCAAGCTTACTCATTTTTAACCCATTATCCGTCATATACGTGTAACGATGACCACCCATGTTATACTCCCTTAGGTCCGCCCTATCTATAAAGTTATTAAAGTGATCTGCGTTTGACTGAACAAACTCTGAATTCATCCTCTCGGACTGATTTCGCACGTCATTGAAATCCCCGAGAAAAACCCACATCCCCTTAAACGACTCCTTAAGTTGCTGAAGTCGAACCCATACCCCCTTCTCAATAAAGCATCATTCGAAGCATACACGTTTACTACATTAAACAGGACACCCGAAGCCCTAATAAACCCACACACACATAGAAAATACCTGTCTTTGACCACGTTGTTCACCTGAAAGACTGATGGATCCCAAATGCTAAGAATACCACCAGACCTACCTTCCGCCGCCACCGCATCCGAGCAAAATCTTGTTCTACCCCAGAAAGAGGACAAAATAAAATTAGACTCTGGCCCCAGCTTTGATTCTTGAATACCTAGAAAATGGATACCATAGCTTGTTTTCAAACCACGAACCCAGGACGTCTTTCTATCGTCCCTCACACCCCTGAGATTAATGCTTAAAAGATTCATTGGATCATCATGTCGTCGCCTTCACCCATTATTTCCTTTTCCAAATTCTCCCTGAATCCATCCACTACTATACCAATTTTCGGACAAACCTCAATTGTGGCGTTTACTTCCTCCTGCACCTTCTCCCTTTCATTATCCCTGATCTTAACATCCAACCTAACTCCAAGTTCGATATTCGTGGAACCTTCCACCTGAGCCTCACCCGACTGCCTCATCACCTCCCTGCCCCCATCGGTATCAGTACCCTCATGATTAATCATCACCTCTTCGGAATCAATCAAGGTTTTAATACCTTGCTGGTTACCCGACATAGCTTTCGAGCGATTAGCTCCAAATACCCAGACAGGATTTCATCCCCATTACCTTTATTATTCCCAAACATATTATTTCCAGACAGGTCCACCTGTCCATCCCAATCTTCCCCCCAGACATTGGGCTCCTACCAGCTCTGGGCCTCTTCCTCGATTTTTGGCCTGGTCCAGTTCCTTCAATTGATTCTGACCCCACCACAAAGGACCCACATGACTTGTTTAGGTCCAAAGAAACCGAATTATTATTATTAATATTATCCGAAAGGTTATTATTATTAATATTGATATTATTATTGTTATAGTGATTATTATCATTATTGATGCTGGTCCACCCCCCCATAATGTTGGTAGCATTAATAGCCACCCTACCCATAGACTGTTGGGATTCCCCATGTAGCTCCTCCAACCCATGCACGTTAGATGGCTCTTCACTTTCCACCGGATTTTTTTCGCCGGCCATAGTCTTCCCCTTCGGATCTTCACCCCTAATCTCACCATCTTCTAACTCATCACCACCTCCAGCCACTGACGCCGAGGACTTCACCGGCGACTGTGACATGACTGATGACAAATCTCCAACAATATTTTTGGCAAGCAAGTCACCATCTTCTACAACCCAAACCTTAGACTTATTCGCTCTCCATTCAATGTTCACCTCCTCCCTGACCTGCAACGCCGAATCCAGTTGGACCCAAACACGACTATCCGAATTGTCTTTGCTTAGCCAAGATAAATCACTACCTTTAACTACCTTGCCGAATAACTCCCCCACCTTATCAAAGAAACTACTTTCTCTTAGTTGCAGCGGCATACCCCTAATTTTGAGACCGGCAACTCTCTGATAAGGAACCTCCTCCCAAACCCATAAGTCCGCGGATAATAACAGCTCCCCCCACAGCTCCTCCTTTTTGCCAATGAACTCCACAGCAGTACGTTTATCTCGGAACACCATCATCACCAACATCCCACCAATATAACTAACAGGGCTCTCTACGTATCCTCCTTTGACTAGCATCGGTCCCAACTTTTTGAAATCCACCATGCACTTCACCGCCCCTATCACCGACCTCATGGTACAATATTTCGGGTACATCGCTACACCATCATCTATTATTAGTGTCTTCTTTTCAGTCCTAGACGGACCTGGCTCACCTGTAACAGCTCCCCGATAGAACATCTCCGAATTGTCATTTCTTAGTAACTCCCATGCCGGCTGTGACGGAGGGACTCTTGTTTGCTGGAACACCGGTCCCCTGTTCCCCACCGGTCCCTTATTCACCTGTTGCTGCTCCCTTCCAATCCCTGGTTCTACCCTCCTATTTTCTTTTTCAAACCTTGCAACAGACACCCCTACTTTTGCCTCGTGGATCTTGATGGTATTCATATTACGAAGGACTTCTTTGATATTTCCCACCCCCACATATCTAATGAACCCGAAGCAATTCCCTCTGGAGTCTCTCTTACGAGCAACATAAGAATCCTTAACAATCCCATGCGGTTTGAACGCCATCCATAGTATTGAATCTGTCACCCCATCCGGTAGGTTACTAGCGAAGAACGTAGTTACTGGTCTCCCGTCGTGAACTCCTCTGAAATTTCTGTGCCGGAAGTGGCCACCACCTTTTGGTCTCCCACGCCTCATATTCGACAGTGAAGTTGTCCCTACAACTTCTACTTGATAAAAACGAATCCCTTTTTGCTGAAATAAAACACTTATAAAGCTTTATAAAATTTGGGTACCAAACAATGTGGCCTTTCTATCGTATGATTACTTGATTCTAAAATTTGGGTACCAAACAATGTATTCAGGAATTGAATGAATCTAAACCCTTTCAAACCCTCATACCAAACGGGCCCTTAGATTCCTCATTTATTATATCTAGTCCATGCAGAAGCCTTTTGTCTCACTCAACTGTATCGAATCAGGTTGGGTCCCGAGACATTCATTGATTTTTGTAACGTATAGTATTAATTTTGTCAGAAAAAACCTTGATTTTTTAGAAGTATCTGGTCTCAAAAATTATGTTTGTAAGCAGGGGCGGACCTATATGGTGGGTTTGGGGTGGTGGCGCCCCCCATAGCTAGCCGAAAAAGATAAGATTTTAATGTAAATTTTTTTTTTAGTTTTGACCTTTTTTCGAAAGTGCCCCTCAACCAAAATTCAACTTGCCCCCCACTTACATACTAAAATTTAACATTAAACACTCTCAAACCTTATAAATCATTCATCTCCAAGTAACAATACTCGATTTATCATTTCGATCCTACTTTTTTCTTTCGCATTTTGTTTCTATTGTCAAAAAAAAAAAAAAAAAAAAAAAAAAAAAAAAAAATGCCCCCCACATCTTATTTTCCTGGTTCCGCCACTGTTTGTAAGTTTTTTTTTATATGCACCTAGTCATTTGATGTCTAATTCCGTCCTTGCTCAAATATATTATCATTCTAGATAATTTAAGTTCTCGGGTCAAAAAATGGCCATTGTAAAAGTTATAAGATAATACTATGGTCTCACTGTTTTAAGTTTTTCAAAGAAAAACGCATAATCTAAAGAAACTACAGTCGATAGTTTATCATTGCTAACAAAATTCTCTCCTCACATTTTAAAAGTATTTTAATTAGTTAAAATTTGAAACAAATAGCAATTTTGCGGATAATGAATATAAGACAGAAAGGCTAATATTATCGTTACATAGCACAAATATTTACTTACACAAAGTACCTAATGTAAACATCGTGCTTACAATTTTCATGTCATTCATCAACCAAATTTTCGAATTCTAATAACCTTTTAATTAAATCTTAGCTTATTTTGTGCCACATATCAATTTATCAATAACTTAACTGATAAGTTGAACAAATATTCCTCAAATAAATCATCGCAAAGCTTTAACTCCAATACATCAACTTATATATAAAAAGAAAATGTGTTTGCTTAAAATCTCTCAAGATGAAAACTAGAAAAAAAAAAAAAAAAAAAAACTAATATACTTCTTCTGTTTAAAATATTTTTTATATTAGTTACCATCTTTATAAATCTATTTTAACTTATGTTAGTAACATTTTCATAAATCTATCATTGCCTTTTACCATCAATATTTATCAACAATTTTTTTTTAAAGTTTGAATTTTAAAAATTAATCTTTTACGACCTTTTACAAAAAATAAAATAAATAAATAAATAAATAAATAAAATCAATTAATATGAAATTTAATAATTTTCATTATGCATCACAATCATTACTCTATATATTAACATATCTTTTATTGTTTTTCTTATTGTGTAGTTTTGTAAAAATAGAAAATGAGTGGTCGCATTAATGTTCATATCATTGTTAAAAAGCTTTTAGCCAAGATAAGAATCCATGAAGATTTTGTTTTATAACATTATTTGCTGCTATATGTAGTTAAATAAACTTTACTATATGTAGTTAAATAAACTTTACGAGAAACACTTAATCACATCATAACAAATATATTTATTTTTCATTAAAAAATTTCAACATTATACACGAGTACTTAAAATGGGCTATCGACAATCTTATCGAAACAGGAGATACAATTGTTGTTGCATCTACGTCCTACCTGTAGCAACTGGCATTTTTAGGGCAATACTTATTTATAAGACTCGAAACCAGTTGTGGCAGACGAGGATTTTTCCAAAATTATTTTAATAATAAGTTTCATTTATTATTGCCTATTATACATTTTCGAGCTTTTGGACATCATTTGAACTGAGAATGTGAGAATTTATTGCGAAACGTGAAAGTAGAGCACAACGCGAATCGGCACAAGTCTAAACATAATAATACGAGAAATGTTGATTTCTGACGCGTTAAACAAACATGGACATATTTATAGTCATTTTTAACGGAAAAACAATTCTAAAAACATTGACGCAACTTAGAACGTCATACGAGCACTCCCGAACCTCATTTTTGAGAAAGATAACGAAATTACAATAACGGTCCTTGAACCTAATTTTCACCGCCACCCCTTCAAAACATCAAAACCCATTTTTTTTAACCCGAAAAATCAATATTAACCACAAGTTGACTCGGTGGTGAGTCAACCCACACGTAAAACGCGTTTTCTTACCGTTTCTTCAATCGATCTATAGGTTTTAGAGCATAAAAATGATGGTGGTGGTGTTTGATGGCGGCGGTGTAAATAAAACGAGGTGGTGATGATGTTTGGTGGCGCGTGGATGGTGTCACAAGAAAGAGGAGATGATGAGGAGTGTTTGTGGTGGTGGTGGTGTAGTGTGGTGGCCGGCGGTGGTGGTGCTGTTGGGGTGGCCGGCGGCGGCTGTAGAGAGGGAGAGAGTTGGGATGAAGATGAAAATGAAATGAAATAATAAAAAGAAGGGTTAGGGTTTTATGGTTTTTAATAAACCGGAAATTGCAAAAGGGGTCCTTGTGTTGCATTTTATTTCGACGCATCACAATACACCACAAAGTCATCTGGTCCGTCCAGAAGCGCCACAAAAAATTTGGACTAAATAAGAAATTCGGACAAAAACGTAAAAAACGTAAGAAAAACGGATAAAAACGGACAAAAAAAACGAAAAAAAACGTAAGAAAAACGGACAAAAACGTAGAAAACGGAAAAAAAAAAAGTAAGAAAAATGGACAAAACGTAAGAAAAACGGACAAAAAATGTAAGAAAAAACGGACAAATACAGAAAAAAACGTAAGAAAAACGGACAAAAACGTATGAAAAACGGAAAAACGTAAAAAAACGGACAAAAAGAAAAAAAAAGAAAACGACAAAAACGTAGAAAACGGAAAAACGTAAGAAAAACGGACAAAAACGTAAAAAACATAAGAAAAACGGACAAAAACGTAGAAAAACGGACAAAAACGTAAGAAAAACGGACAAAAACGTAAAAAAACAATAAGAAAAACGGACAAAAACGTAAGAAAAACGGACAAAACGTAAGAAAAACGGACAAAAACGTAAAAAACATAAGAAAAACGGACAAAAACGTAAGAAAAACGGACAAAACGTAAGAAAAACGGACAAAAACGTAAGAAAACGGACAAAGCGTAAAAAAACGAAAAAAACGGAAAAAACTAAGAAAAACGGACAAAAACGTAAGAAAAACGGACAAAACGTAAGAAAAACGGAAAAAACGTAAAAAAACGTAAGCAAAAACGGAAAAAACGTAAGAAAAACGGACAAAAACGTAGAAAAACGGAAAAAACGTAAAAAAACGGACAAAAACGTAAGAAAAACGGAACTAGCAAAACACACGTGAACGAAAAACGTAAGAAAAACGGACAAAACGTAAGAAAAAACGGACAAAAACTGGAAACTAAGGAACATATAACGTAAGCTTGACAAATGGCTCGTTTGTGAAGTGATAAGGCGTTAAGGAAAACGAACTTAACGTTTGGTTAATGGACTAACCTTGAAACTTGCTAATGGAATATATAACGTCAGTTAGCGATAGGGACCATGGGTGTTATTAGTTGGCTGTCAGAGGGACCATATACGCAACTTTTAAACGTTAGGGACTAAACCAGTGATTTTGGACAAACCACAGGGACGAACGGTGTAATTTACTCTTAAAAAAATTACCTAATTTGAGTGGAACCTGTTTTGACCCGTTAAAAAAAATTACCTAATTTTGATCGGCCAATATGATTCCAAGTGTTTTAGACCAGCCATATAAATAATTACCTAATTTGAGTGGAACCTGTTTTGACCCGTTATATATTTCATCTCTAGGATTGTTATGAAATAATTTCTTTGCTAATTTGTGAGCTGCTATATTTTCTTTTAACTAACTTCTCATTGGAACACTAGATATATGAAGTGGGTGATATAGTTTTATTGGATGAGTCAAAATCGGTTGGGGCCAGAAATCAAGTCCAGCTTGCAGCTCTTTATTGTGGCGTTACTTCGGGTTTAGAGGTAACATTCTCTTCTCATATTTTTTTATTTTTATTTATTTATTTTTTGGTTTGTAGATTGATATTTGTACATGATTGTTTTCACTGTTGGCACCACTTCTCGGTACTTTCTATGAATGATTGAATAACAAACAATAGTATAACTGACTTTTATTGATATAAAACCGTTGTAATACAAACTTGGTTTACATGGGGTATTTATACTTTCCCAACAGACCCATACGAACCGGTATAAACTATACAAACCGACACAACCTTTCAAGTTAAACTGTCATAACCGAAATTAACTGCCATTCGGTTGTAGGCTTTATTTTTGACACACTAGGACCCTTTACTTTATTTATATACATAAACGCTAAATATATAGATTAATAAATTAGTATACAATATTCACTACATTATGATAGTCAATTAAAGTCCCAATTTGTTTTTTTAGATATTTGGTTTCAAAATTGCACCTATATTTGTCTAGATGAGTGCACCAAAAAACACTAGCTTCCCTGAAGTTTTCACAACATTTAAGGTAAAAATGGGTTCGGGTTGAAACGGATTGGATTAAATCAAGCACTTTTTTGCCCATTTTTCGTTAAATATCAATGCTTTTATTATTGCTAAGACACAGTATCATAACAATGATAATGCAGTTCGTTGACTAATACAAGTCTAAATCTATTTAATGCTACCATTTATCTATTGCAGCGCATACATGGTCTAGAAGACAGAATTATGCAAGTAAGCGGTATTCCAATTGTATTGCCCGAGGATAATACTGGTTACTATATCTCGCCATCATATGTAAGTTTTGTTCTGGGGCGTATGTATTCTATATCATCAAGTGTCAAACTGCCATGCTTATAAGTTTACTATTTATTGAAGGAACCTGAGTTCTTTTTGGGAAGACAAGCTAGCATCATTTGCAAAGGGAAACGCATCGGAACTTTTGGCATTGTTAACCCACAGGTAGTCCTTAACTTCAAATAAAACTAGATCATCACAATGATTCAGACGATTTTATAGATTATATGCTTTGGGTGATGTTTGACCGGCTTGACACATTCAACCCCGATCCACTATATCTTTTCTTTATGCACTTGATCCATTAAGAGATGATGTATGGCCCAACTCGACCCATTTTATAACCATACGCGAAACATTTTTTTTTTCTTCTATTGAAGTGGATGACTACATAAACTTATTTCTAGTGTACCGAATAACTGGCAATTGATTGTGCACGATTTGGTCAATGGACAAATAAGAGTTGGTACCCAATTTCACTGCTAATTCTGGATTAGTTTCCACTAATGGCTCGGTTAATGGGTTAGGATGAACAAAATGATTTTGGACATCTAGCAAATTCTTTTACCCGCCCGTTTTAAGCTTTTTATTTTACCTGTTTGACAAAAAATTAAAAAAAAAAAAAAAAAAAACACCCGAATTTACCCTTCGTTTAGAAAATGGTCACCTTGTGATACTTTTGACCAACTCTCATGTTTTTTTTTTTATATAACTTTCAGGTGTTGATAAATTTTGGCATACCCGATCCATGCTCCATTGTGGAGCTCAACTTGGAGTGTCTCCTATAATCAACTGGATTTGCAGTGTGTAATGTTTGTTGACCTTAGCTAGCTAGTCCCTTTCTTTCTGTCATAACAAGTATTAACCAGTGTAAGCAAAGGATCATTGTTTTTTGTTGAAGTTGATAACTATTTCCTGTGGGCATAACTAATGTCAAGTACTTCGAAAGATATGCTATTACTAACTTTTAGAAATGTTAGTTGAAACTAAATTTAGTCAACTGAAACATGATCACAGGTTTTTTCTTAGATTTCTAACTACCCTACTAGTAACCGGCCTATAACATATTGGTAACTACAAATGTAAAAATTCTAAGCTATGTTACGGAAAGAAATACAGTAAATGTTTTTTGTTCGTATCATCTTTCCAAAACATATGACTGATCTTCTTGAAAATCCTAATGGTTAAATTTAGTTCACCGGAACAAATTTCCATGGCTTGAAAACATTTTGAAAGATATTAAGTCGAACATGAAACTTAAACAAGTCAGAAAGAAAGGCCACAACAAAAAGAAAAGTAAAAGAAAAAATGTCTAGAAATTTAAGAAAGGCACCCCATATAAAATTCGTGTCCCTTGAAAGCTACTCTAATCTTGAAGCCTTAGATTCCTCATTTATTATATCTAGTCCATGCAGAAGCCTTTTGTCTCATTCAACTGTATAGAATCAGGTTCGGTCCCGAGACATTCATTGATTTTTGTAATGTATAAGTATTAATTTTGTCAGAAAAAACCTCGATTTTTTAGAAGTATCTGGTCTCAAAAATTATGTTTGTAAGCAGGGGCGGACCTATGTAGTGGGTTTGGGGTGGCGGCGCCCCCCATAGCTAGCCACAAAAGATAAGATTTTAGTGTAATTTTTTTTTTTAGTTTTGACCTTTTTTCGAAAGTGCCCCTCAACCAAAATTCAACTTGCCCCCCACCTACATACTAAAATCAAACATTCAACACTCTCAAACCTTATAAATCATTCATCTCCAAGTAACAATACTCGATTTATCATTTCGATCCTACTTTTTTCTTTCGCATTTTGTTTCTATTGTCATAAAAAAAAAAAAAAAAAAAAAAAAAAAAAATTGCCCCTCACATCTTATTTTCCTGGTTCCGCCACTGTTTGTAAGTTTTTTTTATATGCACCTGGTCATTTGATGTCTGATTCCGTCCTTGCTCAACTATATTATCATTCTAGATAATTTAAGTTCTCGGGTCAAAAAATGGCCATTGTAAAAGTTATAAGATAATAGTCATAATACTAGGTCTCACTGTTTTAAGTTTTTCAAAGAAAAACGCATAATCTAAAGAAACTACAGTCGATAGTTTATCATTGCTAACAAAATTCTCTCCTCACATTTTAAAAGTAATTTTAATTAGTTAAAATTTGAAACAAATAGCAATTTTGCGGATAATGAATATAAGACAGAAAGACTAATATTATCGTTACATAGCACAAATCTTTACTTACTCAAAGTACCTAATGTAAAAATCGTGCTTACAATTTTCATGCCATTCATCAACCAAATTTTCGAATTCTAATAACCTTTTAATTAAATCTTAGCTTATTTTGTTCCACATATCAATTTATCAATAACTTAGGGCCTGTTTGGTAGGGCTATTTGGGGGAGAATCTTCTCTAAAATAAATAGCTCTGTTTGGATACATTAACTTCAAGCTTTTATTTCAAACAAATAGCTCATAAATGAAAAACTGATTCATGAAGCTTTTTACACATCTTGGAGCTGTTAAAACTTTAAATTACTGATATACCCTCTAAACATTTGTTTACAATTATAAATATGTCCTTTTATATCATTTTACATCTTATATTTACATTTAACAGCTATCTTACCAAACAATTTTATTGAAAAAATGATACAGCTTGTAGCTCATGTTAACAGCTTTGCAGCTTACAGCTTACAGTTTACAGCATACAGCTGACAGCTAATTTTGCCAAACATACCCTTAACTGATAAGTTGAACAAATATTCCTCAAATAAATCATCGCAAAGCTTTAACTCCAATACATCAACTTATATAATTAACCCATCTTCAATCACTTTTAAACCCTCATCTTTATATATAACGAGCTGGGTAGCCCGCGCGTTGCTGCGGGTGTGTTGCTTATAATTTTTGTGCTATACGTGTTTTATCGTAAAAGTTACCATTAGTGTGCACTGTAGCTTCGTACTGTAGCATCATACGTTCTAGCATTTCAACATTTGTATCAAAGGAGCTAATGAAAGTCATTTAGTCAAATTAAACTGTCTCAATTCGCCGGAAATCGCACCAAAAAATCGACTTCCTTTTTTATTTCCTTCTTGAAAGAAAGTGTGAAACGAATCGAATTTTGCCAAATAAATTGAATTCTGTAAAGTTATGCATATTTATACTCGTTTTTATTGTAAAAATTATTTCGTGAGCAATGGCGCAAGTTTCATAATTTTTCGAGTCCGTTTGCTATGTCGAATGAGCCCCGAACCCTTTTTGTGAAAAGTATTGCCAAGATGGCAAGAATACCCCTTCCGCCTCTAAGTTTCATTTCCCACCCCCACATCTTGTATTTTCATTTCTAACCCTGAACCTTTCATATTTAAACCCATTATTATTATTTTTCTTTCATTTTTAACAATAATAAAAACACACACACATAATATCTCTCTCTCCCCTTTCTCTCTCTACACCGCGGCCACCAAATTCCGGCCAACACCAGCAGATCCCGGCGAACACCAGCAGATTCCGGTCAAATCTCCGGCCATCGGAGAAATTTTCCGGCCAAAAATATTTTGTTTTCAGATCGGGTTCTTTCTCTCTTTTGGTAAGTCACGCGCCCTTTACCAACTTTTTTTTTTTTTTTTTTTTTTTTTTTTTAATAAATCTAAGTTTTATTATATAAGTTTTTTCTAACAAATCTGGATTTTTTTAAAGTATATTTTATGAATATAATGTTTTTTTTGTTTCGTAAATATGATATTTTGGTTTGTTGTTTTTTTCTTTTTTTTAATAAATCTAAGTTTTATTATATAAGTTTTTTCTAACAAATTTGGATTTTTTTAAAGTATTTTTTACGAATATAATGTTTTTTTTTGTTTCGTAAATATGATTTTTTTTTTTTTTTTTTTTTTTTTTTTTTTTTTTTAATCTAAGTTTTATTATATAAGTTTTTTTTCTAACAAATGTGGATTTTTTTAAAGTATTTTTTACGAATATAATGTTTTTTTTTGTTTTGTAAATATGATTTTTTTTTTAGCTATGTGATGTTTCTGATATTGTATGATTATTTATGTGTAGACTGCTATGGGAAGCAATGGAAACGTGATCGAGGAAAACAAAAAACTCAAAATGCAGTAAGTATATACTTACATATCTATCTATGTTTTTATTTTATTTATTTATTTATTTTTGTTTATTTATTTTTTTTTAGATCTTCTAAAGCTATTTATTTTTGAAGCATTGAGTTTTTTATAGATCTATATTTTTTTTGACATCTTATTTCAGATCCACCGTTGCGGGATGACCGGAATCTTCAGCCATCGATCGTTTTTTTTTTTTCGAAATTATTTAGAAAAAAAAAAAAAAAAAAAAGTTATTTATTATGTAAATTTTGTTATAATAAAGTTGATGTATTGTAAATTTGAGTTTCTAGATTTTGTTGTGTTGCGTATTGGATTTTGTTGTGTTGCGTATTGGATTTGGATGTGGATATTTGGTTAAGTTGCTGGGTTTTAGATATATAATAATATATAAAGTGTGTACAATCTTTTGGAGCCCGTACTGTAGCAGCTACAGTGCTTCGAACAGTGTCTACACTCACAAAAGCACTGTGGAGGCACCTTTGTGTTCACACTACTGTGCACACTCCAATACCCATCTTTAGTATATACGAGCTGGGTAGCCCGCGCGTTGCTGCGGGTGTGTTGCTTATAATTTTTGTGCTATACGTGTTTTATCGTAAAAGTTACCATTAGTGTGCACTGTAGCTTCGTACTGTAGCATCATACCTTCTAGCATTTCAACATTTGTATCAAAGGAGCTAATGAAAGTCATTTAGTCAAATTAAACTGTCTCAATTCCCCGGAAATCGCACCAAAAAATCGACTTCCTTTTTGATTTCCTTCTTGAAAGAAAGTGTGAAACGAATCGAATTTTGCCAAATAAATTGAATTCTGTAAAGTTATGCATATTTATACTCGTTTTTATTGTAAAAATTATTTCGTGAGCAATGGCGCAAGTTTCATAATTTTTCGAGTCCGTTTGCTATGTCGAATGAGCCCCGAACCCTTTTTGTGAAAAGTATTGCCAAGATGGCAAGAATACCCCTTCCGCCTCTAAGTTTCATTTCCCACCCCCACATCTTGTATTTTCATTTCTAACCCTGAACCTTTCATATTTAAACCCATTATTTTTATTTTTCTTTCATTTTTAACAATAATAAAAACACACACACATAATATCTCTCTCTCCCCTTTCTCTCTCTACACCGGCGGCCACCAAATTCCGGCCAACACCAGCAGATTCCGGCGAACACCAGCAGATTCCGACCAAATCTCCGGCCGTCGGAGAAATTTTCCGGCCAAAAATATTTTGTTTTCAGATCGGGTTCTTTCTCTCTTTTGGTAAGTCACGCGCCCTTTACCAACTTTTTTTTTTTTTTTTTTTTTAATAAATCTAAGTTTTATTATATAAGTTTTTTCTAACAAATCTGGATTTTTTTAAAGTATATTTTATGAATATAATGTTTTTTTTTGTTTCGTAAATATGATATTTTGGTTTGTTGTTTTTTTCTTTTTTTTAATAAATCTAAGTTTTATTATATAAGTTTTTTCTAACAAATCTGGATTTTTTTAAAGTATTTTTTACGAATATAATGTTTTTTTTTTTTTCGTAAATATGATTTTTTTTTTTTTTTTTTTTTTTTTTTTTTTTTAATCTAAGTTTTATTATATAAGTTTTTTTCTAACAAATGTGGATTTTTTTAAAGTATTTTTTACGAATATAATGTTTTTTTTTGTTTTGTAAATATGATTTTTTTTTTTTTTTTTTTTTTTTTTTTTTTAAGCTATGTTATGTTTCTGATATTGTATGATTATTTATGTGTAGACTGCTATGGGAAGCAATGGAAACGTGATCGAGGAAAACAAAAAACTCAAAATGCAGTAAGTATATACTTACATATCTATCTATGTTTTTATTTTATTTATTTATTTATTTTTGTTTATTTAATTTTTTTTAGATCTTCTAAAGCTATTTATTTTTGAAGCATTGAGTTTTTTATAGATCTATATTTTTTTTGACATCTTATTTCAGATCCACCGTTGCGGGATGACCGGAATCTTCAGCCATCGATCGTTTTTTTTTTTTTTTTTTTCGAAATTATTTAGGAAAAAAAAAAAAAAAAAAAAAAAAAAAAAAAAAGTTTTATTGTAAATTTGTTATAAATTTGTTATATGTATTGTAAATTTGAGTTTCTAGATTTGTTTGTAATAAATCTGTTAATATTTTAAGTGTGTACAATCTTTTGGAGCCCGTACTGTAGCAGCTACAGTGCTTCGAACAGTGTCTACACTCACAAAAGCACTGTGGAGGCACCTTTGTGTTCACACTACTGTGCACACTCCAATACCCATCTTTAGTATATATATATAATATATAATAAATGAAAAGTTTTTTGAATGCCATAAGCCCCACTTCTGACGTCATATATTGACGTCATAATGCCACGTTTCACAATTTTACGTAACCGGCAAAACTGACGCCGACTTTCCTGCATAACCTCAACAAACATTCATACAATTATATAACTTTCTCTATATCATCTCATCACTTTAAACTCCCAAGTAATCTCATCACTTTAAACTCCCAAGTAATCTCATCACTTTAAACTCCCAAGTAATTTTTTTTCCAATCGTAATATTAATCGTCTTTTGCTCGAAGAAGCAATTAAGAAAGAAAGAAAGAAAGAAACATTTAGAAAAATGAAGGTTGAGAGGCCTTCTTCTTCTTCTTCTCCTAAACCTCCTGCTGCTGGTGCTGTTTGTTAATAAAGTCTGATGATTTTGGGAATTAGTACAAGACATGCAGGCAGCCACCATCCAAGACGACATCTCTCTTTCTCTTTTATTTACTACTAGATGATGATGATGAATGAGTCCTGCAGCGTTGAATCTCACACAAACAAAAATAAATACAAACTATGTGTGTTTTGTGTTTTGTATGTGAGAGAGAGAGAGAGAGAGAGAGAGAGAGAGAGAGAGTATGTATGTATGTATGTGTTGTTTAAGGGTCTTCAAATGAAACACACTCACACACAAATCTGAGTCGTTTGGGCCACTCCAATATGACAAATGTCACTCTTCTCCTCACTTCATTTTCAATTTTTTTAAAAAAAAAAAAAAAAAACACTTGCTCATAGATTGTATCGCCTATTCAAAACGTGTGCTGCTATTATATATATTTCATTTACTTTTGGATTAATGTTATTAAAAATGATGTTGTTAATTGATTATTACTCTTAAAATCATAATCTCTAATAAATAATGTTTTTGGTATTTGTCAATAAAGGGGGTTGTTTGGTTGTTGTTTTTAATGTCATAACAGGGGCTGTTTGGTTGCTATTTTATTTGTCAAAAGTGAGGATATTTTGTTTATGTTGTGCTGTCAAAATGGCAGTTTGGTTGCTGCGTTTTGCTGTCAAAACAAGATAGTTTAGTTGTTTTTTAATATGACTTTGTTTTACTTACAATACAATTTTTTTTATTGCCACCCGCGAAACCCGCGGGTCTATAGTCTAGTCTATACAATATATAAAAAGAAAATGTGTTTGCTTAAAATCTCTCAAGATGAAAACTAGAAAAAAAAACTAATATACTTCTTCTGTTTAAAATATTTTTTATATTAGTTACCATCTTTATAAATCTATTTTAACTTATGTTAGTAACATTTTCATAAATCTATCATTGCCTTTTACCATCAATATTTATCAACAATTTTTTATTTTAAGGTTTGAATTTTAAAAATTAATCTTTTAGGACCTTTTACAAAAAATAAAATAAATAAATAAATAAAATCAATTAATATGAAATTTAATAATTTTCATTATGCATCACAATCATTACTCTATATATTAACATATCTTTTATTGTTTTTCTTATTGTGTAGTTTTGTAAAAATAGAAAATGAGTGGTCGCATTAATGTTCATATCATTGTTAAAAAGCTTTTAGCCAAGATAAGAATCCAAGAAGATTTTGTTTTATAACATTATTTGCTGCTATATGTAGTTAAATAAACTTTACGAGAAACATTTAATCACATCATAACAAATATGGTTATTTTTCATTAAAAAATTTCGACATTATACACGAGTACTTAAAATGGGCTATCGACAATCTTATCGAAACAGGAGATACAATTGTTATAATTCTTGTGTTGCATCTATGTCCGACCTGTAGCAACCGGCATTTTTAGGGCAATACTTATTTATAAGACTCGAAACCAGTTGTGGCAGACGAGGATTTTTCAAAAATTATTTTAATAATAAGTTTCATTTATTATTGCCTATTATACATTTTCGAGCTTTTGGACATCATTTGAACTGAGAATGTGAGAATTTATTGCGAAACGTGAAAGTAGAGCACAACGCGAATCGGCACGAGTCTAAACTTAATAATATGAGAAATGTTGATTTCTGACGCGTTAAACAAACATGGACATATTTATAGTCATTTTTAACGGAAAAACAATTCTAAAAACATTGACGCAACTTAAAACGTCATAAGAGCACTTTTAGTACACTAAACGAGCCCCGAACCTCAATTTTTAGAAAGATAACGAAATTACAATAACGGTCCCTGAACCTAATTTTCACCGCCACCCCTTGAAATTCTAGGGTTACACAAAGTATAATCCTTGGCTTTGACTATATAAACCCTCTTATAACTAAACTACTCTTGCTCCACAGCCGCTCCTCCTCTCTTTTATTCAGCCGCCACTACACGCCCGACACCTAACCACCTCCCACGAACACACTACCTCACAACTGAAACCCAGTGTGAAGCCAATACGCGTGAAGTCTGAACCACACGCGCGCCGCCTCCACCGCCGTCCTATTTCTGGGTAAGCGTGAAAACGAGGTAAAAAGGGTTGTTAACACATCGATTCACGACCTTGTGTGAATCGGTGTGAGTCAAATCAAAGGTTAACGATTTTGGTTAATGAAAACGAACGGTATCATTGTTTGGTATCATCTGTGTCGTGTTTATGTGTTTGGATTTGAGTGGTCACAAGCTTATTTTAAAGCTTATTCTTGTACCTTACGAGCTTATTTGGTTTGTGGTTTAGATTTGTTTGCGTTTTGACTAAGATCCACGGGCGGGATTTGTTTAGACATCTGATTTTTGTAATTAATTTGGTTAAGTTTTGATTTGGTCCGTTTGGTTGGTCTCCCGCAATGTACGACTTGAGCCGAGACCACAAGGTCTCGACATGGTAAGGTTTTTGGTTAAGTTTTGATTTGGTCGAGTTTTGATTAAGGTTGGTTTTGTTTTTGGTTCGTTTGGGTTGTTTGACTCGCAGCAGATTCGAAGCCGAGACCATGTGGTCTTGGCGAGGTGAGTAGTTTTGGTCCGAATGATATATGTTAGTGTAGAAAATATTGTGGTTGATTGTTAGCTTGGGAAACTTAGTTTGGCCGTTTGATTATTTTGGGTTTTGGTATGGAGTCAAGCCGAGACCATGAGGTCACGACGAAGTTTGTTGATTTTCTTTTTGTTCCGTTTGGTCATCCTCTTGGCGTACGACATGGAGCCGAGACCCTAGAGTCTCGGCATGGTAAGTTTGGTCCGCGTGGTAAACTTGGTAATTGGATTTCTTGGTAACTCGAGCCGTAGGTTTAGAACCGGCTGAGTATTATTGTGGTTGTTTGTGTCTTGGACTCGATATTGCGATGTTTTGGCCATGTCGTGTGTTAGCCGAGACCCCGTGGTCTCGGTGTGACCACGATAGCCTAAAATGGTTATATATTATTGACTTGGACTCATGATATTATTGATTGACTTGGTATACTATTTGTCATATTAACTGGTTTGACCCGACATTTGTGACCAAGGGGTATGTTAGGTTGTTTGGGATCGGGTTCATTATCATTGACCCGAGGGAACAAGTAATTGACCATGGCTCGAAAAAGGAACGATAACTCGTGTGTTCTGACTTATGTTAACTTGGCCTGGACTAAATAAAAAGAAAGAAATATAAACATTGTTAAAATTTAAAATTTAGTAAAGTTTGCTTATTATTAAATTTAATTGATAACAAAGAAAGATGTTAAAAGAGTAAGTGAGGTATTTTGGAGATAAAAACGAACACACGAGGGCTATTGGACTTTTCGAGACAAGTGACCCGTAGATTATAATGTTTAAACTTGTTTGATTATTTATTTGGCCGTTAGATTGATAAGTCGGAGTACTATGGGATAATATATATTTAGATTTGAGATATTTTTGGACTTTGGACATTTTGGACTATTGGAAACGATGTCTAACAAACAATAATATTTTTAAATTACACGTCATCTAAACTACTTTGAAATTATTTCTAATAAAGTCCTTCGACTTGGAAACGCTCAATGAACGAACGAGTCATGGCGAAATTTGACTTTTAAACTATAAAACGAGTATGCTTTTATAACTAAATGGGATTATGGGAAAGTACTGATGCTTACCAAATCTATTCATCTTATTTGTTGTATTGCTATTTGTTATCTTTTTGGTTTCTCTCCATCATATCTTCTTGACTCGAGTTCTCGTCAACACTCTCCGCGTCAAATCCCGTTGTCTTGTTCTTCCGTTTGGCGTGTGTACTCTTGAGTCAGTGTCTTCCTACCGTCACACAGATGATGATACCAAACATTAGTAAATGGATTTAATAAGGATATTTTGGAATTGAAAATGGAATATACTTGGGGATAGTTAACTTTTGGAAACTTTTACGTTTTGGGAATATACGTTAAGACGAGTCTTTATATTATTAGGTCGTGCCGAGTCCTTTGTGCCGTGAGACCCTAGTTGCCGTGAGATTTTAGTTGTTGTTGCGTTAGGCTACCTTTGAACTGTTGTGCTTTTCTACTCTCTGACATTGTTGTGATATTGCATTGCTGGACTGAGGTGAGTTCTCGTAGCCCTTTTTTTCATTATGTTTTCATTGGGGGAAAATGGTACTCAAATGATATTTTAATTGTTTTCATGATGTGATACACCGTTTTTCATGTTTTTGGACATATATGTGTGATGATGCGATTATGTGCTATAAAATGTTTTGCTCTGTGTGTACATGCAAATGCGCAACTGTTAACTCTATTGAGAGCCGAAACAATATGATAGATCTATCGGGGTAGCTCCCCACTGTGTGTACTGTTTTTGTGTGTGACATCATTGTAGGTTCAGTTGGCGCGACACTATTTCTGTTTGTTTAACGTGTTCATAATTGGTATTCATTTGGTTAACGTGTAGGTACGGCAATAAAAAATATAAACTTTTTGAGTTTAAGACTTAAATGTAAACTATTAAAGATAGAGGGGGTCAAATGTTTAAATACACAAACTTATTTTAAACTTTTTGAGTAAAATTTATAAGGTTTAAACTTTTTGAGTAAAATTTATAAGGTTTAGAGACCCTAAAAGTAAATCGAAACGTTTAGGAAACTTCGGGAAACGTCCCCCATAACAGGAAGCTTCTGAAACGGGTACGACACCAAAAATGGCTCCTTGGGTTTCTGGCAGAAGTTCCCGTGCATTATAATTTATTAATGTATTTGGTTGTGCTGATTCTATCTAGCGTTGTTAATTTTGATAGCATATTAGCTTTATTGGAGAAAGTTTTGATTAAAAGAAGGGATCATGAGTACTTCTGCGAATGATGGTGACATTTTTCTTGATGAGGATGACATTCTAGAAGAAATCAATGTAGATGAAGAAGGTAGTTTTAATTTGTATTCTTCTTAATTTACATCCAGTCATCCACATATAAACATTTTATACAAATGTTTCCCTTGTTTCAGATCTCCCTGATGCAGACGAGGATGCAGATTCCGATGCTGAAGTTTTTGGTATGTTAAGACTTTTAAATCTTTAATCCAACAATTTTATCTTTGTTAACTGTTATACGGTCTGAAAGCATTTTATAAATTGCTGTCTATGTACTTGATAAAATAACCATATGAGAAAGTACTATAAGCTATAAAATCTGCCATCTCAAGTTCCATTTGGGAAGCTTTAGATATTACAGAGGTCGAAGGTGAGTTGCAGTAGTGGTTTATGAGTATAAATGTCATTACTTTTATTTTCCGCTTATATGTTCTAAATTCGTTCTTTGTCTAATTCAGATGATGCTGATGATTCAATGCACATATTCACTGGTCATACTGGTAAGTTTCTACAATCTGTCTCTTCAATTACATTTATTCCAACCACAAGGTTAATATGCATTAATATATATATAGAACTCGATGTAGCTAACTATAATTTCTATCTCGTGTTTCTAGATGAAGTATACACAGTTGCGTGTAGCCCAACCGATGCTCAATTGGTTGCCACAGGGGCAGGGGACGACAAAGGTTTTCTATGGAAGATTGGTCAAGGAGATTGGGCTTTCGAATTACAAGGTATGCATTGTATTTGAATGGTTGCCCAAGTGTCTATCACTGTTCAAACATATCATGTTAATCATTTCTTCTGAAAAAGGGTTCGGATCAAAACTAGTAGTTATTGGTACTGGTAAACTTTAAAGACCTATTGTTTGCAGTTCTTATAGATGGTGTGTCAAATATGATTAGAAAAAGTTATCTTATTATCAAAATCTGATTTTATTAAAACAGTGATTTAAGGCTTTTTATGCATACAAATGCACTTTGGTTGACTTTTGACCTGGTTGAGCCACTCATTTTATGTTTTGCTAACTTATTGACTTACATTATAAAAAACAAATTGACAGATATATAATATAACCCAAGTCAACCCAATGAGTCGAAATCACTACTTCTATTTCTTACGTTTCTTTTGTTGTAGGTCACAAGGAAACTGTATCTTCTGTGGCCTTCAGTTCCGATGGACAGTTGGTTGCATCTGGAAGTTTGGATGGGGTCATTCAAGTGTGGGACATATCTTCAGGAAACCTTAAATGCACGCTTGATGGACCTGGAGCCGGTATTGAGGTAAAATAAGAAAATTTAACCTTTTTTAGTTCCAAGTATATTGTAAAAGCTATTTTCTTCTAATGGGTCTGAACCTGTAACTATGCAGTGGATTAAGTGGCATCCACGAGGACACCTGGTTCTAGCTGGTTCAGAGGACGCCAGTGTTTGGATGTGGAATGCAGACAATAGTGCATTTCTCAATACATTCTCTGGTCATGCGAGTGCCGTCACTTGTGGGGATTTTACTCCTGATGGTAAAACGATTTGTACTGGCTCTGATGATGCAAGTTTGAGGATATGGAACCCAAGGACAGGGGAGAGCAATCATGTCGTTAAAGGTATGTAACATTATATAAAATCATGCGCATTAGTTATTTAAAGGAATTTCTTTGCATAAAATATCAGTACACATTTTTATTTGTCTCATTGTAGTCATTGTATTGTCTTTTGTACATCTGAAACTTAAAAAGGAAATCGACTTTTTTTGTATAAAAAGTTAAAATCATTTTGAAAGTCGATTAGAAAGGGGTTTTGCTTACAAAATGATCTTAATTGGGGCACGAGCCATTTTTTAATGACTTAGATGTACTCGAAAACTACAATAGCTAAAACGAGACGATTGAAAATTTACATTGGTATTCTATGAAGCAGACTCTTATTTAAATAGGGTAAGTCATTCTGAAAAATACGTTGAATAATAGTCTGTTACTAACATCTTTGGTATTCTTTTTTTATGTGTTAAGGTCACTATTATCACAGTGAAGGCTTGACGTGTTTGACGATAACAGCTGACTCGTCTCTTGTTCTTACTGGCTCAAAAGATGGTTCTGTTCACATTGTGAATATTGCAACTGGAAAGGTTTGAATACTTTCATCCATCATTTTCTTTTTTTCTGAACTTTCACATTTCATCCGTTGTTCTACTTAGACGATGATGTGGCGCTTCTCGCTTTCAGCCTTTTCACATTTTAATTTTGTCACAGGTTGTCACCTCTTTAACCTCACATACAGATTCAATCGAATGTATTGGGCTCTCATCTAGGTATTGTTTCTTTCTCAGTTACATGAAAGTGTGCGTGTGTGAGGGAAGGAATCAAGATATAATCTTTTGGACTAGTTATAGCCAGAGTTGGCAAATAACCCATTACTTATTAATGGGTCAATTCCTGGTCGATTTGGGTTGTAACACTACAAAAGAATTATCAGTTTTTATTATGCTTAACAAAGCAAATATTTAGTAAAAAGAATAAAAGAATTTGGACAAAAACTGTTTCGGGTCAATTCATCCTTGCCTGATTGTTTCCGGATCCGCACACATGTACCTATTTCGACCCTTTAGCCAATTCCCCCATTCTCCTAGCACATCTAGTTATGGCAACTAAGATGTATAACATTACAAGTTTGGCTTTATTTTGTATGTCAGCGCTCCTTGGGCTGCAACAGGAAGCATGGATCAGAAACTTATCATTTGGGATCTACAGCATTCTTTAACCCGTTGTACATGTGAACACGAGGTACGTCCATTGATCAGTTTTAATCATTTATCTCACAACTCGTTACAACTAAAAACCACGTTTTTCCCTAGCTTATATATATTTATGTGCTAATGTTGCAATTATATGTTATAAATCACCAGGAAGGTGTTACATGCTTGTCATGGCTTGGTGCTTCTCGCTTTGTGGCTACAGGGTGCGTCGATGGTAAAGTGAGGATATGGGATAGTCTTTCTGGAGACTGCGTCAAGACTTTTGTGGGACACAAACATGCCATCCAGTCTCTAGGCGTATCATCTGACAGGAGTCATCTAGTGTCAGTATCCCTTGACGGAACTGCTCGAGCCTTTGAGATTGATGAATTTCACTAAACCCTATGTACAACATTCGGGTCAAAAAGTCAATTAAACATATGTAAGCCTAATACCTAAATCGACAGTATGGATTAGCCAAATCTTTTTTGCACATTCAAATTTTAATTACGTTTTAGCTTATAGTGTTCCCAAAAGATTTGAAATGTGTCAGTCGCGTGAAGTTTTTGTCTTTATGGAGAGCAATGAATGCAATACTACGAAATAAATGTTGTACATTTCTGCAATCAATGTCTAACCATTTGCTGCCGAGCAATCAATTTTTGCACGGGTGGTTGTCACAATCACAGTCCAAAGTTATCTGGTACCTTTGAATGAACCATTTTATTACGATTTTTTCGTGTAATGACATATTTATGACTAAAAAAAAAGGTATGTTGAAACTGTCAAAACTTTACACTCTTCATGATAAAGATCTTTTTACGCAAACAACCATTGCACGTGGAAATCGATAATTTAGTCTTGC